>JANAVB010025400.1:3764161-3971661 GCA_029216955.1 Iris pallida | reverse complement strand
TCATATGCATTCACTTAGACTGGCTAGCACACCCCTTATGTTTATATCAGTATTTACTTCTCGGCATGTTCCTATTTGTATCTTGCTGTCCCTGAGGACCTGGTTCATTTCCAGATCCCGACGAGCATCTGTACTCGACGATCTACGATTCCGGAGCTGAGGCGGGATACGTTGCAGAGGACCCCGAGGAGTTCCTTTGATTCAGGGTATGCTGCCACTTTGGCTGGGAGTTTCATTATCTAGTTAGTTGTTGCTCTTAGCTAGTTATCTTCTATTTCCTGTCTTTTTATTCTGATGTACAGTAGGATTGTTTCCACCAGACTTGTATTTCTATTCAGTTGTATTTTGGATATTCAGACTACTCTGCATTTATTTTAGTACTTTCCTTTATGATTTTTGTGGATGAGATTTATATGATTGCCTGTGTTGGTTAGTTACTTTTACAACATAGTACGTCTAAGTGAGTCCATTAAATTGGGTAGCTCACTTTAGGTTGTATTAGCTAGCCAGGTTATGCCCTAATCTCATATATTTGGGAGTGGGGGCAAGCCATGGTTTTAGTGGTGGCCCATACAGGTCTCGTTTATCGTTTCGGTTACATTACTGTGTCGATTCGAGTCTGTGATTAGGATTAGCAGTGTTAGGATATCATCCACTTATTGATTATCGCCCTTGAATCCCAACTAGTATTCTATTGTTAATTTTCTTGTATCCTGCTTCCTTTCGTCCCTTTTGTAATAGAGTTCTGTCTCTTTCAGAGAGATGAATTTGCGCAGTGGCCGCACGGCTAATGGCGTTGCCCCAACATCTGACACTGAGCCCAGCGATGATAGGACTCTAGCTCCTACAGAGATCTAGACTCTCGAACGAGTTCAGACCGTTCCGACGACTCCATCCATTCATGGGGGGTCCGCACTGTCACTCCCCATTCCCGGAATACGTAAATTTTTGATTTTTCATGTATATGGTATCTGGCACCTGTATCTTGATTGTATATATCATATATTTGTAACTGGCTATAGCATGAAACAGTATCTCATCGCGGATTAGTGTGTCACCCCTCGTCCTTGTCTGGTTGTAGGCGTGGTTCACTGTTTCGATGATAGGATTTCTGAACCGTGTTGTGGTTAGGATTTTATTTAATTAATTTAATTAGTTATATCATGTAGCAATTAATATGTCATTAGTCACATGGTTAAGAGCATACTTAAGCTTAGGGTTTCTTTGAGTCAACCCAACCCCTATATATATTCTCTTCCACACTCTCTCTTCTCATTTACTCTTTCATTTATTTTGCTCAAACAACATTTAGGCAAGTACATCTTGCACCAAATGGAGAGATTCTTGTATTTTTCATTTCTTGATTTTTCTTAGATATTATTTGTCTATATTGTTCTTCTCTTCATTCTCTACAAGTTTAGTTCTTGGAGTTTTTGATTTTAATAGCTAGTTTGGTGTAGATCTAAGTTTCTATAACTAGGGTTTTATGGATTTCTATGGTTTTGATCTATCAAACTTGGTTGTTTTCGAAAACTAATGGTCCTATGTTGTAGGAAATTCAATTCTACCAAATTTTAACCTTTAAAAAGTTAGATTTTAACTTATTTTGAGGAAGTTATGACCAAAACAATATTTGGGCATTTTCTATGTCATCTGCCCTGGTTTTGGCAGGGATGATGAATAGTGCCGTATGAATAGTGCCATAGCCGTAGGAATGAATAGTGCCGCAGCCGCAGGAATGAATAGTGCCGCAGCCGCATGAGATGAATAGTGCTGCAGCCGCATGAGATGAATTATGCCGCAGCCGTAGGAATAAATAGTGCCGCCGCCGCATGAGATAAATAGTACCGCAGTCGCAGGAATAAATAGTACCACAGCCGCATGAGATGAATAGTACCGCAGCCGCATGAGATGAATAGTACCACAGGATGAATAGTGCCGCAGCCGCAGGAATGAATAGTGCCGCAGCCGCATGAGATAAATAGTACTGCATTCGCATGAGATGAATAGTACCACAGGATGAATAGTGCCGCATGGCTTGAATAGTGTCGCATAGTGCCTATTTTGGCTGTTTTATGTCCTATTTGACTGATTTGTGGCCAGAATTTCTTCCAACTCCCAACATGAAAGTTGTAGATCTTTGTATTGGCTTCCAGGGTCCTCATGTCTCACTTTAACCTGAATTCACATGTGACTTTTATGTCACGAGGGGTCCACGTGACTTTCTGACTTGACCGTGTTCCTGACCTGATTACCTGTATACGTGCTGGTACATGTTCTAAGTGTGTATTGAGATACAATATTAGTATGCACTGCGGTGCCATTTAATGAGTGCACTGAGGTGTGACTCTACATGCCAAGTGATCGTTCGTGTTATATGTCAATACATGTGTACCTTCCAGTACAGTCATGGTAATTGGTCAGTAATAGTGTCGTGGTGTGTTGATTGTTGTTTGAAGCATTACACTAAGCATGGATCTAGATCAGGCCGATGTAGATTCATACTTAGGGTACGCGTACTATGGTACGACATATAGGAGGATGACCATGTGACCACGACATGTAATTCCATATCAAGATAGGGTTAATCTAAGCAACTTAAATTGGTAGAAGCATTGAGAGGGAACAGAATCTCGAGATCGTACGTCACCAGCCGCCCTGGGTCCCGTCCTGGCGCGTCGGGTTGGCCGCCTCGGATACTGTATAGTCATCTGCACTAGAGGAGTACAGTATCTGATTTGTGACTGCCGAGCCAGCTCTTCCTATAGGAGAGCTGGAACCGTTACTGCTTATTATAGCGCGGTGGCCTTTCGAGGGACCGGTGTATTTCGTGCTTGCTTGTATATAATGGTTTGGCTAGCCCTGCTGGAATGTGATACGATCTGAGGATTCCTATATATATATTGCATTACTTGGATAACCCAGGCAAATCATAGAAAGCCGTAGGATTGATTGGCCGCTGGTAAGCTGACTTGTTTTGTGATATGTTTTCTTCTGTTAGCAACTGAGGAACATGGACTATCGTGGTGCGTGGTCCAACCCATGTCCTTGTTTGGTTGTTGGGTTGGGCTATTGTGCTGCGATAGGCTATGGACCAAAGTCGCGATTAGAAGCCCTTCACCTGCCCATGGTTATAGGATATATCTTATCTCGACACGATATTGGCACCGTTTGTCCTTGTTTGGTTATAAGGGTGTCGTATTATCTCGATGATATGGTATAAGCCTATAACTCGTGAATCAGGTCATATTTTACTCATTGGATTATCTCACTCTTTTGTGCTCCCTTGTGGTACTTGCTATTCGGGGCCTGACCCCGCTGGTTTTGTTTGGCCAGATCTCGTAGCAGCTCCAGAGGATCCAGTCTTCCACCCGAACAATGGTGCACACCAGGAGTATGGGCGCCAGGGACCATGAGTGGGTTTCTTCTTCACTGCTCTGATATCTTCTATTTTGTACTTGGCGTTTAGCCACCGGCACCTGTTTAGCCGGCAGTTCTGGACATTAGTTTCCTTTTACATAATTGTAATTAAATCAGACTGCAGCTGACTACGGTTATGTACTACTGACTCTCAGTACTAGCTCATCTTTTTGTAAAAGCTAGGCTCATGAATCATATTGATGAAGCGTCGGGGATGCCTTACTGCTTTGTCTTATATGATCATTATTTACTGCTTCTTGTTTGATTGATTGAGACATAGATGCTCTGTGAGACCATAGGAGACCTGATTGTAGCATGCACCCCCTAGTCTCTTGACAGCCACGATCGCCGTATGACGTCTATATACCTCATACGGTGTAGCTGGCCTAGTCCGTCTCAGTATTCCGGTACTGGGGCGTGACAAGGTTTTAGTGGTGGCGCATGCAGGTATGTTTTTCAGACTTGTGGGGTATTGCGATTATAGGAGTCTCAATCAAAACATGTTCCCCTTGATCTCCTGATTAATTTTCTCTTTCTTCCACCTTGATTGCTAACTTGATTGTCATCCTCGATTCTTTCCTGTCCTATCTTTTGATACCTTGTATCCTTTTCTTTAGGGTCACATCATTCTCGGCTATTGGAGGAGCCGGTATGGGAGAGAATCCAGTAGATCAGGGACCAGTTGGAGATCAGCAAGGGGTAGCCCCTCTACCTGGACAGATTTCCATCGAAAACGTTACCGAGCATGAGCCAGTTGAGCCACAGAGGCCAGAGGTTCCCGTACCTCCAGTGATGCCGGTAGTACCAGTAGCATAGACGCACCGGCACTATTGCAGATCATTAGAGGGTTGTTGGCATCCCAGCAGCGTCAGCAGGAACATAATATTTTGCTCAACCGGAGACTTCAGTTAGCTTTAGAAAGAGAGATGCAAATCCAACAAGGACTTCACTTGGAGATGATGCGACTTGTGGAGAGGCATGATCGTTGTGGCTCTGATACAATGACAATGACTCAAGCTCTACAGCAGCAACCGGGCATCAGCAATGGTGCCGAAGGGCGCCAAATGGTTGTTCTTATTGTGGCAAGAGAGGACACTCTAGGGATGTGTGTAGGGTAGCGAATGGCCTGTACACGAGGTGCAACAGTTCAGACCATAGACTAGCTACCTGCCCGTTGATGCAGAGGCCAGGAGGGCCGGTTCGACAGTTCTCATCACCACCATCCTTTGTAGCAACACCTTATGGAAGACCAATGTCGACAGTAAGGCCGTTAGCCCAGCATCCATTACCGACACAAGCTCAGATGTATCGACAAGCGCAATTCAGGCAGGACAGCAGAGGCCACAACAGCAGGGCCAGGGAAGGCAGCAACAGAGAGTCCAGCAGGGGCAGAGGCAGGTAGAATTTGGAGTATTAGAGCAGAGGTTGGCCGAAGGCGGTCAGATTGTGGGTAAGTTTGGAGTATTATTCATAATTCCTTGAGTTCTATATTCGAAGAGTGAAAGCGACTTTCTCGTCTCACTCATCTGCTCTCGTATTATGTGATACGTGATATTCATCATGTGTCTTGATTACGAGAGTACGTCCTGGGCAGAGTCTCGTTCTTGATTTAGTCATTGGTACCGACTTATCACAAGCGTTGACCCTTGTCCATTTTGGGTGTCAGTATAGGACCTCGAGGATGAATTCCTACCTGACTTGAGAGGCATATTTTATTCGTATGTCTCCGATCATTTCCTTCTAGGGTATGATTATTGTTTGTGCTCTTACTTAATTATTCTTGCTTTCTTAAACTGTTCATGTGCCATATGTTATTTGATAATTGTGCTTGCTATATGTCATGAGTGTATTTCGTGATCTGAGAGCGCGCTCGACTAGCCTTATCGAAATTTCGAGGACGGAATTTTTCTAAGGAGGGTAGAGATGTCACTCCCTATTTCAGGAATACGTAAATTTTTGATTTTTCATGTATATGGTATCTGGCACCTGTATCTTGATTGCATATATCATATATTTGTAACTGGCCATGGCATGGAACAGTATCTCGTCGCAAATTAGTGTGTCACTCATTGTCCTTGTCTGGTTGTAGGCGTGGTTCACTGTTTCGATGATAGAATTTCTGAACCGTATTGTGGTTAGGATTTTATTTAATTAATTTAATTAGTTGTATCATGTAGCAATTAACATGTCATTAGTCACATGGTTAAGAGCATGCTTAAGCTTAGGGTTTCTTTGAGTCAACCCAACCCCTATATATATTCTCTTCCACACTCTCTCTCCTCATTCACTCTTTCATTTATTTTGCTCAAACAATATTTAGACAAGTACATCTTGCACCAAATGGAGAGATTCTTGCATTTTTCATTTCTTGATTTTTCTTTGATATTATTTGTCTATATTGTTCTTCTCTTCATTCTCTATAAGTTTAGTTCTTGGAGTTTTTGATTTTAATGGCTAGTTTGATGTAGATCTAAGTTTCTATAACTAGGGTTTTATGGATTTCCATGGTTTTGATCTATCAAACTTGGTTGTTTTCGAAAACTAATAGTCCTATGTTGTAGGAAATTCAATTATACCCAATTTTGACCTTTGAAAAGTTAGATTTCGACTTGTTTTGAGGAAGTTTTGGCCAAAACAATATTTGGACATTTTCTATGTCATCTGCCCTGGTTTTGGCAGGGACGATGAATAGTGCCGCAGCCGCAGGAATGAATAGTACCGCAGCCGCATGAGATGAATAGTGCCACAGCCGCATGAGATGAATAGTACCGCAGCCACAGAAATGAATAGTACCGCAGCCGCATGAGATGAATAGTGCCGCAGCCGCAGGAATGAATAGTACCGCAGCCGCATGAGATGAATAGTGTCGCAGCCGCATGAGATGAATAGTACCACATGATGAATAGTGCTGCAGCCGCATGAATGAATAGTGCCGTAGCCGCATGAGATGAATAGTACCGCAGGAAAGAATAGTGCCGCAGCCGCATGAGATAAATAGTGCCACAGCCGCATAAGATGAATAGTACCGCAGGATGAATAGTGCTGCATGGCTTGAATAGTGCCGCATAGTGCCTATTTTGGCTATTTTATGTCCTATTTGACTGATTTGTGGCCAGAATTTCTCCCAACTCCCAACATGAAAGTTGTAGATCTTTGTATTGGCTTCAAGGGTCCTCATGTCTCACTTTAACCTGAATTCACATATGACTTTTATGTCACGAGGGGTCCACGTGACTTTCTGACTTGACCGTGTTCCTGACCTGATTACTTGTATACGTGCTGGTACATGTTCTAAGTGTGTATTGAGATACAATATTAGTATGCACTGCAGTGCCATTTAATGAGTGCACTGAGGTGTGACTCTACATGCCTAGTGATCGTTCGTGTTATATTTCAATACATGTGTACCTTCCAGTACAGTCATGGTAATTGGTCAGTAATAGTGTCGTGGTGTGTTGATTGTTGTTTGAAGCATTACACTAAGCATGGATCTAGATCGGGCCGATGTGGATTCATACTTAGGGTACGCGTACTATGGTACGACATATAGGAGGATGATCATGTGACCACAACATGTAATTCCATATCAAGATAGGGTTAATCTAAGCAACTTAAATTGGTAGAAGCATTGGGAGGGAACATAATCTCGAGATCGTACGTCACCAGCCGCCCTGGGTCCCGTCCTGGCGCATCGGGTTGGCCGCCTCGGATACTATATAGTCATCCGCACTAGTGGAGTGCAGTATCTGATTTGTGACTGCCGAGCCAGCTCTTCCTATAGGAGAGCTGGAACCGTTACTGATTATTATAGCGCGGTGGCCTTTCGAGGGACCGGTGCATTTCGTGCTTGCTTGTATATAATGGTTTGGCTAGCCCTGCTGGAATGCGATACGATCTGAGGATTCCTATATATATATTGCATTACTGGGATAATCCAGGCAAATCATAGAAAGCCGTAGGATTGATTGGCCGTTGGTAAGCTGACTTATTTTGTGATATGTTTTCTTCTGTTAGCAACTGAGGAACATGGACTATCGTGGTGCGTGGTCCAACCCATGTCCTTGTTTGGTTATTGGGTTGGGCTATTGTGCTGCGATAGGCTATGGACCAAAGTCGTGATCAGAAGCCCTTCACCTGCCCATGGTTATAGGATATATCTTATCTCGGCACGATATTGGCACCGTTTGTCCTTGTTTGGTTGTAAGGGTGTCGTATTATCTCGATGATATGGTATAAGCCTATAACTCGTGAATCAGGTCATATTTTACTCATTAGATTTATCTCACTCTTTTGTGCTCCCTTGTAGTACTTGCTATTCGGGGCCTGACCCCGCTGGTTTTGTTTGGCCAGATCTCGTAGCAGCTCCAGAGGATCCAGCCTTCCACCCGAACAATGGTGCACACCAGGAGTATGGGCGCCAGGGACCATGAGTGGGTTTTTTCTTCACTACTCTGATATCTTCTATTTTGTACTTGGCATTTAGCCACCAGCACCTGTTTAGCCGGTAGTTCTGGATATTAGTTTCCTTTTACATAATTGTAATTAAATCAGACAGCAGCTGACTACGGTTATGTACTATTGACTCTCAGTACTAGCTCATCTTTTTGTAAAAGCTAGGCTCATGAATCATATTGATGAAGCGTCGGGAACGCCTTACTGATTTGTCTTATATGATCATTATTTACTGCTTCTTGTTTGATTGATTGAGATATAGATGCTCTGTGGGACCATAGGAGGCCTGATTGTAGCATGCACCCCCTAGTCTCTTGATAGCCACGATCGCCGTATGACGTCTATATACCTCATCGGTGTAGCTGGCCTAGTCCGTCTCAGTATTTCGGTACTGGAGCGTGACAAGGTTTTAGTGGTGGCCCATGCAGGTCTGTTTTTCAGACTTGTGGGGTGTTGCGATTATAGGAGTCTCAATCAAAACATGTTCCCCTTGATCTTCTGATTAATTTTCTCTTTCTCCCACCTTGATTGCTAACTTGATTGTCATCCTCAATTCTTTCCCGTCCTGTCTTTTGATACCTTGTATCCTTTTCTTTAGGGTCACATCATTCTCGGCTATTGGAGGAGCCGGCATGGGAGAGAATCCAGTAGATCAGGGACCAGTTAGAGATCAGCAAGGGGTAGCCCCTCTACCTGGACAGATTCCCATCGAGAACGTTACCGAGCATGAGCCAGTTGAGCCATAGAGGCTCCCGTACCTCCAGTGATGCTGGTAGTACCAGTAGCACTAGACGCACCGGCACTATTACAGATTATCAAAGGGTTGTTGGCATCCCAGCAGCGTTAGCAGGAACATAATCTTTTGCTCAACCGGAGACTTCAGTTAGCTTTAGAAAGAGAGATGCGAATCCAACAAGGACTTCACTTGGAGATGATACGGCTTGTGGGGAGGCATGATCGTTGTGGCTCTGATACAATAACAATGACTCAAGCTCTACAGCAGCAACCGGAGCATCAGCAATGGTGCCGGAGGGCGCCAAATGGTTGTTCTTATTGTGGCAAGAGAGGACACTCTAGGGATGTGTGTAGGGTAGTGAATGGCCTGTGCATGAGGTACCGCAGTTCAGACCATAGACTAGCTACCTGTCCGTTGATGCGGAGGCCAGGAGGGGCGGTTCGACAGTTCTCATCACCACCATCCCTTGTGGCAACACCTTATGGAAGACCAATGTCGACAGTAAGGCCGTTAGTCCAGCATCCATTACCGACACAAGCTCAGATGTATCGACAAGCGCAACATCAGGCAGGACAGCAGAGGCCACAACAGCAGGGCCAGGGAAGGCAGCAACAGAGAGTCCAGCAGGGGCAGAGGCAGGTAGAATTTGGAGTATTAGAGCAGAGGTTGGCCGAAGGCGGTCAGATTGTGGGTAAGTTTGGAGTATTATTCATAATTCCTTGAGTTCTATATTCGAAGAGTGAAAGCGACTTTCTCGTCTCACTCATCTGCTCTCGTATCATGTGATACGTGATATTCATCATGTGTCTTGATTACGAGAGTACATCCTGGGCAGAGTCTCGTTCTTGATTTAGTCATTGGTACCGACTTATCACAAGCGTTGACCCTTGTCCACTTTGGGTGTCAGTATAGGACCTCGAGGATGAATTCCTACCTGACTTGAGAGGCATATTTTATTCGTATGTCTCCGATCATTTCCTTCTAGGGTATGATTATTGTTTGTGCTCTTACTTAATTATTCTTGATTTCTTAAACTGTTCATGTGCCATGTGTTGTTTGATAATTGTGCTTGCTATATGTCATGAGTGTATTTCGTGATCTGAGAGCGCGCTCGACTAGCCTTATCGAAATTTCGAGGACGGAATTTTTCTAAGGAGGGTAGAGATGTCACTCCCCATTCCCGGAATACGTAAATTTTTGATTTTTCATGTATATGGTATCTGGCACCTGTATCTTGATTGTATATATCATATATTTGTAACTGGCCATGACATGGAACAGTATCTCGTCGCGGATTAGTGTGTCACCCCTTGTCATTGTCTGGTTGTAGGCGTGGTTCACTGTTTCGATGATAGGATTTCTGAATTGTATTGTGTTAAATTTTTATTTAATTAATTTAATTAGTTGTATCATGTAGCAATTAATATGTCATTTGTCACATGGTTAAGAGCATGCTTAAGCTTAGGGTTTTTTTGAGTCAACCTAACCCCTATATATATTCTCTTCTACACTCTCTCTCCTCATTCACTATTTCATTTATTTTGCTCAAACAACATTTAGGCAAGTACAACTTGCACCAAATGGAGAGATTCTTGCATTTTTTATTTCTTGATTTTTCTTAGATATTATTTGTCTATATTGTTCTTCTCTTCATTCTCTACAAGTTTAGTTCTTGGAGGTTTTGATTTTAATGGCTAGTTTGGTGTAGATCTAAGTTTCTATAACTAGGGTTTTATGGATTTCCATGGTTTTGATCTATCAAACTTGATTTTTTTCGAAAACTAATGGTCCTATGTTGTAGGGAATTCAATTCTACCCAATTTTGACCTTTGAAAAGTTTGATTTTGACTTGTTTTGAGAAGTTATGGCCAAAACAATATTTGGGTATTTTCTATGTTATCTGCCCTGGTTTTGGCAGGGACGATGAATAGTGCCGCATGAATAGTGCCGCAGCCGCATGAATGAATAGTGCCGCAGCCGCAGGAATGAATAGTGCCGCAGCCGTATGAGATGAATAGTGCCGCAGCCGCAGGAATGAATAGTGCCGCAGCCGCATGAGATGAATAGTACCGCAGCCGCATGAATGAATAGTACCGCAGCCGCATGAGATGAATAGTGCCGCAGCCGCATGAGATGAATAGTATCGTATGATGAATAGTGCCACAACCGCATGAATGAATAGTGCCGCAGCCGTATGAGATGAATAGTGCCGCAGGAATGAATAGTGCCGCAGCCGCATGAGATGAATAGTACCGCAGTCGTATGAGATGATTAATACCGCATGATGAATAGTGCCGCATGGCTTGAATAGTGCCGCATAGTGCCTACTTTGGCTGTTTTATGTCCTATTTGACTGATTTGTGGCCAGAATTTCTTCCAACTCCCAACATGAAAGTTGTAGATCTTTGTATTGGCTTCAAGGGTCCTCATGTCTCACTTTAATCTGAATTCATATGTGACTTTTATGTCACGAGGGGTCCACGTGACTTTCTGAATTGACCGTGTTCCTGACCTGATTACCTGTATACGTGCTGGTACATGTTCTAAGTGTGTATTGAGATACAATATTAGTATGCACTGCGGTGCCATTTAATGGGTGCACTGAGGTGTGACTCTATATGCCAAGTGATCGTTCGTGTTATATGTCAATACATGTGTACCTTCCAGTACAGTCATGGTAATTGGTCAGTAATAGTGTCGTGGTGTGTTGATTGTTGTTTGAAGTATTACACTAAGCATGGATCTAGATCGGGCCGATGTGGATTCATACTTAGGGTACGCGTACTATGGTACGACATATAGGAGGATGACCATGTGACCACGACATGTAATTCCATATCAAGATAGGGTTAATCTAAGCAACTTAAATTGGTAGAAGCATTGGGAGGGAACAAAATCTCGAGATCGTACGTCACCAGCCGCCATGGGTCCCGTCCTGGCGCATCGGGTTGGCCGCCTCGGATACTGTATAGTCATCCGCACTAGTGGAGTGCAGTATCTGATTTATGACTGCCGAGCCAGCTCTTCTTATAGGAGAGCTGGTACCGTTACTGCTTATTTTAGTGCGGTGGCCTTTCGAGGGACCGGTGCATTTCGTGCTTGCTTGTATATAATGGTTTGGCTAGCCCTGCTGGAATGCGATACGATCTGAGGATTCCTATATATATATTGCATTCCTGGGATAACCCAGGCAAATCATAGAAAGCCTTAGGATTGATTGGCCGCTGGTAAGCTGATTTGTTTTTTGATATATTTTCTTCTGTTAGCAACTGAGTGTAGGTCCTAAAAATCAAGTTGCACCCATCAAAGAAGTCATAAAAATCAAATTGTGCATCCTTTAAGTGAACTGCGCAGGAGACAGATTGTGCAGAACTCAATTGTGCAGGCTGAACTGCGCACTCATCCAAGTGCGCTGGCTGACATGGCTTCGTCATCATTATCTGACAGAGAATCAGATCTTCTGACAGCTGACAGCACGGAGAACAAGGAAAACTGTTCGTTTATCGTGCAGTACAGCGCTCGAGGACAGCTGTACATGCAGCACAATCTGCCAGACTCTCTGCAGCGCGGTCCATCCCAGCGCAATCTAAAGCCAGCGCAATTCAGGTGGCGCACTCCATCAAGACAACTGACAATGTACACGTGGCCTATATGCCATCAATTACTCACCATGTGGCAACCGTCTGTACACGACCAAGCACATTTCAATCAAACAATGCCACGCATCACATACAGGTGGTCCACGATCGAGTAACTGCCTGCACAGTTCATTGCTTGTGCAATCCAAAGTCTGCGCAATCCATCCTGCGCAACTCAGAATAACTAAAAGTTAGTTATTTCCAGAACTCTATAAATAGAGTTTCAAGTCTTCATTATCACGGATATTCAAATCATCACCAGAGATAAGTAGTTCTTGCCAAAGTGCTGCTACAATCTTCAGAGGCTATCATCTTCAAAGTTCACATCGTCCAAGGGATAAAGCGATCGTCATTCAGATCGGATTCCTATAGTTGTACTTTCCCAGAATTCTTGTAATCTTCTTACAAAGTTTGTGAAATAAAGATCAACTTTTATTTTTGCAAACAAAATGGCGACTCTGCTGGGGACGACTTTCTCCTTCGACGAGGAAGTGACAACTCAATGTGACGTGGCGTCTATCGGAAAGACGCAGAAGACGCTGGTTGTGAAGGTCAACCAGACGGCCTACGAAGCCATGATCAACTCCAGGACCATCCCTCGCACTGCAACAACTTCTGCCACGAGCAAAGTGCGCCCAGTGTGGGTCCCCAAGACTGCTGCGCAGTCTGTTCCCTCTGCTACCAAGACTGCTGCACAGTCTGCTGCACAGTATGCTGCACAGTCTGCTGCGGAGTCTACTGCCTCTGCTGCTAAGACTGCTGCACAGTCTACTGTCTCTGTTGCCAAGACTGATGCGCAGTCTGTTCCTCTTGCCAGTGTACAAACTACTTCCTATGCTGCTCTGTCAAAGTGCAAGACTCCTCTTCCCCTGGCGCAGTTGGCTGCAACTCTTCCTGCACAGTCCACCACTCCAGCAACCAGAGTACAACTCAAACACTCTGTGGCCAGAACTTCTGCTGCGCAAATCACAGTGTCTGTGGCCAAAAGGCCATCTGTTAAAACTTCTAATGCGCAATCAGCCAGTGCGCCTACTGTCAAAGCTCCCCTAGCGCAAGCTGCGCCAGCGCAGTCTAAGAGGGACAGCCCTTTGGCTAATCTCTTTTCCTCTCACAGCAAGGAGAAAGGCTCAGCTTCTCTTCCCAAGCACCCTGTTGCTCCAGCGCAATCCATTGGGGGTAGTATGTTGACTATTCTTTCTCCGCTTCAGAACAAAGGAAAAGGCCCGTTGGTCTTTTCTCAAACTTCCTCGTCCCACGACTTGGAAGATAACAGAGGAAAACGCTCTTTAGCTAACCCTTCTTCACAAAACAAAGGAAAAGGCCCTTTGGACTTTTCTCAGTCTTCCTCGATTTTTACCGTAGAAGATCAATCTGAACGTGCCTCGGCACCAGTCAGCACAAAAACTCTTTCAAACAAGGGTTCTTCTTTCCACCTTGTCAAAGGGAAGTGCACTGATCAAAGAGGTATTCTGCCTACTCCGGTAGCAGAATTCCAAGATCTCCCAACTCTCAGGATATCCCGCTCAAAACAGGAAAAATTGCTGGTGTCTCAGACAGAAACCCCTGGGGGTGAATTTGCTGATCTAAGAACTTATCTCAATAGACCAACTTCGGCGAAACGTAAACAGCCAATGCCGAAGGCCAACCAGCATCAAAAGCTTACTTCCAGGGTCAAAAATCCTGACACTTATGCTAATGAAGTGAGTACTTCCCTGTATACTCAAGGGACAAAACATTTGAAGCAGGAACCATATTTCGAATGTTATTGAAGAACACATCCCTCAAACTTCTTCTCGTCCCTTCGTTGTTCCTGACCTCCGAGAGCATCTCAGGCAAAAGCGGGATAACATCTCAACACCTCCAGTTCAACCAATTGATCACCACCATTGCAATCACAAGGTTATCATCCAGTGTTGTTGTCAGACAACAAAATGATCTGTCTTCAATCGTTTAAATTTTGCAGTATTCGAACCTATGTCAGAAGATGAAGACGAAGTGTTGTATGCTTCCGTCAATATGACTTCTCGAGACACTGGGGGTAGGAAGTGCTCCAAGTACGGCAAGCATCGCAAGCCCAGCCAACGGTATTTAGATCTACTCCAAGAATCTTCTGAAGGGGTATTTCGATATACCCGATCCCGAAACCGAGATACAATCGGTCAAAGGTGTCACGACCCGCACCCCAGAGTAAAGGCACGAGAACGTAACAACGCCCCGCCTACGCCGCAGTGTCGGCGGTAGAACGCTGTCCTAGGTTACAACATTTAACAATATAATGCTAAGCAGTTTATACTCCCCGAATGGGGGTGACATAGCAGATACAATCTCAATCACATCTAAGGTAGAGCATGATAAAGATAGATAAAACATGAAATCCAAAATAAATACATGAGATAGAAGTCTAAGTGTCTAAGATACATAACCCAGAAATACATCTCAAAACTCAAAAACAGATATAGTAATCCACAAAGTAAATACAACTCCAGACAAAATGAAATAACTACCTAAACAACCTCTACTGTGTCTCCTCTAGGCTAGCAGGCAATCTCCAAGCTATCTGTAAAATTTATCAACAGGTCCAGTCAGGACTGGAGCGAGCACAATACATCTCAACAGTTCATAGTAGGTTAGAAAATATATTCATGCAGTAAAGTAAGATACAAGTACTGAAAGAAGTGCAGTATGTAAACAGAGAGAGAAAGCTGTAATAGAAATATCTACTATAAATAAAGAACTAACATGTGGCTAGTGAGTCAGAGTACAATATAGACATATAAATGGCATAGGAGATTCTGATGCTACACTATGGAAGAGATTCTGATGCTACACTACTTGGGTATTATTCACATGTCCATTTATACTCCCCCGTACCCCCAATCAATACACAAGGATCCAGCCAGGTTATGTTATATGATGCTATGTAACAGCCCCCGAAGGTGATAGACCCCGAAGGTGATAGACCCCGAAGGTGATAGACCCCGAAGGTGATAGACCCCGAAGGTGATACATAGTAGTCCCATAAATGGGATAAGGATTCTAGGAAGACTCTGTGATCATAAGAGTATATGTCACAAGTGATCGAAGAATCAACGAAGCATAGTGATACGCTATGTAAGTGAAACGCACAGAACATAGAGTACCCGATGCTCCCTAAGGATAACATCTCAAGAAGGGATCCATATAGTACCAATCCGTGTGACCAACGTGACAGTACAAGTAAAGTAATCTACTGCAGGAAATAATTCTAAGCAGGATATGAAATGATCAGAGAATGTACTCGTCTCGATAATCTGAACAGCTGATAAGTATAGGGGGGTCCCACTGAAGCCACAGAGTCCTATTTAAAACAACACAGGTTACAAGGTGTTCAAGTTGTAATAAATGAATCTCTATAATCAATCTACATTATTCTTGGTTCTTCTAAGTCAAAACAACTCTAGGTCGACTCCGGTCAATAATCTAGTCAAACTAGGTCAAGTGTTGACTTACAATTGGTCAACTCTGGTCAAACAGGGTCAATTCTAGTCTAATATAAAGTGTACTTCGTTATTTGTACGTCAAAACTTACGACACGCAAATCGAGATAAGGAGATTATCGGTAAGGTTGATAATCTTATTATAGTGATCCACGTGTCCAACTTGTCAATTTCAGCGATGTGAGATCGCTGGAATTGGCTGATCTCAGTTTCGTTGTACTAATCCCGAAATACGAACATTATATGAATTAATTATTAATTAATTATAAAAAGGTTAAACTCAGAGAAATTATCAACAAATATTGTCGGACGATGAAATAAACATCGCCAACGTGTCCAGAATGGTCAAATTAGCTAGGATAGCCTACCCAACGGTCCAATTTGGACACAAGGGCAAAAAGGTAATTTCGGGTCAAACGGTGTCCGTGTCGGAGCCGTTTTGCACCGAAAAATGTGCAAGAAATCAAGTCAATAAAATATAACAAATTATATGTCCATGAAACCAGAATGACGATACGAACCCAACGGTATCTCCAGAATTGGATTCCGTTGACCCGATCTCAATTTGGCCCGTTGACCAGAAGTTGGAATTCCGGTTTGCACGGAAATGCGTGCCGGAGCCAATGTTCTCAAAACTCAGCAAACTACCTGTCAACGAGTCCAGAATGATGACCCAGAAAGTGGGACCCGCTTTGTACCAAAAAATGTACCAGGGCCCACGTTCTCCAAATCTAACAAATTTTATATGAAAACATGCCAGAACGACGCCAAAAGTCTACTGGTGGTGTCAGAAATAAAATCTGGAGTCCCGTGTTCCAAAAATAGAATTTTACAAGTTAGAAATTACGAATTCGGACGACCAACTTTGGCGTCGAATTCAACCAATCAAAATAGCTCACAATGAAATGAAACTGGAGGGGTAGTAAGAGGGTTATACCAGCTTCGCACCAGAACTGGTGGCACGCCAAACGGAGCTGCGGTGGAGGAGATACAAGCTGACGAAGTTGGCCCCGCAAAACTGTCCAAATTTAATACAATTTAAACGGTCAACTTGGTGGCCGGTTTTCATGTATCAAACGATAAAATTAACGGACGAAAATTGACATGAGCGAAGGTGGATATACTGAGATTGCGACGGAGCGAAGAAATCACCGATCCAACGGTCGGATCTTCGGGAAAATGCGCACGAAGTCACTGCGACGGAGCGTCAAAACGAACTCGATCCCGCGCGCGTCACGACGGGATTTCGTGCGAAATGCACGAATCGCCTATACGTCGCGCCAGAGAGCAAGGTGGCGGTCCCATGGAGGTCGCCGGTGATCGCCCACCGCAGGGGGAAGGGGGGCACCCACGGCGGTGCATTGGCCGACGACGGCGACGGAACGCCGCACGCGCGCGCGCGCCATGCACGCTGCTGTGCGCTGTCGGGCTCGCGCGGCCTGGCCGGCGACAAGGCGCCGCACGCTTGCCTGGCCTGGCCTGGCGAGGCCAGGGCGGCACGGCCAAGGGCTGGTGGCATCCAAGGTGGTGCGGGCTTGGATGAGGATGGAGTGGCGCGCGATTTTGAAGAAGGAAGAGGAGGAGAGAAGGAGGATGATGGAAGAGGGGAGATTGGTGGTGGCGCGCGGCCTGCCTGGCCAGGGTGGCCGACGGCAAGGCCACGCCGGAGTGGGGGTCTTCCATGGAGGAGGTTGGTCGGGTTTAATGGTGAGGAGAGGTGGTCGGTTCTGTAGAGTTGATGGTGGTTGAGTTGTTTTTGTGTGGAAACAATTATGAGAAGGAAGAGAGAGAAGTGTGTAGTAAATGATGAGAGAGAGATGAGGTGGCTCTCCTAGAATTTAGGGCCGGAACACATGTGCTGTGAGGAAAATTTTCCATGTAAGGAAATTGATGGTGAGGATTACTTAGGATGATCAAATGGCTAGGAATAAATTAGAGGGAAATATGGCCAATTTTATAGGAATTAAATAATTAGAAATTCCCAATAAATATAGGAAAATATGTAGGAGGGTACCTGATATTTTTTTGGGCAAGAATTATGAGGGTGTCATGATGGAGGGCAACACAAGGCTGAACTGGACTTGGTAGAGCCGGATTGGATCAAAACCGGACATTGAGCAAAAATCGAATTAAAATTAGACGTTGATAATCATGAGTGAATAAGTAGCACAAGGGGATTCCAATAAATGGGACACAAATGGCGGACGGGTAGTAGGCTCAATTTGGGCCATGTCCATAATTGGGGCTGACAGGTTTTGGTCGACAGGGGACCCACAAATCAAGTTGGAAGATGAATGTGACGCCGTGGAGTGAAATAAAATCGGGTCACGTGTCGGGAAAGTTGTGCGAAGCAAATGGAGCACAAAATGACGTGTCTGAGTGGGAAACGAAGGTCATGGGTGACGAACGTCTCGAGTAGACCATCAACGAGAAGTTGGTTTCAAGAAACTGACTGGTCTTGCGCTCCCAATTTAAAAGTCACGATAACGTGCTAAAAATGATCAAGGAAAAGAGTGGGAAAATCAATTAATAATCAAACGGTCTAATTCGACCCGAAGTTCAGCGAAGCAAAAAGAGCACAAGGGAACAAGTTTGAGTGGGACACTATATACCGTCATGCAGGTAATCCTGTCCACTCCAAAACTCGTGAAGAAGGTTTCCAGAGTTGAACATCCCTGACACTCCAATTATCAAAGGCATGGAAAAGTACTCTTAAGGAAAAATACAGAATAAATTATTTATTAAAAACTAACTCAATCAGAAAAATTTAAAAAAAACAACCCGAATTTCAGGGTGCTCATATCCTACCCACCTTATAAAAATTTCGTCCTCGAAATTAAAATATCCATACTCCCTCTAGGTCAAACCCCCACAATCAAGTCCCAGGACTTAAACAAATCATACCATCAAATAAAAGAACGGCATACAGGGTCATGGCATACGGTGACAGTGAAGTCTCATCTAGGTTTACTAGTCATGCTAACCAACGGTCATAGGGTATCAAACACACAAGCAATCCAGGGTGCTAAAATAGAAAGATACAAAAACAACAACCATCAAAACTATAAGGTTGTCTACCACCCCATATGAAAACTGGTACTTATCAAAAATAAAATAAAGGTAACTACCAATCATCTGAAAAAGGGTACTTATTCAAGGAAAAAAATCAAAAATCACTTTAAGGAATAAAAGTCAATCACATGGAAATCTAATCACAATATATATATATATATATATATATATATATATATATATAGAGCGCCAGAGAGGGAAAAGCTAGCATTATGTGTATGGGAACATGTTCACATGGTTAGATAGTAGGCGTGTGTGTACGTGAACATACATGAAGGTGTATATGAGGATTGTGTTTCCAATTCAATGGCTATCAAGTTACACTAATCATGGCATATTGGTTAAACAACCTACAATACACAGCTTATTTACTCATAACATGCATGGCTAACCATATACATACATATATATAAGGAGGTAGAGATTTAGTTATGTATCTATATACATTATAACATATATGCATAAACTCTATATATATCCTTATAGACATATAATCATAACATAGAGGGGAAGGGTAAGGTTAAATGACAGTATATACTATGTTAGAGTGTGTGTGTGTGTCCTTGTAGAGGGTTATAGCTTAGTATTAAAAAGTTAAACCAGGTTTTAGTTCAACATTTACATAAAAATATATGAAAATAAGCTAACATTTAACCAGTGTAATATTAACATAATACAATTTCAAAATTTAGGGGTTTTAAAACATCACGACTAATCTCAATGCTCCCAATACATCCTAACATGATAGAAATGAAACCCTAACATATTACCAATACATTTATCTACGCATACAGTTCGATATTACATGTTAAATTTGAATTTTAACTAAACATGGAAATCAATGTAAAAATGTTAACATGTAACTAGTTTTCAAGATTTTGGAGAAATTTGAACATTAAAACCAACTCAATGTTTATCACAAACTAACATGTAAGAATATGAAACCTAACATTATATCCCTATATACAACAATGTACACAGCTTTAAATATTATATTAAATAACATAAAACAGCAATTTAAACTAAACATTTGGAATTCAGTATTAAGGGTTAATATGCACACAGTCTCAGATTTTTCAAATTTAACACAAAACTCAACCAAAATTCTTTTGAATTGAAACCCTACGTATAACATACATGTGCAGTGATGTAAACCTAAATAATAACATAAAATTTATATTTAAATTATGAATTTAAACATGGAAAAGCAGAGAACTAGAAATATTGGTTATGAAAATTTGGACATCAACAACATATCAATATGTATCTAGATATGTGGAAAAATCAAGTGTAGCATGCATACGTGTTAGACAAAGTGTCTGTTATATATATATATATTCATATACATATTCTCATGTCCCAATAAAAAAATTAATTCTACGTTAAGACTAACATTTAGATTCCTACCAAGATTGTAAGCAGGTGATTGACGAAATCAAGACAGTTTTATTATCACTATTATTTAATACAAGGATAATAGCAAGAAAGAAATAACGATAAAATCGGTTCTGCTTATCTATTTAAAGAAGGAACCGTTTTGAAATCCAGAGTTAAAATATCAAATTCAAGATAAAGTCTAGCAAAATCATCGATTCATTGTATTATGAAAAACTCATAGCAAGAAATTACACAAGGTTTATAAAACAACTAAACATACTCTTAAGTTAAATAATAGGAAACTAGACAAAACAAATAAATAATAATTCTTTTTTTTTTGAATGACTGAACAAAAGTAGAGAAAACATGTTCAAAAATATTTAAGGTGCAATCTGATAATCATATGCGTCTATCCCAAATTGTGGTACTCTAAATCCTCGTCATACTAGTAAGCAAGGCTACGATAATCACAGAGCCCTTGACTTATGCACATATATCTAGAATCATGGTATTTAACATTTTCGCGGTGCCGCTAGCTTGGCTGTGAAAACCTTAAATTCCCACACCCGAAAAATATATCCAGAGTCAGACTATATGTCCTCACCATGCTGGCTAATGTGACTATAAAAGACTAGATCCCATAACATAGATGACCCAGCCCATATAATTCATCTTGCCAAAAATTAAATTAAATCAATAATGAATACTCAAAAATCAAATTTATCAATGAACATCAAAATTCAAAAATGAACAAAATCCATCAAAATACAAACTCGAATGCAACAGCTATCATCAAAATTCAAAATTCGACAATCATCCATCAAAATCAATAAATACAAACTCAAATTCAACAATAATCCATTAAAATCAAATTTAACAACAAAAAAAGTAAAAATAAATCAAATCAAGGAAAAAAAAAGAGTTTTCAAATCGAAGTTAAAATAAGATTCTCAAGGGTCATCCCAGGAATCTCTCAAGGGTTCCTAACTGTGATTGAGTACCTTCAAAATATATTCTATTCCTACTGCAGGCTGTAGTGGTACTCTAGTTCGAATACCACTACACTTTTAGTCTCGACCTGCATGGGCCACCACTAAAAACGTGTCACGACCCGTACCCCAGAGTAAGGGCACGAGAACGTAACAACGCCCAGCCTACGCCGCAGTGTCGGCGGTAGAACGCTGTCCTAGGTTACAACATTTAACAATATAATGCTAAGCAGTTTATACTCCCCGAATGGGGGTGACATAGCAGATACAATCTCAATCATATCTAAGGTAGAGCATGATAAAGATAGATAAAACATGAAATCCAAAATAAATACAGGAGATAGAAGTCTAAGTGTCTAAGATACATAACCCAGAAATACATCTCAAAACTCAAAAACAGATACAGTAATCCACAAAGTAAATACAACTCCAGACAAAATGAAATAACTACCTAAACAACCTCTACTGTGTCTCCTCTAGGCTAGCAGGCAATCTCCAAGCTATCTGTAAAATTTATCAACAGGTCCAGTCAGGACTGGAGCGAGCACAATATATCTCAACAGTTCATAGCAGGTTAGAAAATATATTCATACAGTAAAGTAAGATACAAGTACTGAAAGAAGTGCAGTATGTAAACACAGAGAGAAAGCTGTAATAGAAATATCTACTATAAATAAAGAACTAACATGTGGCTAGTGAGTCCGAGTATAATATAGACATGTAAATGGCATAGGAGATTCTGATGCTACACTATGGAAGAGATTCTGATGCTACACTACTTGGGTATTATTCACATGTCCATTTATACTCCTCCGTACCCCCAATCAATACACAAGGATCCAGCCAGGTTATGTTATATGATGCTATGTAACAGCCCCCAAAGGTGATAGACCCCGAAGGTGATAGACCCCGAAGGTGATAGACCCCGAAGGTGATACATAGTAGTCCCATAAATGGGATAAGGATTCTAGGAAGACTCTGTGATCATAAGAGTATATGTCACAAGTGATCGAAGAATCAACGAAGCATAGTGATACGCTATGTAAGTGAAACGCACAGAACATAGAGTACCCGATGCTCCCTAAGGATAACATCTCAAGAAGGGATCCATATAGTACCAATCCGTGTGACCAACGTGACAGTACAAGTAAAGTAATCTACTGCAGAAAATAATTCTAAGCAGGATATGAAATGATCAGAGAATGTACTCGCCTCGATAACCTGAACAGCTGATAAGTATAGGGGGGTCCCACTGAAGCCACAGAGTCCTATTTAAAGCAACACATGTTACAAGGTGTTCAAGTTGTAATAAATAAATATCTATAATCAATCTACATTATTCTAGGTTCTTCTAAGTCAAAACAACTCTAGGTCGACTCCGATCAATAATCTAGTCAAACTAGGTCAAGTGTTGACTTACAGTTGGTCAACTCTGGTCAAACAGGGTCAATTCTAGTCTAATATAAAGTTCATACGCTGCCTTTTGGGAGCGTATGACTTGCATACGCTCACTTGGATAGTGAGGAGTCGTATAAAGTTCATACGCTGCCTTTTTGGAGCGTATGTCTTGCATACGCTCACTTGGGTGACTAGGGGTCGTATGGAGTTCATAGCGCTGCTTGACTTGAGCGTAGCCTGACTTGAGCGTACGCTGACCTTACTTACCCTGGATCTTCTATAGCCCTGTATATTGATATTTTATTAGATATTTAACGTCCATTTTATATCCTTACGCCTTTTGGCATAAACTTGATAAAATCATGATATGTTAATATTTCTGTTAAATATGGATTGTTACGTGGGATGTACCATGTGTCGTGAATTGAGTATAGATACCCCGATTGACTGGAATTAAACCCTGAGAGTTGTAGACTCGACCCCACTGAATGTTAGTTGACTTTCATGCCTTGTCACCATTGATAATGATTGTGACTTTGACTAATAATTGATCATGCGTTCCTAGTTGGAACTAAGAGGCTGGCTAGTCGTCTTATTAAATTAAATGAATGAGACACGTTCATGTTATGAACTATTGTAATCGACTGGCTGATCCCGAATATTGACATACAGGCACATACAAGCTTCAATCTAATTATTTATTTATGTATTTATTTATTTTCTATAAAAGCAGCATGTGTACTTTATGGTCAAGGCATGATTATTTCGTGGTTAGATTTGATTGTTGTATTACGCTATGTAAGACCTGCAACCTAACCGTACTGGTATCGTTGTAGAGTTGTGCATATCGTACCCCGTACGAAAGTACTCATTGGAATGACCATGATCCACGACATAGGATTTCGCTCAATGTAGAGACTATTAAGTCAAATAAAATAACAATTGCATGAAGAGAATGGATTTCCGAGTTCTTATATGGCAGCCCCCTTGGGACAAGTAGTACCCGACGGGCCGGCTGGTTCCTACAGATACTGTAAACCTGCCACACGGGCAGGGAATAGTATCTGCTTATATTATTATTGTATATTGTATATTGATGACGGGCGTCCTGCTGGGACTCGTCTAATTCATGCATGGCGCACATGATTCACTGGATAGACAGACTAGCCTTGTTTGCACATGGTAAGAACTGAGGAATCCCTAATTGCATTATTCCAGGATAACTTGGAATTCACCATAGCAAGCCGTAGGAATTGATTGGCCGTTCAAGATGATTTGTTTATGCACTGTACCTACTCTGTTACCTAACTGGGATGATCAGAATGTCAGGACATGACGGGCTAACTTCTGTCCTTGTTTGGTTGGGAGGTTGGTTCGAAGTATCGTGATATGATGTGAATTCTAGTAGCAAGCAGAGATTTATTAGTAATTATTCTCTTACATTACTGGTTTTAGTTCTCATGTCGTGCTTCCTTGTGGTACTTGCTATTAGAGGTCTAACCTCTCTGGTTTTGCATGGCCAGATTTAGAGCCCGTCCCCGAGGATCCAGCTTACTTCTATCTCCAAGATGGTCAACACTCGCAGGAGGACTCGAGTGGGTTCCTTACTTCACCGCTCGTTTTGTCACTTACTTTATACTTAGCCGTTTGGCACCGACATGTTAGTCGAATTGTCTTGTACTTACTTTTACATAATTGTAATTAAAGTCAGACTGCAGCTGATAACAATTGTGTATACTTTTGCTACATCAATCTGGCTATGTTTTGAAAAGCCAGATATCAAGAACATTTTAACAGAGCGTTCGGGACGCCTTACTGCTTTATCTTACATGTTCTCTATTACTGTTTCTTGTTTGAATGATTGAGACAATAGATATAAAGTGACCATAGTGAGACTTTTATGTAGTATGCACCCCCTCGTCTTTTAGACAGCATTGATCGTATTATACGGTATTCTTCTACCCGTAATACATAGCTGGCTGAGTCATTCCCCCGCTCTCCAGTATTCTGGTTCTGGGGCGTGACAAGGTTTTAGTGGTGGCCCATGCAGGTCTGATTTCAGACTTGTGGGGTGTTTTGATTTATAGGATGTCTCAATCATACATGTTCCCCCTTGATCTCGCGATTCGTTGTTCTCAATACCAGCTCGACATTCCAGTATCCTTTGACTTCATTGATCTTCCCTGTCCGGTCATTTGATTGTTCTCTTGTCCCTTTTCTTGGGGGCACCTCGTCCGTATCTGTCAGAGCTGGACAGCAACAACATGGACAATAATATGGACAACCTGACCAGGTTGGTCAGCAACAAGGGTCAGAACCACTTCATGAGGCTATTCAAGAAGAGGTGATAGTGAAACCAGTTGTTGGACCGCAGTATCCGGAGGTTCCAACACCACCAATAGTTCCACCTACCCCTATGGAATTGGACACACCAGTCCTTCTGGAGATCATGAGAGGGATGATGGCTACTCAGCAACACCAGATGTTAGCCCAGCAGCGCATGCATGCTCAGTTACAAGAGCAGAATGTACTACTCAACCAAGGATTACAGATGGCATTGGAAAGAGGGGCAAGGACAGATTCAGGAGCGTCAGCCCGGTTTTGCAAGTACAACCCCCGTCGTTTCGAGGGCACGGAGGATGCTATCTCAGCAGATGCATGGCTTAAGGACATTGAGGCTATTCTGACAGCCGCTAAGGTGCCGACAGAAGAGTGTGTGGATCTAATGAAGTTGTTACTTCAGGATCTCGTACGTGATTGGTGGGAATCAGAGGAAGTAGGCATCAGACGTCCTGTTGCATGGGACGATTTTACTGCAAGGTTCAAGACGAAGTATTATGGAGTTATGGCGCAGTTTGAGCTACAACAGAAGTTTATCAACCTCAGACAGGCTGGCAAGACTGTAGATGCTTATGCAGTGGAGTTCTGCAGATTGAGTAGGTTTGCCCCAGAGATGGTAGCAACGGAGCGCCAGAGGGCGATGAGGTTCCAGCAAGGATTTCATCTTGAGCTCTTGCAATTGATAGAGGGTCACAACTACCAAACTTTTGATGAAGTATTGACGGCAACTCGCAGGCATGAAATCACCATTCAGAGGCTTGCGACAAGGACTGGAGGTCAGAAGAGATCCCACAGTCAGATTGAAGGAGGAGGGGGAGTAGTGCCCCGAACAACAGTACCATCCCCTGGCATTCGTATCCACGATGTGGCGATACGGGGACCAGCACCACCACCCAGGCAGCAGCAACAGCAACAGAGGAAGAACCCGCAACCCCCAGCGGGCTGTACTTATTGTGGGAAGATATGACACACTAGAGATGTGTGTCAGACATGGAATAAACTATGTCTGATATGTGGAAATCCAGACCATCGGGTTACCACATGTCCCATGAATTCGAGGTCAGGAGGACCAGTGCAGCAGTTTCCTGCTCTGCCAGCACCAGGGGCAGGGCAGTATCGAGGACCAGCGGTAGCAGTGAGACCGTTGGCACAGCGCCCGTTAATGCCGCAGGCTCAGATGTTTCGACAGCAGGGACCGTCGATGTAGCAACACCAGCATAGACCACCCCAGCATCATCAAGGCAGGGGCCAGCAGCAGCACCAGGCTAGGCCGCAACATGGGAACCAGCAGGGAGGTCGAGGGCAGGCATTCACTCTGTCCTTGGAAGAGGCATTGGCATCAGGAGATGTTATGGCAGGTAACATTCTCGTCGCCTCATATCCCACAGTAGCATTGTTTGATTCGGGAGCATCGCACTCATTTATATCTGCATGATTTGCGACACGGCTAGGAATGGAGTTCGAGGCATTGCCAGGGAGGTTGAATATACTCACTGGTAATGGGCTCGTAGGAGTTAGTAGAGTTATTCTAGCGTGTAGTGTTGTAGTTTGCGGGCATTCTTTACCCGCCCAGTTGATAGAATTTCCTGTTGGAAATTTCGACGTTATCTTAGGCATGGACTGGCTGAAAGACAGTCATGCGACAACAGATTGTCGTAGTGGGAGTGTATCTTTTGATATTCCAGGCATGAAGAGATTCACCTTAGTCAGATCAGAGGCAACTCAGCAAGAGCAGGGAGTAATAACAGCAATGGAAGAAGTTCAGGTTCCGAAGGTAGTTGAAGAATTTCTAGACGTATTTCCCAAAGAACTTCCAGGTCTACCACCGGTTAGAGATATTGGGTTCAATATAGAATTGGCACCTGGGACTAAACCGATATCAGATCGGGTTTACAGAATGGCGGATTCGGAGCAGGCCAAGGTATATCAACATATAGAGGAACTGAAGGAGAAGAAGTACATCCAAGCTAGCATATCACCATGGGCAGCACCAGTAGTACTTGTGGGGAAGAAGGATGGATCATCCAAATTATGCATCGATTACAGGAAGCTTAACGCGGCAACAGTAAAGAACAAGTACCCATTACCCAGGATCGACGACTTATTTGATCAGTTGAGCAGGGCCAGAGTCTTCTCCAAGATAGATCTTCGTTCAGGGTACCATCAGGTGAGGGTTTAGAAGGAAGACATTCCCAAGACAGCATTCAGGTCAAAGTATAGGCATTATGAATTCTTGGTAATGCTATTTGGTTTGACCAATGCTCCAGCAATATTCATGGATTTGATGAACCGCATCTTTATGCCGTATTTAGACCAGTTTGTCGTTGTGTTTCTTGACGACATTCTCGTATACTCTGCTAGTGAAGAGGAGCATGAAGACCACATCAGGAAAGTGTTACAGGTTCTGAGAGAGAACCAGTTGTATGCCAAGCTCAGCAAGTGTGAGTTCTGGATGGACCATATTTCATTCTTGGGTCATATCGTATCAGGAGCTGGAGTAGCAGTGGATCCCAAGAAGGTAGAAGTAGTAGAGAGTTGGCCAGTACCCAAGACCGTAGCTGATGTACGGAGTTTTTTGGGATTGGCGGGATATTACAGAAGATTTGTGTCAGATTTTGCAAGACTTTCAGCACCCATGACTCGCTTGACCCAGAAGGATGTGCCATTTGTTTGGTCGGCAAAATGTCCGACATCATTTGAGAATTTGAAGCAAAGGTTGATATCAGCGCCTATTCTTACATTGCCAGTTGGACCCAGAGTTTTTACTGTATATTGTGATGCATCAGGTAAAGGACTTGGATGTGTCCTCATGCAGCACGGGAAGGTGATAGCATATGCATCTAGGCAGCTTCGGGACCACGAGAAGAATTACCCAACTCATGATTTAGAGTTGGCGGCAGTAGTATTTGCTTTGAAGCTATGGAGGCATTACTTATATGGTGACCGAGTAGACATGTACACAGACCACAAAAGTCTGAAGTACATCTTTACTCAGAAGGAGCTGAACATGAGGCAGAGAAGATGGCTAGAGTTGATCAAGGATTATGACGTGGAGCTTCAGTATCATCCAGGCAAGGCTAATGTGGTAGCAGACGCTCTCAGCAGAAGGGGCGGCTGTAGAAGCATGGAATTTCACAACCAGAAAGACCATGCGCCAGACACTACATGCGCCAGGACTCGCACAGAACACTTCACAGCAAAGTCAATAACCATGGACATTTGAAGAAGGACTTTTTATTTATATATAAAAGTCTATTACATGTCTAGAAAAGGTTGTACAAAGGAGAATTTCTACAAAGGAAAGATCCTAAGTCTACAGCCAGCGGCCACCATGCGCCTCCAGTTAGGCGCAACAGTCATCATGCGCTGCCAGTCACCATACGCTGTCAGTCAGGCGCAGCAGACATCATGCGCCTCCAACCAGGCGCATCCTACCATATCTTCAGCAGCTCAGTCATGTGCATCCAGCTCAGTCATGTGCATCCAGCTCAGTTGTGTGCATCCCTTCAGCAGCCCAGCTATGCGCATCCCTTCAGCCAAATTCTTCCAGCCAGGCTCACCTGGCCGAGCAGAGCCCAGTGCCGCTCTTCCAACCAGGCTCGCCTGATAAATGCTTCGATACACAAAGCATTTAACCCTCTAGCTGGAACCAAGGAAGAGAAGAGCACCGCAAATGCTGTGGCCAGGGGAGGCTTCGAAAGAGCCTCCAAAGCCGAAGGAAGACCGTGATCGAAACCGCGGCTAAAGGAGCAGCTTTCAACACGATCAAAGTGGGGAAACCCCACTTTGAAGGAAGAGAGAGCCTAGCACCGCCATTCCGATCTACGGCTCTTCCGAAATAACGGGGACAAGGCCCGAGCATCCCTATCTTTGGATGCAACAGGCACCTTCCGCCTGCCTCGGAAGCCCTCGACTCCGTCTTTTGGATGTAACAGTCACCTTCAAGAGCATCGAAGACAACATAGCGTCTCATCTTCACCCTCGGGAGCACTTCGTCAATAGAATGCACCCGCATGTTCAAGTTCATGTTGGAAGTACGTGAGGGAATGAGAAGCAAATCTTCTCTCCATGCCACTATTTATAGGCCGGGCAGATCAAACCCACGCGCCAAGTGGATGGCCCTCCGAATTCTGTGCAATGAATTTACATTAAATGGATGAACCGGACGCCTCGAATTCAGCCAAACGGCTATTTATGGCACTCGAAGAGCGAGACAGCCGCATCATTAAAAGACATGTCCGATGCGCCAGCCAGACAGCGCATCACACGGATGCACCCTTCGGCATCAGGCGCATCACACAGACGCGCCCTACAGTACTCGGCGCATTACAGAGGGTGCGCCCTCACACATCCCCATACCGAGTGGAACGCCAACCGACGCGCCCACTCAGCTGTCCATCGAACGTCACCAACATTAAATGCTGAACTGACAGAGTTGGCAGCACGTCTCCCAAAGTCTGAACAGTTGACAGCTTTATTCAGAAAACGAAGCGTCGGCAACGTCAGCATCATCATGACTTTATTTCGACGGCTACTGCCACGTGGCCACTCCACCATCAGCATGCGCCTCTACGGCCATGCGTCCAAATCAGCATGCGCCTCAAAAGCCATACGCTTCAGACTGCTCTATGATCCCGAAAGACAGAAGGAAAGTCGCCTGCATGCGCCTCAAAAGCTATGCGCCCCAAATGGTTTGTAACTCCTAAAGGTTATGAGCCGCAGCCTCCTCCTGCGCCCAATCCAAGGCGCAGCTCACCAGATCACTTCTCTCCACCAAATCCGAGATCTTCGAACCATGAGTCGACGACACGTGTCTTTTGACTCAACTCATCCAAGATTTCAGCAACGAAAAGATTTTCTCTCTGCTACGTGCCGGCTCACAACAGCAGTATGAAGAGTTCTCCCCCTCGATCAGGGCACAGCATCCGTGTGCCTCCATCAGCAACCTCCACATGGCGTCCCCACACCGGTGCATTCTGCATGCGCGCATGAGCAGCCAGCCTGCAAAACTATAAATAGAAGGATCATCTCCTTCACACAAGACACAGAGGCTCAGAACAGAAGACTCACAACATAGAGAGAATCGACAACAGAGAATCACCGAGAGGTAGTTCTAGACACTCAACGTCTTCCTCCTCTCAGCAAGCTCCAGCACCCAAAGCAATCAACACCTTCAGAGAACCGATAACCATCGTCAGCCGGTCAACGGAGTCAACGCATTACCACTCGCTCCATTGGCACTAAGGACCCAGCTTAAACAAAAGTGTACTCCTAGGACTACATCTAAGTCCTATATTGTATCACTGTTCTGTTTGTATTAAGATTTCAATCAAAATAATTTTAATGGCAAACAAGCTGGCGACTCTGCTGGGGACTTCTTTCTCCTCTACCGAGAAGATTGTGTCACAAGCCGACGACGTGAAGGTGGGCTCCTCCCATAAGACGCTGGTAGTGCGCCTCAATCAACAGGCGTACGAGGAGTTCATTTCTGAAGGAAGTGCGAGTCCTTCGAAGCGGCTGTCGAAGCCGAAGAAGACCCGCGCAGTCTGGGTGTGCAAAGTCGACGCCTCGGGCACCACCGTTGAAGGGGATGCGCCCGTCCAGCCTTCCCTTCCTGCTGACGTCCTCAGCAGTCAAGGTGCGCCCGCTGATGCAGCGCATCTCTCGGGGAAGCGTGCGGCTGACCACGTTCCCCAGCCATCTTCCTCTCAGGCGAGGAAGATACGTCGACGGAGCAGGGGCACAGCCAATGCCCCGCACATCACTTCTGATGTGCCACAAAGAGCCTCTGTCTTTGACAGACTCACTCGCTGTAATGGCGAGAAGAATTTGGATGCTGAGTACTATACGCCCCAGCGGGCTGGTACAAAGAAATCCAAGGCGGCACGGGCCATGCGCCATAAACGTGCTATGCCAGCGGCCGGCCAGAGGCACGCGCTTACGATCACGTGCGCTGCCGATGGCAAGCTGTACAAGGTTGACTCAAGTGCTTCTGCACCGACAACGAGTCGACCTTCAAAGTCCTCATCTCGCTTGGGCGTATTCACTGCGTGCACAACCAAGCCGAGAGAGGCAAATTCAGTGGTCTTGAACTCCCGCGCCTCCTCTGGTTGTGCGTTTGAGGTCCGTTTAAGTCACTTCAAATGTTGTGGTTCCCCCACTACTGATCGTGATGCCTACTTGGTATTAGATCAGGGGGCGCAGCACTCACCCGACCACCCCGGCGCTTGGCCCTGCCATGCGCCTGAGAGGGGTGTGAGGGTAGCACTCTCCTCCAACGACCTGCGCAACATGATCACTCACAAGCGCCGGTCAGGAGAGTTGACCAACAAGCACGATACGCCTCTCACGGGGCACACTTGTGCAATGGTCACCATCAACTGCTGTTGCAAGACGGCAGTACGGCCAAAGCAGTCGGTCTTCCAACGGCTACAATCATCGACACCCCTCCGACATCGCCTTGGGACGAAGGTGTCAGCAGAAGAGGAGCTAAAGGTTGCTTCATGCAATGTGATCTCCAACTCCTCATCTGTCCGGAAGACGACTGCCAATTCCTCGTCTTCATCCAAAAGCCAGCCGAGGAAAACCAAGGCAGCTGTCTCGACCTCTGGAGTGTTCGAAGGCACTCGGTCGAGAAAGAAGTTCTTGGAGGAAGCTGGGGGTAGCCAGACCCTTGTCGAGCCTCCTTCCGAAGACGAAGATGTCCAAAGCACAGCTGCGGCGGATCTTCATCAAGGCGAAGATGGCCTCCCTAAAGCCCCTCAAAATGACGATGTCCTCCAGGACACCGCCGGGAGTAGTGCTGGAAACGAAGAGGCCCTTCAAGACAGAGCTGAGGGCAGTCAGGCCCTTGCAGATGCGCCTGTCGAAGACGAACTCCAGAATGTGGCTGGGGGTGGCCAAACACCAGGAGAAGTGACTCCCCCACATGAGAGCGAGGCTGAGAGCGAAGCCTCAACTGATCCATCCACTTCCGGCCGTGTCATGACAGTATACATGACCGGGGGTGATCTTGAGACTGATGCGCCGCCACAGGACATTGTCCAGCGCATAGACTCGCTAGAGGGAGGACTCAAAACCCTCTCTGCCTCAATGCAAGCACTGGCTCAAGCAGTGTTTGAGATACGGTCGGCCTTGATCAGGACACCTTCAAATGGTCCCGACCCAGGAGCCAATGGAGAGTCGAGTGTGCCCCTCCAACGGACACCCTCAGACACAGAAGCACCCCGGACGTCGGAGCCCTCAAACGCTCCACTCCAGATGGTACCTCCTTCCCCGACTCCTAGCTCCACGGAGGACGTGGTCGAAATGATCAAAGATCTGCGGGAGCACTTCGAGTCCAAGAACAGACAGGAGGAGCGCCAGAAGATGGGCATTCCCCAGCCTTATCCCCTTGAGTGGAACAAGGTGGTTTATCCCCCAAAGTATAAACCACAAACACTCACACCGTATGACGGGAAGGACTCTCCAAGACGGTACCTGACGTACTTCCAGTCGCAGACAGGGCATCTTCCGAAGGAGGACGCGCTCCTCACCAGCATCTTTGTTGGGGCCCTGAAAGGGGTGGCGTATGACTGGTACTGCAGCCTCCCCGATAATTCCATATCGTCCTTCGACGACCTGACACGCCTCTTCCTCGACCGCTTCTACGACGGTGGGAAGGACATGACGATGGCGTCTCTCATTGAGATACGCCAGAAGGACAAGGAAACGGTTCGGGCATTCATCGAACGCTTCCGTCAGGCCTGCTTCAGGCTACCTCCAGGCATGCCAGAGCATGCGCTTCTCTCCGCTTGCAGTATGAACATGCTGCCTGCAGTAAAGCTCTGGCTTAACTCTATTCCCCCTTCCGACTGGAGCTCCCTAATCATCGAAGCTGAAGCTGCAGAGAAGAAGGCGGCCAATGCACGTCTTCTGGGTGTTAGCTTCCCCGCCTTTGACGATAAGGGGAAAAAGTCCGCAATCAACAACTCCGGACGAGAAACAAAGGGGAAACAGGCATTGACTGTTAATGCCTTGAAGGGCGCATCTGCGCCTACTCAAAAGCCTCCACTGGCACCGAGACCCAAGGAGGTTTATTCATTCAATGATGACGACACCCTGCAACTCTTTGAGATACTGAAGCAGGGTGACAAGATCAAGCTTCCGGACCCGAAGCGGCCCGATGAAGTTAGGAAAGTGGACAACCCGAGGTACTGTCACTACCATCGGTTTGTCGGACACCCGACCAAGGACTGCTACGTCCTCAAAAATTACATCCAGCGGATGATCAATGCGGATGTAATCTCCGTCGACTACGAAGAGAAGACGGTGTCAGCTAATGTGGTGTCACTTCAGTTCGGCACCTTGCCGCCGACTACCACATAAGATGGCGTCGTCCCCATCCCTAAGACGACAATGGAGGTGGTGAACTTGCCACCCACCCGTGACAATGTGAGTGGACTTGTCCCACTCACCACATCTCGAGGAGAGGTCCTCTGGGTTCACCCCGACCTCGTCTCCGAGGTAACTCAACCGGAGGTACGCCCTACCTCCAAAGCAAAAGGCAGGAAGATCAAGTCTTGCTGCACGGTCTCTTCTTCAACGGAAGAGGCGCTTCCTGTGCAGACGCGTGCACAACAGAACTCCCAGCCCGGTGAAGCTGCCGCCGAAGTGGTGCCTCCTGGCACCATCCCTGAGGAGGGTCCATCCAAGCCCTCAGCAGCCAATAAACAAAAGCAAGTGGAGGCCCGTTTCGACAGACCTCTGCGGAAAGAAAATGCTTCGGGGCTAGCCAAGCCCCACAATTTTGACATTCTGGCACAACTGGCCAGTACTCCTGTACGCTTGTCTTTGTTCGAGCTCCTGCGTCTCTCCAAGGACTCCCGAGAAGCTCTCTGCGAAGCTCTGAAGGATGCCGAATCCTTTCTCAGTCAAATCAAGCAGCCTGAAGAACTCCCAACTACTTGTGCACCCTGTCATTGTACGGATGAAGTTATCCCAAACATAACTTTCACCCAACAAGACATGCTGCTCAAGCATCACCGACATAACCGACTGTTGTATTACACAGGGTACATCGGTTCGGTAAAGGTGAGCAGGATTCAGATCGATCCGGGGTCTTCCCTAAGCATCATCCCAAAGGCGCTGCTATCAAAGCTGGGGATCCCAATGTACCGGCTGGCGCCCTCCAATACGACCATCAGTGGCTTCAACGCTAGCAAGAGCGAGCCACTGGGCAAGATCCGGCTGAAGTGTCACATCGGCAGCCTCAAAACTGAGGTGACTTGTTATGTGGTGGATGCCGAGGTCAACTACAACATCTTACTCGGACGACCATGGTTACATGAGTACATGGTGGTGCCCTCCACGCTCCACCAATGCATGAAATATGTATCCACCAACGGCGTCATCCGGACGGAGTTTGCAGATATCGATCCCTTCAAAGGGATCGAGGCCTACTTCACCGATTCCGACTTATACAAGCCACTTGACGAGGAGGAAGCCAACGATGCCGATGATGAAGCAGAGACGGCAACAAAGCCGGACTTGGAGCCCGAAATGACTCCCGACGCCCCCTTCAAAATCCGATTGAAGGGCAAGCCTCCCCAGAAGGCGCCTCCAATGAGCATCAAGCTATCAGGAAAAGCACCGACTCACGAAGCTCCCCTGAAGATACGCCTCAAGGGAAAGCCACCTCAAACAGCGGCTCCCCTGGTGGTAAAATTACAAGGGAAGGCGCCACTCATCGGAGGCACAACCGAGGCACCTCTCAAGGTGCGTCTTAAAGGCAAGCCACTGCAGTCATCCAAGATGCCGGAGAGGGCTCACATAACCCTCTCAGACCCCAAAGTCAGAGCGGTGGAGGACTCTCCTGATCCGGCCCCAGTGCTTACAGATGAGGAGCTTGGCGAATATATCTCTGCTGATGTAGACGCACCCTCCTTCGACAATATAATCCCACGGGATAAAATCTCGTACTTTATCAATAATAGAGTGTCTTTCAATTATTCTTGTCTTCCACACTGGAATGCCATGTATACATTAGACAACGCCCTACGGTCGTTGCAAACACAAGTAACGACCGTCTACCATAATTAAATAGTCCCGTCTCAAGGAGTCTTCATAGTCCCTCCACGGAGCCGAGACCAAGACACCATCATCTCGGGCAAAATCGAGCGTCGTCGGGACCTCCCGTCAATCGAGCCCGAACCTGATACCGGCTGAGTACAAGTCTATCGGTACACAGATGCGGCTAAGCACATCATCCAAAAGATGGGCTACGACCTGAAAAGCAACAAAGGCTTAAACTACGGCAAGGGTCGGCATCTCCCTGTCCGGCTTTCGATGCCCAATGGAAAGCCACAGGATTACTATAATCGGACTCGACGGGGGTTAGGCTATGTCACGCCGCCATCAACTCCAGAGAGTTCAGACGCAGAAGACATAGAACATTCCCACTCGTCTAAAGCATCGACGTGGGATTCCGATACCAGTATCGGATCAGTCTTCAGGAAAGTGCTGTCAGCTAACATAACATCGGTGCAACCTCAGAAAGATGAAGGCGAAGACCAACCGCCGGAACCCTTCGAAGAGGAACCCTGGGCTCAACGCCTAGGAGAACAATGGGAGTCTCGTTTTGAGTTACGAGAACCTCCCACCGAAGACGAAGTCGAGCAGATCGACCTCGGGGATGGGTCCTCTTCTAAACCCATCTTCATCAGCAAAAGCCTGGAAGGAGAAGACCGAGAATCTTTAGTCCAACTGGCTAAAGAATATATTGACGTCTTCGTCTGGAGCTACGAAGACATGCCGGGTCTCGATCCACAGATCGCGATGCATAGGTTGAACATCTTACCAGATGCCAAACCTACCAAACAACAACAGCGACGCTTCCGCCCGGACATCATGAATGCCATCGATCAGGAGGTGGACAAGCTCTTGACCAGTGGCTTCATCCGTGAGGAACAACACCCGGACTGGGTAGCCAACGTCGTCCCTGTCACCAAGAAGAACGGGAAGATACGAGTCTGTATCGACTTCAGGGATCTCAACTCTGCTTGCCCGAAGGATGAATTCCCGCTCCCAATCACCGATGTAATGATCGACAACACATGTGGCTTTGAACGCATGTCCTTCATGGACGGGTATTCAGGCTACAATCAAATCAAGATGTTCCCCGATGACGCAAAACACACGTCATTCAGGACTCCGAAAGGTGTTTTCTGCTATACAGTAATGCCCTTCGGCTTGAAGAATGCCGGTGCAACATACCAACGAGCGATGAGTACCATCTTCCGTCAACATCTTCGCAAGACAGTTGAGTGCTATGTTGACGACATCACAGTCAAGAGCTGCCTCAAAAGAGATCACCTACAGGACCTGAGGACGGTCTTTGATCTCATGCGGGCACATCAACTCAAAATGAACCCCGCTAAATCCTTCCTGGGGGTTTCTAGCGGCAAATTCTTGGGCTTTGTCATCACGGCAAAAGGCATTCATGTCGATCCCGAGAAGACTAAATCCATCCTCAACATGGACCCTCCGAAGAACCTTTGAGAACTTTGGGGCTTACAGGGACGTCTGGCATACATCCGGAGGTTCATAGCAAACCTCTCCGGTAAATGTCAACCCTTTACTCAGCTCATGAAGAAGGGAGTCTCTTACGTCTGGACAGAGGAGTGCCAAAAGGCTTTCGACGACATCAAGGCTTACTTGACAAGCCCGCCAATCCTAGTGGCACATGTCGTCGGCAAACCATTCCTCCTCTACGTCCGTGCCATGGATCATTCCCTCGGCGCTTTACTGGCTCAAAACAGCGATGCAGGCTACGAGCAAGCAATCTACTACCTCAGTCGAACACTCATCGGGGCCGAACACCGGTACAACCCCGTTGAAAAGGAGTGCTTGGCTTTGGTGTTTGCCATTCAGAAGACTCGTCATTACGTCTCGGGCCAGACAATTCACGTCACCTCCCGAGTCAATCCACTCAGAGTTCTCATGACAAAGCCAGGGTCATTAAACTCCCGGCTGGCTACATGGGCGATCCTACTAACGCCATACAACATGGTGTTTGTCCCGCAGAAGGCGGTCAAGGGTCAGGCTCTGGCTGACTTTTTAGCTGCACACCCCATCCCAGAATCTTCAAAACTCTATGAAGACATCCCAGATGAAGTCCAAGAATCAAACGTCACTGAAGGAAGCCCCGTTTGGTGGATGTTCTTCGATGGCGCTTCAAGAACGGGCCCCAATGGCCAAATCATCGCAGGAGTGGGGGTAGTCTTGGTCTCCCCCGATCAGCTGGTCATCCAGCGCGCATACTCTCTTTCGAAGCCGTGCTCCAACAATGTTGCTGAGTACAACGCACTCGTCATGGGACTCCAGCTAGCACAAGAGCTGGGGGTGGATCATCTGGAAGCCTACGGCGACTCGAAACTTGTCGTAAACCAGATTCGGGGGCAATACAAGGTTCGCCATGAAGATTTGATCCCTTACCATGAAGTTGCATTGAATATCATTTCAACCTTCACTGGGTTCTTCATCGAACATGTACCCTGTCTACAAAACTTGGAGGCTGACGCTCTGGCTGGCCTCGCAGCCTCATTGGCCGCGTCCCTTGGGACTCAACACTATGTCACGGTAACTGGCCGAGACTTGATTTGTCCCAGAAATAACCTATGTTTGCAAATGGCTCACGCCGTGCCGACAAACACCGATGTTAATGTCCGAGACTGGAGATTCCCGTTCATCGACTTCGTCGTCTACGGAATCCTTCCGGAAGATCCGAAGGAAGCCGTCTCAGTCAGGAGACGCTCTCTTCGATTCTACTACGATACAGCCACTAAAATGCTGTACCGACGCTCCTTCGACGGGCTTCTCCTTCGATGCCTGTCTAACGAAGAAGCGGCCGAAGCTCTTCGAGAAGCTCACGACGGAACTTGCGGAGCTTACCAACCAGGTCCTAAGTTGCAAGATCGACTGCGACGTATGGGCTACTACTGGCCAACCATGGCCGCCGACGCAGTGGAATATGCTAAGAAGTGCCATGCATGCCAACTTTATGCAGACTTCATACATACACCGTCTGAACCTCTACATCCTACAGTCGCCTCCTGGCCATTCGAAGCCTGGGGCATGGACATTGTAGGACCAATCACCCCTCCTTCATCAAGAGGACATCGTTTCATCCTGGCCATCACCGATTACTTCTCCAAATGGGCGGAAGCAGTCCCACTAGCGGAAGTAAAAAGCTCCAAGGTGGTCAGCTTTATCAAACACCATGTCATTTACCGTTTCGGAGTACCCAGGCGAATCATTCATGACAATGGTCCCCAATTCATCAGCCATATTTTTAGCAGGTTCTGTGACAAGAATCGCATTCAAAACGTGGCCTCAACCGCCTACAATTCGACAGCAAACGGATTAGCTGAGGCATTCAACAAGACTATCGTTAGGCTGCTCAAAAAGGTCGTGTCATCCAACAAACGCGACTGGGACGAAAAGCTTGGCGAATGCCTTTGGGCCTACCGCACAACGGTACGGACCCCAACAGGTAACACTCCATTCTCCCTGGTCTACGGAAGCGAAGCAGTACTGCCTCTCGAGATACAGATACCTTCGCTCCGCGTGGCAATCACAAACGATCTCACAGAAGAAGACAATCAACGTCATCGTCTACGGGAACTGGAGGCACTTGACAAAAAGCGTCTCCTAGCTCAACAACGCATCAAACTTTACCAAGCCCGTATATTACAGGCTTTCAACAAGAAGGTCAAGCAAAGAACTTTCCAAGTTGGCGACCTGGTTTTAGCAGTCAGAAGGCCAATGGTGTTAACTCACAAGACACCAGGGAAGTTCGAGCCCAAATGGGAAGGACCCTTCATCATTGAGACGGTATACTCAAACGGTGTTTACCGTCTCGCCAAACCCAATGGGGACTTGTTCATGATGCCCATCAATGGCAAGTTCCTAAAGAAGTACTATTCTTGACATCCTCCAAGACATGTATTTCCCCAAACAACCTCTTTTCACAAAAATCAAACGCTTCCGGAACCCAGCTGTTCCGTGGCATCCTTCCGTAGAAAGATAACCACATCCACATTACCTCTGAGTTGTCTCTCTACATCCTACAAAGCGGAACCTTACATTTCGTGAGCTTACGCTATCCTTCATGTTTACCACGTCCACATTACCTCTGAGTAAACATCCCGTACAAACAACTCCTGTGTTGTTGTACATTGATCGCAGAACTTCCACGTCCATATTACCTCTGAGTTGTTCAGCGTATCCCCCAGGATCATTCCTACCACGTCCATAAATACCTCTGAGTAGAAAGATTCTATCATTTGAACCTAATGATTGCCATGTCCACATTACCTCTGAGCAAACATGTTGGTTCCTTCAAACTTATTATCTGTACCTAAAAACCAAGGTGCGCAAAAGATAATAGGTCCACATAAATCATCAAGTTCATGAGATCAAAAATGAACACATCACAAAAAAAAAAGAGATAGTGTATTTCTTTATTTTTCAAAAAAAAGGGAGTACAGAAATACGCTATTTCCCCAGCGAGAGTTGCAAAAACACATAAAAAGAAGAGAAGATACAGTCCCCGATCCTCTCCAGGGTGGGATGAGAGCTCTCTGACTCAACGTCTCAGGTCGGCAGTGCAAGTTTCCACAGTCGCCTGGACTCGCAGCTCGGCTTCTTGACGTATTAATCCGACAGCCTCAGCGAAAGTTTTACTCTCATACTTCTCATCAAGCTGTTGTCGCTGCTGAGCCAAAGCAAGGGTCCGCTGAGTAAGAGTCGCTTCCTCCTGCTTGAATGTCACGTGTTCAGCCAGGACACGATCAGCTTCTAGTTAAAGTTGGGCCCGCTGGTCTTCAAGACGGCGCATCTGAGCATCAACCTCTGCGATGTTAGCGTCCACCGCAGCCCGCTTCTCCGTCGTCTTCTCCATAGATTGAGACAACTGCTCAGCCGCAGCCTCAGTTCCAGCCACTTCACGCTCCCAACTGCTCACATCAGCTCGATGGGAAGCCTCGATTTCAGCCATCAACTTCCCTATCTCTGCATCTATCAATACAGAGAGGTCATTTCGTTGGATGCGCTGCAGTTCCGCGAGCCGCTCGTCCAGCTCAATCACCGAAACCTCCAGAATTTCGGCCATATGGTCATGGCCTTGGTGAACGCGGATCAGCTCGATACAAGGCATTGCCAAAGCTTTTGCTGTCGCAAAGCTTCCCTTGGCATCCATCACTGCAGATACACCTTTCTCCAGTATTTTGTACACTCCCTCGACGAGGAACTTCACATACTCGTCGGCATCCGCCAGCACCTGCGACGTCATAGCAGGAGTTGGGGGAGCTACTACAGTTTACGGACCGGAGGAAGATCCGCCAACCTCGATCTGAGAGGTTTAAACCTCGGCAGCAATAGGCTCTTCATCAACAGGGGCCAGACTGCTAGCCCGAGGAGCCGAAGGAACAGAAGGAGCCGGCATATGCGTCGTGATAGTACCCCAAGTGGAAGGAGCAACAGAGGGTTCCACACCCTTACCCTTCTCAAGCCCGAAGAAATCACCGACGTCAACGGCCACCTCTTCTACCCCCGACGTTCTATCAGCATCAGCTACCTCCCCCGGCAAAACGGGGAGATCAACATTTATCTCCTGGCCAGCCCCAGGAGACAAGATCGGCAGAAGGGTCTCATTCTTCTCAAGTCCCTCTACAGGGACAGAATCTGTCGCTACCGCCTGATCAGTAGCCATCTCTATGTCCATGGTTGAAGCCAAGGAAGGATTTGGCAACGATTCGGCCGACCTCCCTTCATCATGACCAGGAGGGGAATCAACCCTCTCCTCTATCCTCACTGCTTCTGCTGGAGGGACGTCACCAGAAGGCGACGAACTCCAATCTACTTCATCATCAGGATGCCTCGAGTCTGTAGGACCCTCAGCGTCCAAGGCCTCCACGGCAGATGGTACTATCCCAGAAGTTGTTGCGACTTCAAAGTCAGGAGATACTAAAACCTCCGCGGGAACATCTTCGGGACCCTCCTCCACAGGAGACATCATCATTGGTGGAATGCGCTCCTCAGAAGAGCCTGCCACCTCCGTCGGCTTACTGGTGCCCGGTTTCGAAATACGAGACTTCTTCTTCAATCCCTACAAGAAGAAGAACATAAGTCGCCACAATGACATAAAAAAATTGGAATTATGAAGCACTCCTTACCTCAGCGGGAGCCGATCCCGTTGGCGTTACAAGTGGCGCTTCCGTAATCTTCAGGGTCGACGTCCTTCTCGACCTTTTCGGTATAGAAGAACCAGCTTCTGGGTCAGCCCGCCTTTTCCCGACAGACGGGTCTCTCACTGGTGCCACAGCAGCAGCCCGATACCCCGCCAATTCTGGCGGACGATATGACCGAGCTGCCACCAACATATTCGTTGTTGCCTCCAACTGGGTTCCAATGATGAAACTAGTCTCCCTGTCATAACCAGGAGACATAGTATTCATAGTGCAATACAGCTTGGCGGCCGGATATAAGATCGGCGGCCGAGGATTGTGAACTGGTGTGGTAAACTTAACGCTAGTGCATCCAGCGTTATAATACTGCCAGCCCCGGGCTCCATCCAGCAAACTCCCGATGAAGCCTAGACTGCTACTGGGATTCCGCAGCATTAGCTGAGTGTAGCCAAATTGACGAGCAAATCGGCTTGGCAAGTACGGTTCCAGATAACATCTGTTCTGATTACGGTAGACCAGGTGCGAAGGCCGGATACTCTGCAACCAACGAAAACTCTATTTCGGCAAAGTAACCGCATCCTCGCCAGAATCAACCAAATCCTGGTCGGCCTCGAAATTCTTGAAGATCGGGCCAACCTTCACAATTTTCCACCCCTGAAGGAAGGACAAAACCCTCCTACAAACGGGAACGCCAGTGTAAGACCACTTCCTCTTGTAGAAGCGGCGAATGAAGGCATCTCCTTCAACATGGTCCTCCTCAGGGCCAGGACTCGTCACATTCGGATGATGTAAGATCAGCCACCCCATAAGATAATGGAAAGGCAGCTCGGCCCGGGGAAAGTTGTCATTATTACCTTTCTCGTGGATCACATCATCAGCAAAAGACCTCAAACCGTGCAACAGGTTGCACACCATCGCGGAGAGGAGAGCTAAAGGTCGTCCAAAGGCCAACTTCACTGCAGGCAAAATGAGATTCCGATGTACCCTCTCAACGGCACCGGATCCCCCTGCAAATATGCAATCCCGGAGCTATATCATCAAGTAGGCCGTCAACACTGCCTTAGACGACATTCGGTGCGTGCAGTGCCAGAAATAGCTGTACGTATCCTTGCCGCTCTCATTGGAATGTGGGGTCCTCTCGTCCAGCCGGGTTATTTCAGAACTCACTTCTACGGGGTTCAAGCCTTGTGGAGTCGCAAACCGGATCCTCGAAGGATCCGCCAAATCCTGTCTGAAGACATAGTCCCTCCAAGCAGTCACGTGAGGCTGGGTCTTACCCTTGTCCCTCCGGTGCATCAGATAATGATGGCTCGTCACCTCCTTGAAAATGGCCATCATCTCCGGGTCCTTATCTTCCAAGACCTGGATCTCTTCATTTGATAGAAAATATTCCTCGTACGGTTCCGAGCCCCAAGGAAGCTTGGACACTTCGTACATCTCATGAAGGGCCAATCCCAACTCCCCCACTGGAGTAAAGAAGCTGCCAGTCTGGGCGTTGAAAAGCTCCAAGAGCGCAAGGAACATCGGCTTATTGAGGTCCACGCCTGCCTGCGTGGCCCGAATGGCGGCAGTCAGCCCTATCTCTTTAAGCTCAACTTTGAACCTGGAAAGCACCCAGGAGGTCAACTCGTCCCACTTTGGGATGTAGTGACACCAACCTTCGACTCTAAAACCAGCTGTCGGATACGTGACCTTCGACGTCAGCATCCGATTTACAAAAGTCGGGGCACTGAAGGGAAACGTGTCATTTGGGACTTCACTATAGATGCTCCCGGGACGTAAAGCTCGGTAACTGAACGAAGAACCGGTTCGTGAGGCGGTCAAGGTGTCTCGCTGGTTCGAGGTGGTGTCAATCGAAAGGGAACCCCCCAAGGCACCTCCTTGAGAAGGAGTAAGTTCCCAACCCATCCTTCTCTTCGAAGCTAGACGATAAAAGGCTGTCAGTGGCAACTGGCGGTCAACCTGCCGCATGTATAACATCATGCCCTTAGCAGCAAAGAACCAGTCTTCTCTGATCTTTAATATCTTCGCTTCGGAAGAGACTAATCGGTCGCCAAACAGAAAGGCAGGCTTTAAGAAAGTCACACCTTCAGAATCAGCAGACTTCAGTTTACCGCTCTCCATCATACTCTGGAGGAAAAGCGGCAACTGGACCTGGATTTGTAGCATCCTCTCACGAGGTTGGTCCTGAAGGATAGTATCCTTTGCAGGATTGATCACCGCCTCATCAAAATCAACTCCCATCTGACAAAGAGAAGCGTCCAGAAGGACCTCATTCAACAAAGGGATCGTCATCGACACTGGCACGACAAAAGTGGAAGTCAGGCAAAAAGACAAAATATGTCAAGCAGACTGGCGCATTGCCAGGGTATGAACCCATGCGCATCTGCTTCGACACATCATCAGGGCATAGGCCCATGCGCGTCAGCATGTCTCGGCACATCATCAGGGCGTAAGCCCATGCGCGTTGGCATTGGAGCTTCGGTGCATTATCAGAGCGTGAGCCCATGCGCGTCAGCAAAGGCTTCGGCGCATCTTCAGGGAATAAAACCCATGCGCGTCAGCCATTAAAACCTCGGTGCATGATAAAGGTATAAACCTATGCACGTCGGCAGGATAGAACCTCGGCGTATCAAAAGACCGAAGTCTATACGCGTCGACAGTTAGGGCACAGGGCCCAAAGCAGAGACGAAACCCACCTGTCACCTCAGGACGAACGTCGGCAAGAGGCGCAAGAATGATAGGTACATCCTTATCGACAGACTCCTTCGCTTTCTCCTTCCCCTTGCCAGCAGCACCGCGAGGAGTCTTGGGAGCCATTCTCTCGAGGAAGGAGAAGTTAGGGTTTTGAAGAAGAAACTCTAAAGAAGCAGAGGCATAGAGAAGAAGAACCCTTTCTCTCTCCAACTCTTACCTATTTATAGGGCTTGGTCGCACGCGTGAACAGATGACGTGTGATCTCAGCCGTCGCCTCGGGTTCTGTGCAAGGATAGCAGCAAATAAAACCAAAAGATCATCATTAATCTTTTCGGTTACCGAGGCACCATCATCATTAACTGAGAAGAGCATGCGCCCGAACAGGCATGCGCCCAGAAATCATGCGCCCTGAACTCCATGCTTCTTATTCAAAGTATTCCAAAACTTATTCAAAAGTTTTGAAAACTTTGAAGGGGGTCTTGTAGAAGCATGGAATTTCACAACCAGAAAGACCATGCGCCAGACACTACATGCGCCAGGACTCGCACAGAACACTTCACAGCAAAGTCAATAACCATGGACATTTGAAGAAGGACTTTTTATTTATATATAAAAGTCTATTACATGTCTAGAAAAGGTTGTACAAAGGAGAATTTCTACAAAGGAAAGATCCTAAGTCTACAGCCAGCGGCCACCATGCACCTCCAGTTAGGCGCAACAGTCATCATGCGCTGCCAGTCACCATGCGCTGTCAGTCAGGCGCAGCAGACATCATGCGCCTCCAACCAGGCGCATCCCACCATATCTTCAGCAGCTCAGTCATGTGCATCCAGCTCAGTCATGTGCATCCAGCTCAGTTGTGTGCATCCCTTCAGCAGCCCAGCTATGCGCATTCCTTCAGCCAAATTCTTCCAGCCAGGCTCACCTGGCCGAGCAGAGCCCAGTGCCGCTCTTCCAACCAGGCTCGCCTGATAAATTCTTCGATACATAAAGCATTTAACCCTCTGGCTGGAACCAAGGAAGAGAAGAGCACCGCAAATGCTGTGGCCAGGGGAGGCTTCGAAAGAGCCTCCAAAGCTGAAGGAAGACCATGATCGAAACCGCGACTAAAGGAGCAGCTTTCAATACGATCAAAGTGGGGAAACCCCACTTTGAAGGAAGAGAGAGCCTAGCACCGCCATTCCGATCTACGGCTCTTCCGGAATAACGGGGACAAGGCCCGAGCATCCCTATCTTTGGATGCAATAGGCACCTTCCGCCTGCCTCGGAAGCCCTCGACTCGTCTTTTGGATGTAACAGTCACCTTCAAGAGCATCGAAGACAACATAGCGTCTCATCTTCACCCTCGGGAGCACTTCGTCAATAGAATGCACCCGCATGTTCAAGTTCATGTTGGAAGTACGTGAGGGAATGAGAAGCAAATCTTCTCTCCATGCCACTATTTATAGGCCGGGCAGATCAAACCCACGCACCAAGTGGATGGCCCTCCGAATTCCGTGCAATGAATTTACATTAAATGGATGAACCGGACGCCTCGAATTCAGCCAAACGGCTATTTATGGCACTCGAAGAGCGAGACAGCCGCATCATTAAAAGACATGTCCGATGTGCCAGCCAGACAGCGCATCACACGGACGCGCCCTTCGGCATCAGGCGCATCACACAGACGCGCCCTACAGTACTCGGCGCATTACAGAGGGTGCACCCTCACACATCCCCATACCGAGTGGAACGCCAACCGACGCGCCCACTCAGCTGTCCATCGAACGTCACCAACATTAAATGCTGAACTGACAGAGTTGGCAGCACGCCTCCCAAAGTCTGAACAGTTGACAGCTTTATTCAGAAAATGAAGCGTCGGCAACGTCAGCATCATCATGACTTTATTTCGACAGCTACTGCCACGTGGCCACTCCACCATCAGCATGCGCCTCTACGGCCATGCGTCCAAATCAGCATGCGCCTCAAAATCCATGTGCCTCAGACTGCTCTCTGATCCCGAAAGACAGAAGGAAAGTCGTCTGCATGCGCCTCAAAAGCTATGCGCCCCAAATGGTTTGTAACTCCTAAAGGTTATGAGCCGCAGCCTCCTCCTGCGCCCAATCCAAGGCACAGCTCACCAGATCACTTCTCTCCACCAAATTCGAGATCTTCGAACCATGAGTCGATGACACGTGTCTTTTGACTCAACTCATCCAAGATTTCAGCAATAGAAAGATCTTCTCTCTGCTACGTGCCGGCTCACAACAGCAGTATGAAGAGTTCTCCCCCTCGATCAGGGTGCAGCATCCGTGCGCCTCCATCAGCAACCTCCACGTGGCGTCCCCACACCGGCACATCCTACATGCGTGTATGAGCAGCCAGCCTGCAAAACTATAAATAGAAGGATCATCTCCTTCACACAAGACACAGAGACTCAGAACAGAAGACTCACAACACAGAGAGAATCGACAACAGAGAATCACCGAGAGGCAGTTCTAGACACTCAACGTCTTCCTCTTCTCAGCAAGCTCCAGCACCCAGAGCAATCAACACCTTCAGAGAACCGATAACCGTCGTCAGCCGGTCAACGGAGTCAACGTATTACCACTCGCTCCATTGGCACTAAGGACCCAGCTTAAACAAAAGTGTACTCCTAGGACTACATCTAAGTCCTATATTGTATCACTGTTCTGTTTGTATTAAGATTTCAATCAAAACAATTTTAATGGCAAACAGTGGCGCATTTATGTTGACAACACAGAAGCATATCTTAGAAGACCTTCAGGAGATGGGCATAGAAGTTATACTTCCTAACGATGTAGGAGTTCTGGCAAGTCTACAAGTCCAATCTGACTTGGTAGATAGGATCAAGGCAGCTCAGGCACAGGACCCAAGGATTCAGAAGCTTAGGGCAGAATGTGAGTCAGGGCTCAGAAAAGAGATGCAAATTCACGAAGATGGTACGCTTAGGTTTGGATCTTGTCTATGTATACCTAGTAGAGATATCAGACAGGAAGTTATGGCAGAAGCTCACAGTTTCCAGTATTCTGTACATCCTGGAGGGACCAAGATGTACCAAGATATCAAGCAGCACTTCTGGTGGAACGGGATGAAGAGGGAGATAGCTAGATTTGTTTCCCGTTGCTTTGTATGTCAGCAAGTGAAGGCAGAACAGCAGAGGCCAGCTGGATTATTACAACCGCTTCCTATTCCGGAATAGAAATGGGAGCATATTACAATGGACTTTGTGACCGGTTTACCGAGATCACCAAGTGGTAAAGATGCTATTTGGGTGATAGTAGATCGGCTTACAAAGGTAGCACATTTTCTTCCTTTCAGAGTAGGGCAATCTACAGAAAAGTTGGCAGAGTTGTATATGCAACAGATAGTCAGGCAGCATGGAGTCCCTGTCAGTATTGTGTCAGACAGAGATACCCGCTTTACATCACATTTCTGGAAGAGCTTGCATCATAGTCTGGGTACCAAGTTAAGATTTAGCACGGCTTACCACCCACAGACGGACGGGCAGTCAGAAAGGACAATTCAGACCTTGGATGATATGTTGCGAGCTAGCACTCTGGATTTTGGAGGATCTTGGGAAAGCCACCTGCACTTGGTCGAGTTCTCATACAACAACAGCTATCATGCCAGTATCCAGATGGCACCATTTGAGGTACTATATGGTAAGAAGTGTAGATCACCACTGGCATGGGATGATATCGGGGAAAGGAAGATGCTAGGCCCAGAAATGATTATCCAGACGGTTGAAGTGATTAAGGGAATTAGAGAGCGACTTCGTGTTGCGCAGGATCGGCATCGTCATTGGGCGGACCAGCATCGTAGGCCGCTAGAGTTTTCTGTTGGGGACCACGTGTTCTTGCGGATCTCACCTACCCGTGGGGTCATTAGATTTGGCGTTCGCGGGAAGTTGAGTCCACGATACGTAGGGCCATTCGTTATCCTTGATAGGATAGACGATGTTGCTTATCGTTTATCCCTTCCACCTTCGTTACGAGAGGTGCATGACGTGTTTCATGTATCTCAATTGTGAAGGTATGTATCGGACCCCAGCCATATCCTCGATCATTCAGAACTGGTTATTGGTACCAACCTGTCTTACAAGGAACAACCTGTGTCTATCTTGGACCGAAGGGAGAAGATACTCAAGAACCGAACAATTAACCTTGTCCGGGTTGCTTGGGGTCATTACTCTTTGGGAGAGTCAACGTGGGAACGTGAGGATGATATCCGATCACGGTATCCACATCTGTTTGACTCACAAGGTATATCTTTTTCTGTTTACCTTGATTGTCTTGATTCCTCATGCTTATCACCTTATGGGTAGAATTGCTTGATACCGTAGATTGTTAAGTATAGATATGTTACTTGCTATGGACATTGTAAAATGATTGCTTGATTAAATTGCTTGTACTTAGATTAGTTTAGCCCCGATGTTTCTATCCTGCTTGGATTTGAAATTCCGAGGACGAAATTTTTCTAAGGAGGGTAGAGATGTCACTCCCCGTTCCCAGAATGCGTATTTTTATACATGTCCAACTCATGTGTATTTATTTAGTATTTATCATGTATTTATTTAATATTTATCATGTATTATCCTGTATTTAAATTCCTTTAATTTTATATTAATCAATTAATCTGCTCTTTAAATTTTCATGTTAATTTATTTTCTGCAATTATATTTCTGCAATTTTATTTCTGCACTTTATTTCCTGCTTTTATTTTCTGCTTTAGCTAGGCTTTGGGTTCGGGTTAGCCTTGGTTGGATCCCCTACAACCCGACCCATTGGACCCAGCCCAACTTCCACCTACCACCCCTTTTCTATTTAAAGCCCCCATCTCTTTCTCTCTCCTCATAAACTCACATTCTCACCATTACTCTTCTTCTTCCTTTCATTACTCTCTCCACCTACCAACCATAGGCAAGTACAACTTGCTTTCCATGAGAAGCCATGTTTTTATAGTTCATTTGCCTTCCTCTCGTGATCCTAAGAGAGTTTAGAACTTGGCATTTTTCATTTCGAAGTCTTAATTTTTGTAGATCTAGAAATAAGTTATTTTCGGAGTTTGGTGGTTTTGATCTATCAAACTTCTTTGTTTTCAAGTTTTGATGGTTCCATATTGTAGAGAAGTTTATTCTACCCAATTTTGACCTTTGGAAAGTTGGATTTGGACTTGTTTTGACCAAGTTATGGACTTTTGAAGCTTTGGGGTGCAACCATGGAGTTCTTGCTGTTTGGAGAAGACAGTGAGCAGTGTACGCTAGCTTTTAGCTTGCGTCACTGAGCTGTGCGTGCTCTTTAGCGCAGCGCAGTATGGAGTCCATACGCTACCTTTTTAGGAAGCGTGTGTCTTGCATACGCTACCTTTTGGAAGCGTATGTCGTATGGAGTTCATACGCTGCCTTTTGGGAGCGTATGACTTGCATACGCTGACTTGAATGGTCAGGAGTCGTATGGAGTTCATACGCTGACTTGAATGGTCAGGAGTCGTATGGAGTTCATACGCTGCCTTTTGGGAGCGTATGACTTGCATACGCTCACTTGGATAGTGACGAGTCGTATGAAGTTCATACGCTCCCTTTTTGGAGCGTATGTCTTGCATACGCTCACTTGGGTGACTAGGGGTCGTATGGAGTTCATAGCGTTGCTTGACTTGAGCGTAGCCTGACTTGAGCGTACGCTGACCTTACTTACCCTGGATCTTCTATAGCCCTGTATATTGATATTTTATTAGATATTTAACGTCCATTTTATATCCTTACGCCTTTTGGCATAAACTTGATAAAATCATGATATGTTAATATTTTTGTTAAATATGGATTGTTACGTGGGATGTACCATGTGTCGTGAATTGAGTATAGATACCCCGATTGACTGGAATTAAACCCTGAGAGTTGTAGACTCGACCCCACTGAATGTTAGTTGACTTTCATGCCTTGTCACCATTGATAATGATTGTGACTTTGACTAATAATTGATCATGCGTTCCTAGTTGGAACTAAGAGGCTGGCTAGTCGTCTTATTAAATTAAATGAATGAGACACGTTCATGTTATGAACTATTATAATCGACTGGCTGATCCCGAATATTGACATACATGCACATGCAGGCTTCAATCTAATTATTTATTTATGTATTTATTTATTTTCTATAAAAGCAGCATGTGTACTTTATGGTCAAGGCATGATTATTTCGTGGTTAGATTTGATTGTTGCATTACGCTATGTAAGACCTGCAACCTAACCGCACTGGTATCGTTGTAGAGTTGTGCATATCGTACCCCGTACGAAAGTACTCATTGGAATGACCATGATCCACGGCATGGGATTTCGCTCAACATAGAGACTATTAAGTCAAATAAAATAACAATTGCATGGAGAGAATGGATTCCCGAGTTCTTACATGGCAGCTCCCTTGGGACAAGTAGTACCCGACGGGCCGGCTGGTTTCCACAGATACTGTAAACCTGCCACACGGGCAGGAAACAGTATCTGCTTATATTATTATTGTATATTGTATATTGATGACGGGCGTCCTGCTGGGACTCGTCTAATTCATGCATGGCGCACATGATTCACTAGATAGACTAGCCTTGTTTGCACATGGTAAGAACTGAGGAATCCCTAATTGCATTATTCCAGGATAACTTGGAACTCACCATAGCAAGCCGTAGGAATTGATTGGCCGTTCAAGATGATTTGTTTATGCACTGTACCTACTCTGTTACCTAACTGGGATCATCAGAATGTCAGGATATGACGGGCCAACTTCTGTCCTTGTTTGGTTGGGAGGTTGGTTCGAAGTATCGTGATGTGATGTGAATCCTAGTAGCAAGCAGAGATTTATTAGTAATTATTCTCTTACATTACTGGTTTTAGTTCTCATGTCGTGCTTCCTTGTGGTACTTGCTATTAGAGGTCTAACCTCTCTGGTTTTGCATGGCCAGATTTAGAGCCCGTCCCCGAGGATCCAGCTTACTTCTACCTCCAAGATGGTCAACACTAGAAGGATGATCGCAGGAGGACTCGAGTGGGTTCCTTACTTCACCGCTCGTTTTGTCACTTACTTTATACTTAGCCGTTTGGCACCGACATGTTAGTCGGATTGTCTTGTACTTACTTTTACATAATTGTGATTAAAGTTAGACTGCAGCTGATAACAATTGTGTATACTTTTGCTACATCAATCTGGCTATGTTTTGAAAAGCCAGATATCAAAAACATTTTGACAGAGCGTTTGGGACGCCTTACTGCTTTATCTTACATGTTCTCTATTACTGTTTCTTGTTTGAATGATTGAGACAATAGATGTGAAGTGACCATAGTGAGACTTTCATGTAGTATGCACCCCCTCGTCTTTTAGACAGCATTGATCGTATTATACGGTATTCTTCTACCCGTAATACGTAGCTGGCTGAGTCATTCCCCCGCTCTCCAGTATTCTGGTTCTGGGGCGTGACACAAGGGCAAAAAGGTAATTTTGGGTCAAACGGTGTCCGTGTCGGAGCTGTTTTGCACCGAAAAATGTGCAAGAAATTAAGTCAATAAAATATAACAAATTATATGTCCACGAAACCAGAATGACGATACGAACCCAACGGTGTCTCCAGAATTGGATTTCGTTGACCCGATCTCAATTTGGCCCGTTGACTAGAACTTGGAATTCCGGTTTGCACGAAAATGCGTGCCGGAGCTAATGTTCTCAAAACTCAGCAAACTACCTGTCAACGAGTCCAGAATGATGATACGAACTCAATGGTATCTCCGAAATTGGATTCCGATGAGCCGATCTCAAAATGACCCGTTGACCCGGATATTGGTATCCGACTTGCACCGAAATGCGTGCCGAATCCAATGTCCACCAAAACCTAGAAAATTATATGTCAACAAGTCCAGAATGACGATACAAACTCAACGGTATATCCGGAATTGGATTCCGATGAGCCGGCATCAAAAAGTTTCGTTGACCCAGAAAGTGGGATCCGCTTTGTACCGAAAAATGTGCCAGAGCCCACGTTCTCCAAATATAACAAATTTTATATGAAAACATGCCAGAACGACGCCACAAGTCTAATGGTGGTGTCAAAAATGAAATCTGGAGTCCCGTGTTCAAAAATAGAATTTTACAAGTTAAAAATTACGAATTCGGACGACCAACTTTGGCGTCGAATTCAACCAATCAAACAAGCTCACAATGAAACGAAACTGGATGGGTAGTAAGAGGGTTATACCAGCTTCTCACCGGAACTGGTGGCATGCCAAACGAAGCTGCGGTGGAGGAGATACAAGCTGACGAAGTTGGCCCCGCGAAACTGTCCAAATTTAATACAATTTAAACGGTCAACTTGGTGGCCGGTTTTCATGTATCAAACGATAAAATTAATGGACGAAAATTGACATGAGCGAAGGTGGATATACCGAGATTACGACGGAGCGAAGAAATCGCCGATCCAATGGTCGGATCTCCAGGAAAATGCGCACGAAGTTGCTGCGACGGAGCATCAAAACGAACTCGATCCCGCGCGCGTCACGACGGAATTTCGTGCGAAATGCACGAATCGCCTATACGTCGCGCCGGAGAGCAAGGTGGCGGTCCCAGGGAGGTCGCCGATGATCGCCCACCGCAGGGGGGGGCACCTACGGCGTTGCATTGGCCGACGACGGCGACGGAACGTCGCACGTGCGCGTGCGCCATGCACGCTGCTGTGCGCTGTCGGGCTCGCGCGGCCTGGCCGGCGACAAGGCACCGCGTGCTTGCCTGGCCTAGCCCGACGAGGCCAGTGTGGCACGGCCATGGGCTGGTGGCAGCCAAGGTGGTGCGGGCTTGGATGAGGATGGAGTGGCGTGCGGTTTTGAAGAAGGAAGATGAGGAGAGAAGGAGGAAGATGGAAGAGGGGAGATTGGTGGTGGCGCGCGGCCTGCCTGGCCAGGGTGGCCGACGGCGAGGCCACGCCGGAGTGGGGGTCTTCTATGGAGGAGGTTGGTCGGGTTTACTGGTGAGGAGAGGTGGTCGGTTCTGTAGAGTTGATGGTGGTTGAGTTATTTTTGTGTGGAAACAATTATGAGAGGGAAGAGAGAGAAGTGTGTAGTAAATGATGAGAGAGAGATGAGGTGGCTCTCCTAGAATTTAGGGCCGGCACACATGTGCTGTGAGGAAAAGTTTCCATGTAAGGAAATTGATGGTGAGGATTACTTAGGATGATCAAATGGCTAGGAATAAATTAGAGGGAAATATGGCCAATTTTATGGGAATTAAATAATTAGAAATTCCCAATAAATATAGGAAAATATGTAGGAGGGTACCTGATACTTTTTTGGGCAAGAATTATGAGGGTGTCATGATGGAGGGCAACACAAGGCTGAACTGGACTTGGTAGAGCCGGATTGGATCAAAACCGGACATTGAGCAAAAATTGAATTAAAATTAGACGTTGATAATCATGAGTGAATAAGTAGCACAAGGAGATTCCAATAAATGGGACACAAGTGGCGGACGGGTAGTAGGCTCAATTTGGGCCATGTCCATAATTGGGGCTGACAGGTTTTGGTCGACAGGGGACCCACAAATTAAGTTGGAAGATGAATGTGACGCCGTGGAGTAAAATAAAATCGGGTCACGTGTCGGAAAAGTTTTGCGAAGCAAATGGAGCACAAAATGACGTGTCTGAGTGGGAAACGAAGGTCATGGGTGACGAACGTCTCGAGTAGACCATCAATGAGAAGTTGGTTTCAAGAAACTGACTGGTCTTGCGCTTCCAATTTAAAAGTCACGGTAACGTGCTAAAAATGATCAAGGAAAAGAGTGGTAAAATCAATTAATAATCAAACGGTCTAATTCGATCCGAAGTTCAGCGAAGCAAAAAGAGCACAAGGGAACAAGTTTGAGTGGGACACTATATACCGTCATGCAGGTAATCCTGTCCACTCCAAAACTCGTGAAAAAGGTTTTCAGAGTTGAACATCCCTGACACTCCAATTATCAAAGGCATGGAAAAGTACACTTAAGGAAAAATACAGAATAAATTATTTATTAAAAACTAACTCAATCAGAAAAATTTAAAAAAACAACCCGAATTTCAGGGTGCTCACAAAAGGAATCTTCTCCAAGATCCTTCTGGTCCTCTCCCTATTTCTCACTCAGGAGATGATTCTTTCTCTGACTATGATGCATACAGCGAAAGTTCTGAACAGACAGTGTCCTCCACTATACCTAGAGAAGTGACAGCTTATATTGTCACTGAAGATCCGGATGCTTCTAGTTCGGCAAATCAAGAACAACGAATAGCTGCATTAGAAGACAAGTTGAAGACCATGGCTGAAATGGTCGCCAGTATGCATTCTATCATTGTGGCCCAACATACAGTACCACCGACCATACCTGCTACAAATCCTGAGATCATAGCATCGTCGGTGCCTGTCAATGCAGGGCTGGGGGTAGCATCTCCTCAAGTACCTCCTGTGCAGATTCAACCTACACCCAGTCAGTCAGGTGCTGGGGGTAGTGCTTACCACGCTGTTCCTTCCCCTAACACTCTGATTCAGCCTGCTCCTTCTACATCAGTGGAGGATGCTAATGAAGCTGTCAAACTCCTGCGCACTCAATTCGAGGCCTTCAAAGAGAAAGACAACTTACAGAGGTTGGGGATCAAACAACCCTACCCAGTTGAATGGAAGGAAGTCCCATTTCCCCCAAAGTACAAAATCCCAACAATCTCGCTGTTTGATGGCAGCACTTCTCCCAGTCAGTTCATTAACCACTTTGAGGTAATGACTGTCCAACTTCAGCCAAATGACGCTCTTCTTACCATAGTATTCGTCGGCTATTTAGCCGGTGTGGCATACGATTGGTACAGAAGCCTACCCGATGGCTGTATCACTTCCTTCTCGGGTCTCAAACAAATCTTCTTGGAATGACTCTATGAGGGGATCAACGACATGACCATGTCATCTCTCAATAAAATCAAACAAAAGCATAATGAAACCACTGAAAGTTTCATTGAAAGGTTCCGCCGTGAAGCTTTAAAAATGCCTCCTGGAACTTCGGCCGCTGTCACCATAGACACCTGCAAGGCAAATCTTTTACCTATCATCAGCATGTGGACGGGGTCAACTCAGTTCCAAGACTGGCCATTCTTCATTATCAACGCTAAAGCAGCTGAAGTTAGCGCTGACAAATTCAAACAGCTAGGGGTACACATGTCTAACCCTGACCGAGACGAACACCAGACATCGAGTAGCGGTAATCGCCAGAACAACCGCAAAAAAAAAGAGACTTTGAACATTAATCTGAAGAACAAAGAATCTCTGGCGGTCAACGTAGCTCCACCTACGTCTACTTCTACTCCTTCTGCCCCTCCACCAAGGGAACCTCGTCCGAAAGTAGAGTATTCCTTCGACGAGAATGATACTGCGAGCATCTTTGATTGCTTAATCAAAAGCAATAAGCTCCAGCTCCTAGACTCAAAGAAGCCTAATAAAGTCGGTAAGACTGATCATCCCAAATATTGTGTCTATCACAGGTTCATTGGGCATCCCACTCGAGCATGTTATGTGCTCAAAGGCAAAATTCAGGAGCTGGTCAACGCTGGTGTCGTCACTCTGCAGCAAGATGAGAAAACAGTTACCGCGAACATGGTCTCAGTTCAGTTCGGTGTCTTTCCTCCGCAGATGGTGCAGCATGGTGTCATCCCTATCCCCAAAGCTACTCTCGAGATCGAGAATCTCTCTCCTCCACGAAGTGAAGGTCTCGTCCCCTTATCTCTTGACAATGGCGAGATTATGTGGATTCATCCTGATCTTGCTTCAGAGTTTGAAGTTTCCTCTTCCTCCAAGAAAAAAGACCGCTCCAAGGGCAAAACAAAGATATGCAATATGGTGTCTTTTGACCCCATAGTTGAAGAAGAGATCTTACTGGGTACCATGTCAGGGAAAGCTTACTTACGAGAAATTCCTGAGACCCAAGAGAATCCTGCTTCTTCTTATGAGTCCGCTCCAGTGCAACCTGCTTCCACTGAAGACATTCCTTCTGCATCCTCACCGATTGTAGTACCCATTCCCCCCAAACCGGCGGTAGCTGACAAAGGCAAACAACAAGTCCGTTTCGATAAGCCTTTGAAGAAGTCATCTCCTTCTAGACTTAAAAAGCCTTACAACTTTGATATCTTGGCTCAACTAGCCAATACACTGTCCAGGCTGTCAATATTCGAGCTCTTGCGCCTCTCCAAAGAGACTCGAGAAACTTTGAGTGAAGCTCTCATGCAGGCAGAAACTTGTCTAGCCCTTCTGAAGAAGCCGAAGGCAGAGCCTGTCTCTTGTCTCCATTGTCATAGTGTGTTGGAATTAATTCCAAACATTACCTTCACACAGGATGACATGCTGATGGAAGATAATAGGCATGACCGTCCTCTATACTATACATGATATGTCGATTCGATGAAAGTCGATCGTATTCTAATAGACCCTGGGTCTGCCCTCAGCATCATGCCGAAGACAATGTTAGATGCACTGAAGATCCCAGTGCATAGTCTTTCCAGTACAATCACCACCATCTTGGGGTTCAATCAAGGAAGAAGTGAGCCTACGGGCAAGATTCGCCTAAAACTCCAAATAGGCAATCTCCGCACAAAGGTGACCTTCTACATCATTGACAACCATGGTTGTTCTTACAATGCTCTGTTGGGGAGACCATTCCTGCATGAACATAACATTGTTCCTTCGACTCTCCATTAATGCTTCAAATATGTCAATGACAATGGAGAGGTTCAAAAGGAGGTTGCTGATCTCTATCCTTTCAAAGGTGTCGAAGCATATTGCAACGATGCTTGTATGTACACGGATGAATTCATGAAAGTAGTACTGTCTCTGAATACTGAAGAAGAACAAGAAGCAATGCCTAATGACACTCTTATCATACCTGTCAAAGGGCGTATTTCTCGTCCTCAATCCTCCAAACCACTGGCTATTCACTTGCCAATCCAGAAGCAACCAACTGATGGAGGTTAAGATCAAAGGGAGATCACCTCTTCTGAGCCACTTGTTATCGACTTACGTCGTAACAAGGAAAAAAGGCAGCTCACCTTTTCTGAGCCACTTATTATTGATTTAACTCATAACAAGGACAAAAGGGAGCTCGCCTCCTCTGAGCCGCTTGTTATCGACCTCCGTCGTAACAAGTCCAATCCTCCTCTACATTCTTCTTCTCCCCCTCTTGTAATCAATCTGATCAAGCCTGCTAAGGCTAAAGGTCCTGTTGTAAATAGAGATGTACAAATCAATGAAAAAGCATCTCCTTTCCAGTATACCGATGTCATTTATAATGCTAAGTGCTATTTAGATATGTTAGATAGCTTTCAGTCATTTACATTGGGAGTTGTACAGTCTCCTCAAACAGAAGTCTCACTTGAAAATCCAAATGACTCATATCGTATTGTTCCTGCTCGAAAGAGAGGCGAGAGTCCAATATTTTTTAGTAAAAGACCAGAACAAGAGTTCAGTTATACAGATGATAACAAAAGTAACGACACGGGGCATATCCAACTTCGTCGTTACAGTCAACAATCAAAAGACATCATCCGAAAGATGGGTTATGACTTCAAGAATGGCCTCAACTACGGTAAGGGTAGAAGAACTCCTATCCGTACAACTGTTCCGAAAGGAAAGTCAGAGATGTATTACAGCAGGACCAAATGAGGTCTCGGATATGCTTCTCCTCCAGTATTATCCCCAGCCGTCTCCGAATCCGATAGTGAGGAACGCTCTAATTTTTCTGATTCCAGATCATGGGATTCTGACACCAGCATCGGTCAAGTTCATCGGCTGACTGTATCTTCCAACATGGTCTCCGTTGAGCTTCCAGAAGGCTATGGCGAGGATATTGAAGAAAACCCCAAAACAGATCCTTGGGCTCAACGAATGGATACCCAATGGGAACTCCGATTCGAACAAAGGGAACCTCCTACCGAAGATCAATTAGTTCAAGTTGATGTAGGAGAGAGCGGGTCACCTCGTTCAATATTCATCAGCAAGAACCTTCCAGAGGCAGATAAGCAAGAATTAATTCTTCTTATTCAAGAATACATTGATGTCTTTGCCTGGAGCTATGAAGACATGCCAGGTCTAGATCCTAAAGTGGCTACTCACAAATTGAATATCCTGCCTAATGCAAAACCAGTCAAACAGCAACAACGACGATTTAAGACAAAAATGATGGACGCAATTGACGATGAAGTCAAGAAGCTCATCGCTTGTGGCTTTATCAGAGAAGAACAACATCCAGATTGGGTAGCCAATGTCGTTCCAGTTCTGAAGAAAATCGGAAAAGTTTAAGTTTGTATCGACTTTCGGGATCTTAATGAAGCATGTCCAAAAGATGAATTTGCTCTCCCTATTACGGATGTCATGATTGACAACACCTGTGGGTTCGAAAGAATATCTTTCATGGATGGATTCTCCGGATACAATCAGATTCGGATGAATCCTGAAGATGAAAAACATACTTCTTTCCGCACTCCTCGCGGAGTCTATTGCTATACCGTAATACCATTTGGTCTCAAGAACGTGGGTGCAACTGTCACGATCCGTACCCTGTATAGGGGCACGATAAGTGGGTACGTCCAGCCTACGCCGCAGTGTCGGTGGTAGTAAGCTGTCCTAGGTTGCTAACTAATCTCATGCTGTGTATATAAAGTACTTGTCCAGATATCAGCTCCGAATGGAGGACAAATAAAGGATAGGATATATTCAGTCACAGTCTAAAACACGAAAAGATAACACAGAAGTTATACCTAAGGAATTAAAGACAACAACAACTAACTACTAAAATAATACAACAATGTCTCAAACCAACTTAATACAAACTCAATAACTTAACTTTAATACAACAAGTCAAAACATGAAAGCTAAAGTAGTCTACTAGCTAATCTCCTGAATCACTCCTGAGAGTCGGAACCAAAGGTAGCTAATCCCTCGCCAGGTCTATGGTAAGTAGGGCATGTGTCCTCAGGATTATCATCTGTAATATTTTCAACAGGTCCAATCAGGACGGGAACGAGTACAACTCATCTAAAAAAACCCAAGTAAATGACAAAGAACTATAAAGCAGTTATAGACAGTTTTATTGATGAGCATGACAGTTTTATACAGGTAATGATGGCATAGAGACACAGTAAGATACAAGAAAAAAAAGGTAACTAAAACCAGAGAAGAATCATGGCAATGAAGACTGTAATAAAAGCTAACTGAACTAGAATAACATTTACGAGTCCAGACAGTACGATATAAGTCTAATATAATCCCAGTGTGAGTACAGTCCATATAATCCGATACCAGATGATTTCCAGTACAAGATGAGTCCAACAGTGATCAACGAATACAGGGTGAGTCCAACTATGATCTAACAGTGTGTTTTAAAATACCGAGGTCGACATGCAAATGGCTGTAGATATCAGGCACATCTCTCACTGATCGGGCAAGAGATGGCTATGCTTCCGGTAGATTCTAGTAGGAGATTCTGGATTTGGGGTATGTCTACATGTCTTACTCAATATTTCCCCGCCCAGTAAGTGAATCCAAAATCGACAAAAAGAATCGAGATGAGTCTGGCCAATACGTGATGATTCCAGAAATGATTCCGAAATGATACCAATGACTCCAGTAATAGAGGCCAGCAAGTAAGGTATGTGTCGATACATGAATCCAGAAATATCCATACGTGTTGATACAGAAAATCATATAGAACTAACTAGAACTGAAATACAGTAATCGACAAATAAATGAGAGAACTATCAGAGAATGTACTCGCCTGATACTCTGGAAAGAGTAATGTAATATCAGATGTCTGTACCAGGGTCACAATGTCCTAAAATAGAGTAATACAGTTATGACATGTCCAAAATGAAGGTAAATGAAATCTACGATGCAATCTATATGAATTCTAAGCCAATCTAGGTCAAAGTCAAACTTGGTCAACACTACAGTCAAACTAAGTCAAATTAAGTCAAATTAAGTCATACTAGATCACAAGAAGTTAAACTAAGTCATACAAGGTCAAACAAGGTTAAACAAGTATAATCTAGGTTAAAGTCAACTCTTGGTCAAACATTCTAGCCAAACTAGTCAAGTTATCTAGGGTTTAGTCAACAATGGTCAGAATAGTTAATTACTAGTCAATATGGTCAAACTAGGTATAAGTCTAGACTAACTAAGGTAATTTAGGTCAATGGTCAACTATCTAAGTCAATACTCCATAAGACTAACTCAAACCATGACACAACCTCTAAGTATTCCACTTAAGCCCATACATATCTTAATCTACATAGGTCTTTCCACAAAACCCAAGTCACAATAATATACTCATATATAGGTCAAACTCAAATAGCTAGCTAATAGTCTAGGGTTTACTCAATCTTAGTCAACTAGTCTCTTCTATACCCATCCAAGTCCATTCTAGGTCAAGGTTGACCTATAGTTGACTTTGGTCAACAATGGTCAACAATCTAGTCAAACTAGGTCTACTAAGCCTATTAGTCAATTCTAACTTGTTATTAACCATAGGCTAGTAATCCTAGGGCACTATGACATATATACATTACCTATATACATATGCCATAGGCTAAGACATCAAGTCTATAACATATATGTTTACATATCTAATATATAGTCAACTATATATATATAATACCATCATATATATATATATATATATATATATATATATATATATATATATATATATATATATATATATATATATATATATATATACCCATACACATCTATACAACCCTATATAGCCAACCTACATGATACCCACATATAGCCCCTCTATATATACAATACCTATATATATATATAATCTACATGTATACCCAACTATAAATATAATACTCTGTGTATATATATGATACACTATATAATACCCTATATATGGTACACTATATAATATATAGAGAGAGAGGGAAGGAGAGTGAGAGTCTGGGTGATGGGGGTCATGACAGCAAAGGGGGGGGGGTTGATCTCAGAAAAACTGAGATAGGGGGGACCCAACTCACACCCATACATATATGCACATATACATATACCCATTCCTACATATATACATGTATATATACTCTCCCATACCCACATACACTTACATATACTTATATACATATATATACAGTATATATACACACAAATATATGTATACATCTACATAAAAATCAATTTGAATCTCAAAATAAATACTAAAATAAAACCAGGAATTACTGTTCATAACTGAACATTGGGATAAATGTCAAAACTGACACAAAACCTAGCTAATACCCAAACCTAAAGGTTGGTAATCGTGTCCCCACATGTGTACGTGTTGTGTGTGTCCATGGGAGTCCACCACGACACGACACGGCGTGTCCAGTGGTCAAAAACCCAAATCGGGTAAATTCAGACACTGTGTAGTGACACAGCGTCGTGCACAGGTTCACTTAGGTCTAGGACACGGTACACGTGTCCTCGTGTCTCGTGGTCGTGTCCCTAGGTTCGCCTAGGATAGGGCTACGTGTCCCACAGCCTGATACGTGTCCAAGTGTCGTACAGTGTCGTGTCCGACCCCGTATCAGAGCTCAATTTCTACGTGTGTGTTGTCAGTACAAATTCAATGCACACACGAATTCGTGTCCGACACTGAACTAGAAGACACGAAACTTGGGGGGCATGTTCGCAGACATTGTCCCCTCGTGTCCACCAAGTGTCACCCCTCCACGTGTCGTGTCGTGTCCTACGTGAGCCCCGAACAACAGGGGACTGAACACGCGCGTGGCGCAGTCTCGTGCAGCGAGGACAGAGCCTCGTGGATACGACACACACATCGATACGTGTCGTGCTTGTGTCAGGGTGTAGCCTAGGTCTAGGGCTAGGGTTTAGGCCTGACACTTTGTGTCCACGTGGCGTCTAGACACGACACGAAGGCCGTGTCAGTGTGTGTTTTAACACAGTGTGCAGTGTAAACTAAACCAGTGCGTGTCGAATTTCTTACTCGACATGACACGAGGTGTCACGAAACTCGAGAGGGGGCTTGTCAGAGGGTGCCCCTACCTCTGTGCCAAGTAGCACGTGTCCAATTCGTGGAGAAAACGGTGTCGAGTTTCAGGGACAGTGCACTGTGTGTGCACAGTGTATTTGTGTCCATTTTGGACACGGACACGACACGATAACGTGCTCAGTCAACTAGGGTTGTGTCCTACATGTCTAGGGCTACCCAAAAATATATTTTGTTTTGGAAAACAACAACTTTTAAACCATAGTGACATTTCACCAAACACTGCAATTTAAACACAGATACGTGTCCGATACGGACACCAAACCAAACCTATATCCTACCAAACTTGACCCACAGCTAGGGTATACCTATATGCATGCAACCATGAAGAGAAAACACAATCTTAATAGGTTTTGTGAGTGTTTACCTATTGAGTGAAAACTCAATGAAAACAAGGTTTTGGGGGGGGGGTGTCCTCTTCACTTGATGGTGCCCAAAATGCTATGCACCCTAGCTAGCTAGCTCCCCTTACCATCCTCAATGGTAGGGGGTTCCAATGTAAGAAGTTTGGCTCAATTTGGAGCTAAAATGGCTAAGTTGTGGAAGGTTGAAGTTGTAGGAAAAACTAGGTTTTTTTAAGAGTAATAAAAAAGAAGGTTGAATGAAGGGGGGGGGGGTGATTATATAGAGGGGGTAGGGTTGGGCTGCCATAGGGGGGGGGGGTAGGGTAGATATTTAGGGTTCCTTTCCACCTAGCAAGCTTAGTCTCTAAGTCTTTGACCCCTAGATATTTCTAGGTTTCTAAAGGAAATATCTTAGATAGGTAATATCTAGATATTTCTAAACTAGATATTTATAGATAAAGCTAACCTCCTCTACTTAGTCTTCTAGGTTAGTTGCTAACCTCTAGATTAGGGTAAACTAGGTTAGGGACTAATCATGGCACTAATCAACTAATTAAAGAATAATAAATTACATAAATCCAAATAAATTCTAATAAATTACCAAAATACCCTTTTGACTAAAAAGTGATAATTTGATATCCTAATCACATGGTTAGGCTTACATGGTCATGGTTAGTCTCTAGGTTATGAAATCTCTAGGGTTTACACTAGGGTTTATACTAGTAAAATCACAAAGTCATAAGTCGTGACTTAGAAAAATAGTTTTAATCTAACTAAAATTCACAAAAATCATATCATGACTAAAATACCATTATTTAATAATAAAAATAATAAATTTTCAAAATATCCCAATTTCAGAAAACTGGGTGTTACAAGTCTACCCTCCTTAGAGAAATTTCGTCCTCGAAATTAAGATAGTCGTACTCCTCCTAGGTCAAACCCCCAGTCAATCAGAGTCAAAAGATAACATACAATCATAGTCCTACTGGTCGTGATTCCACAGTCTTGAACAGGGTAACTACACTATCTAGCACATCACAAGCATATCCTGACAGGTACTAATGGAATCATACAACGAGATGGGAAATGAAGGACAGAAAAGACAAACCTGCTAACCCGTCACCTGCAACGTTGGTCTCCTCGACCGTCATCGCAAAAGCTCCACCCCTCTGGTGCTGAGCTACAGGTGGCCTAGCTCCCTTATAAGGAGGTACAATAGGACAATCCATCTTCTGGTGAGTATCAGACCCACAGGTATAGCAAACCTTCAGCCTCTTCCTACACTGCTCTCTGGTGTGTCCCTGCTTCCTGCAGTATGTACAACTGATCGTCTTCGGGTCCTGGCCCCGATACTGATGCTGCACCTGCTGAAATGGCCTCTGCTGCCGGGGTCCCGGGGCTCTAACTGGCGGGGTCGAATGATGTGGTCTGGGAGGATGATATGTCTGCTGGTGTAGCGTCGGCACTTTCTGCTGGAAAGCCTGACGCTTGGAGGGTCCCTCAATGTGTACAGAAGCTGGCCTCTTATAAGACAGAAGACGCTCCTCGATACTCCGGGCTAACTCTAAGCTCTGGTAGTAGTCAGTCATACCGTTTGCCACTATAAGAATGCCAATGTCTGGAACTAGACCATGGCAAAACCTACGCGTCATCTCCTCAGGGTCAGCAACCAAACTAGGAGCGAAACGGCTCAGGCGACTAAACTCTGCCGCATACTCGTCGACAGAACGGGTCCCCTGCTGGATGTTCTAGAATCGTAGCCCCATGGCTACCCTAGCGGTGGTCGAGAAGAATTTCTTCTTGAACTGGGTCTTGAACTGATCCCAAGTGGCTCTCCCTCTCGCAAACAACGCCTCATTCCGGAACCAAACTCCTGCCAAATCTATCAGCAAAAATCCCGCTGCCTCGACCTGGAGGTCATCCGGCATCCTAACTCCAAGGAGCTTTCTCTCTACCGAATCTAACCAGTCATCTGCTACTACTATGCCCTCAGTCCCTAAGAACTCCTTGGGATTCAGACCCATAAAGTCCTTGATCGTCCCCGCTCTCTGCCGCGGCTCTACAGGTGGTGGGACCCCGGTACGTTCCTCAATATGCTCCATGCTCTGACGGAGTAGGGTGGTCTGCTCCTGATGGGTTGCTAGGAACCCCTGGATCAGAGTGAGCAGTTGGTTCCCATCGAGTGTGACGGAAGCCTGGGTAGGTATGGTGATAGGGGGTGGTGGAAGTATTGGGTCCTGCTGGGACTGTGAGGTGGAAGGTGGTGGAGGCATCTGGGTCTGTGGATCTGTGGAGTGGAAGAATGTGATAGGTGAAGGTGGAGGTGTATCAGTCAACTGGTCAGCTGACTGGATGGGGAGCGTGCCATTCTCAGGTGAGACATACCGGGATGAACGAGTAAGCACCATCTAATTACAATAAAAAGGATTTATAAGGACTCTTTAAAGCAAAACAATCATAGACAAGAAAATCAAATTATAATAGCAAGCATGTGATGTATTTCCTATGTTGCAATCCTAGTATTCCTCTAGGTGTTCTAAGCGTCATTCCTAATGTTGTCTAATTATCTTAAGTTCCTAATTGCAGGCATGCTTGGTACAATAACGTAACCAAACAATTTAGTCGAGAGACCTGCATGGGGGCACCACTAAAAACGTGTCACGACCCGCACCCTGTATAGGGGCACGAGAAGTGGGTACGTCCAGCCTACGCCACAGTGTCGGCGGTAGTAAGCTGTCCTAGGTTGCTAACTAATCTCATGCAGTGTATATAAAGTACTTGTCCAGATATCAGCTCCGAATGGAGGACAAGTAAAGGATAGGATATACTCAATCACAGTCTAAAATACGAAAAGATAACACAGAAGTTATACCTAAGGAATTAAAGACAACAACAACTAACTACTAAAATAATACAACAATGTCTCAAACCAACTTAATACAAACTCAATAACTTAACTTTAATACAACAAGTCAAAACATGAAAGCTAAAGTAGTCTACTAGCTAATCTCCTGAATCACTCCTGAGAGTCGGAACCAAAGGTAGCTAATCCCTCGCCAGGTCCATGGTAAGTAGGGCATGTGTCCTCAGGATTATCATCTGTAATATTTTTAACAGGTCCAATCAGGACGGGAACGAGTACAACTCATCTGGAAAAACCCAAGTAAATGACAAAGAACTATAAAGCAGTTATAAACAGTTTTATTGATGAGCATGGCAGTTTTATACAGGTAATGATGGCATAGAGACACAGTAAGATACAAGAAAAGAAAGGTAACTAAAACAAGAGAAGAATCATGGCAATAAAGACTGTAATAAAAGCTAACTGAACTAGAATAACATTTACGAGTCCAGACAGTACGATATAAGTCTAATATAATCCCAGTGTGAGTCCAGTCCATATAATCCGATACCAGATGATTTCCAGTACAAGATGAGTCCAACAGTGATCAATGAATCCAGGGTGAGTCCAACTATGATCTAACAGTGTGTTTTAAAATACCGAGGTTGACATGCAAACGGCTGTAGGTATCAGGCACATCTCTCACTGATCGGGCAAGAGATGGCTATGCTTTCGGTAGATTCCAGTAGAAGATTCCAGATTTGGGGTATGTCTACATGTCTTACTCAATATTTCCCCGTCCAGCAAGTGAATCCAAAATCGACAAAAAGAATCGAGATGAGTCTGGCCAATACGTGATGATTCCAGAAATGATTCCGGAATGATACCAATGACTCCAGTAATAGAGGCCAGCAAGTAAGGTATGTGTCGATACATGAATCCAGAAATATCCATACGTGTTGATACAGAGAATCATATAGAACTAACTAGAACTGAAATACAGTAATCGACAAATAAATGAGAGAACTATCAGAGAATGTACTCGCCTGATACTCTGGAAAGAGTAATATAATATCAGAAGTCTGTACCAGGGTCATAATGTCCTAAAATAGAATAATACAGTTATGACATGTCCAAAATGAAGGTAAATGAAATCTACGATGCAATCTATATGAATTCTAAGCCAATCTAGGTCAAAGTCAAACTTGGTCAACACTACAGTCAAACTAAGTCAAATTAAGTCAAATTAAGTCATACTAGGTCACAAGAAGTTAAACTAAGTCATACAAGGTCAAACAAGGTTAAACAAGTATAATCTAGGTTAAAGTCAACTCTTGGTCAAACATTCTAGCCAAACTAGTCAAGTTATCTAGGGTTTAGTCAACAATGGTCAGAATAGTCAATTACTAGTCAATATGGTCAAACTAGGTAAAAGTCTAGACTAACTAAGGTAATTTAGGTCAATGGTCAACTATCTAAGTCAATACTCCATAAGACTAACTCAAACCATGACACAACCTCTAAGTATTCCACTTAACCCCATATATATCTTAATCTACATAGGTCTTTCCACAAAACCCAAGTCACAATAATATACTCATATATAGGTCAAACTCAAATAGCTAGCTAATAGTCTAGGGTTTACTCAATCTTAGTCAACTAGTCCCTTCTATACCCATCCAAGTCCATTCTAGGTCAAGGTTGACCTATAGTTGACTTTGGTCAACAATGGTCAACAATCTAGTCAAACTAGGTCAACTAAGCCTATTGGTCAATTCTAACTTGCTACTAACCATAGGCTAGTAATCCTAGGGCACTATGACATATATACATTACCTATATACATAGGCCATAGGCTAAGACATCAAGTCTATAACATATATGTTTACATATCTAATATATAGTCAACTATATATATATATATAATACCATAATCTATATATATATATATATATATATATATATATATATATATATATATATATATATATATATATATACCCATACACATCTATACAACCCTATATAGCCAACCTACATGATACCCACATATAGCCCCTCTATATATACAATACCTATATATATATATATAATCTACATGTATACCCAACTATATATATAATACTCTATGTATATATATGATACACTATATAATACCCTATATATATGGTACACTATATAATATATAGAGAGAGAGGGAAGGAGAGTGAGAGTCTGGGTGATGGGGGTCATGACAGCAAAAGGGGGGGGGGGGTTGATCTCAGAAAAACTGAGATAGGGGGGACCCAACTCACACCCATACATATATGCATATATAGATATACCCATTCCTACATATATACATGTATATATACTCTCCCATACCCACATACACTTACATATACTTATATACATATATATACAGTATATATACACACAAATATACGTATACATCTACATAAAAATCAATTTGAATCTCAAAATAAATACTAAAATAAAACCAGGAATTACTGTTCATAACTGAACATTGGGATAAATCTCAAAACTGACACAAAACCTAGCTAATACCCAAACCTAAAGGTTGGTAATCGTGTCCCCATATGTGTACGTGTCGTGTGTGTCCATGGGAGTCCACCACGACACGACACGGCGTGTCCAGTGGTCAAAAACCCAAATCGATTCAGACACTGTGTAGTGACACAGCATCGTGCACAGGTTCACTTAGGTCTAGGACACGGTACACGTTTCCTCGTGTCTCATGGTCGTATCCCTAGGTTCGCCTAGGATAGGGCTACGTGTCCCACAGCCTGATACGTGTCCAAGTGTCGTATAGTGTCGTGTCCGAGCCCGTATCAGAGCTCAATTTCCACGTGTGTGCTGTCAGTGCAAATTCAATGCACACACGAATTCGTGTCCGACACTGAACTAGAAGACACGAAACTTGGGGGGCATGTTCGCAGACATTGCCCCCTCGTGTCCACCAAGTGTCACCCCTCCACGTGTCGTGTCGTGTCCTACGTGAGCCTCGAACAACAGGGGACTGAACACGCGCGTGGCGCAGTCTCGTGCAGCGAGGACAGAGCCTCGTGGACACGACACACACATCGATACGTGTCGTGCTTGTGTCAGGGTGTAGCCTAAGTCTAGGGCTAGGGTTTAGGCCTGACACTTTGTGTCCACGTGGCGTCTAGACACGACACGAAGGCCGTGTCAGTGTGTGTTTTAACACTGTGTACAGTATAAACTAAACCAGTGTGTGTCGGATTTCTTACTCGACACGACACGAGGTGTCACGAAACTCGAGGGGGGGCTTGTCAGAGGGTGCCCCCACCTCTGTGCCAAGTGGCACGTGTCCACGTGTCCAATTCGTGGAGAAAACAGTGTTGGGTTTCAGGGACAGTGTACTGTGTGTGCACAGCGTGTTTGTGTCCATTTTAGACACGGACACGACACGATAACGTGCTCAGTCAACTAGGGTTGTGTCCTACATGTCTAGGGCTACCCAAAAATATATTTTGTTTTGGAAAACAATAACTTTTAAACCATAGTGACATTTCACTAAACGCTACAATTTAAACACAGATACGTGTCCGATACGGACACCAAACTAAACCTATATCCTACCAAACTTGACCCACAGCTAGGGTATACCTATATGCATGCAACTATGAAGAGAAAACACAATCTTAATAGGTTTTGTGAGTGTTTACCTATTGAGTGAAAACTCAATGAAAACAAGGTTTTGGGGGGGGTGTCCTCTTCACTTGATGGTGCCCAAAATGCTATGCACCCTAGCTAACTAGCTCCCCTTAGCATCCTCAATGGTAGGGGGTTCCAATGCAAGAAGTTTGGCTCAATTTGGAGCTAAAATGGCTAAGTTGTGGAAGGTTGAAGTTGTAGGAAAAACTAGGTTTTTTTAAGAGTAATAAAAAAGAAGCTTGAATGAAGGGGGGGGGTGTGATTATATAGAGGGGGTAGGGTTGGGATGCCATGGGGGGGGGGGGTAGGGTAGATATTTAGGGTTCCTTTCCACCTAGCAAGCTTAGTCTCTAAGTCTTTGACCCCTAGATATTTCTAGGTTTCTAAAGGAAATATCTTAGATAGGTAATATCTAGATATTTGTAAACTAGATATTTATAGATAAAGCTTACCTCCTCTACTTAGTCTTCTAGGTTAGTTGCTAACCTCTAGATTAGGGTAAACTAGGTTAGGGACTAATCATGGCACTAATCAACTAATTAAAGAATAATAAATTACATAAATCCAAATAAATTCTAATAAATTACCAAAATACCCTTTTGACTAAAAAGTGATAATTTGATATCCTAATCACATGGTTAGGCTTACATAGTCATGGTTAGTCTCTAGGTTATGGAATCTCTAGGGTTTACACTAGGGTTTATACTAGTAAAATCACAAAGTCATAAGTCGTGACTTAGAAAAATAGTTTTAATCTAACTAAAATTCACAAAAATCATATCATGACTAAAATACCATTATTTAATAATAAAAATAATAAATTTTCAAAATATCCTAATTTTAGAAAACTGGGTGTTACAGCAACTTACCAACGAGCTATGAGTACCATCTTTCGAGATCATCTTCGCAAGACTGTCGAATGCTACGTCGACGATATTGCTGTCAAAAGTCGTCTGAAGGAAGATCACATCCAAGACTTAAGAACAATCTTCAATCTGACGCGCCAACATCAACTCAAAATAAATACCACCAAGTCATTCTTGGGTGTCTCTAGTGGCAAATTTCTCGGCTTCGTCATTACCTCTAAGGGTATACACGTAGATCCCGAGAAGATCAAAGCTATTCAAGAGATGCATCCTCCACGCAATCTAAAAGAGCTACGAGGATTCCAGGGTCGACTTGCGTACATTAGGAGGTTCATTTCGAATCTGTCTGGACGCTGTAGACCATTTACTCTGCTAATAAAGAAGGGTGTATCTTTCGTTTGGACCGAAGAATGTCAGCGAGCATTTGATGACATAAAGCGATATCTCATGAACCCACCAGTCTTGGTGCCACCAATCTCAGGTATACCATTCTTAATGTATGTCCGTGCTATGGATCATTCATTGGGTGCTTTACTTGCCCAAAAGAACAAAGAAGGCCATGAACAAGCCATCTACTATCTCAGTCGTACTATGATTGGTGCCGAACACCGTTATAGTCCGATCGAAAAAGAATGTCTAGCTCTTATGTTTGCTGTTCAAAAGACTCGGCATTACATCATTGGCCAAACTATTCATGTCATATCCCGAGTTAATCCTCTTCGGGTACTGATAAAAAAGCCTAGCACACTCAATTCTCGGCTGGCTACATGGGCCATTTTGCTAGCCCAATATGACATGGTATATGTTCCACAAAAGTCTGTCAAAGGTCAAGCGTTGGCGGATTTCTTAGCAGCTCATCGTGTTCTAGATACATCCAAACTCTATGATAAAATTTCAGACGAGACATTGGAATCAAACATAATCTCCGAAGAATTTCCTACTTGGCGTCTATTCTTTGACGGTGCATCCAGGATTGGACCCAATGGTGCCATTGTCGCAGGAGTTGGAGTTATTCTCGTTTCTCCAGACGGGTCGACTATTCAAAGAGCTTACTCTTTAGATGAACCTTGTTCCAATAACGTGGCAGAATATAATGCTCTACTCATTGGTCTTCAGTTAGCTAAACAATTGAATGTCGAGTATCTTGAAGTCTACGGTGACTCTAAGCTGGTCATTAACCAGGTTAGAGGAACCTATAAAGTTTGCCATCAAGATCTAGTGCCTTACTATGAAGCGGCAATCAACATGGCTACATCATTCAAAGCCTTCTTCATCGAATATGTTCAACGAGCTTGCAATACTGAAGCAGATGCCTTGGCTAATCTTGCAGCAGTCTTAGCCATCCCTATCAAAAGACAGCAGGTGGTGGTTATCTCTAACCAGGAATTGTTCTGCATTAAAAACAATCGTAATATTGAGTTCAATAATCTTACTGAAGCCAATGTTATGATGAAGATTGGAGAGCTCCTTTCATCGACTTTGTAGTCCATGACATACTCCCCGAAGAACCTAAGGAGGCTACGAGTATTCGTCGACGATCTCTCAGGTTCTATTACAATCAAACCACCAAGACTTTCTATCGGCGAACTTATGACGGCTTACTCTTGCGCTGTCTCGCTGGTGATGAAGCAAAGCAAGTGTTACGTGAAGTTCATGACCGTGTCTGTGGAGCACATCAACCTGGTCCTAAGCTGCAAGATCGTATCTGACGCATGGGTTACTACTGGCCCTCTATGGTATCAGATGCCATCGAATATGCAAGGAAATGCCGAGCTTGTCAAATCCATGCAGACTTCATCCATCAACCATCGGAATTCCTTCATCCGACTGCAGCTTCCTGGCCTTTCGAAGCTTGGGGCATGGACATTATAGGTCCCATCAATCCTCCTTCTTCTAGAGGACATCGGTTCATACTAGCCATAACCGACTACTTCTCCAAATGGGCTGAAGCTATCCCTCTGGCTGAAGTCAAAACCAGCAGCGTCATCAACTTCGTCAAACATCATGTCATCTATAGATTCGGTGTACCTCGAAGGATCATTCATGACAATGGACCACAATTCATCAGTCAAAAATTCACAAGGTTCTGCGATGATCACCGGATTGACAATGTCGCTTCGACGGCTTACAATCCTGCCGCTAATGGTTTAGCTGAAGCCTTCAACAAGACTATCATCAAGCTCCTTAAGAAGTTTGTATCTACTAACAAATGGAATTTGAGTAAAAAGCTTGGCGAATGTCTTTGGGCTTACCGTACTACAGTCCGCAACCCTACAGGCTGTACACCCTTCTCTATGGTGTACGGCTGTAAAGCAGTTCTACCCTTGGAACTTCAAATTCCGTCCTTAAGGATTGCCATTGCCAATGAGCTCACTATAGAGAACAACGATCTTCTTCGACTTCAAGAATTAGAAGCGCTCGATGAGAAAAGGTTAATGGCTCAACAGCATATTGAGTTATACCAAGCCCGCATCTCGAAGACTTTCAATCGCAAAGTTAAAGTCAGAGCCTTTTAGAAAGGAGAGCTCGTTCTAACAGTCAAACGTCCCATGACTATGACTCACTCGAGCAAAGGCAAATTTGACGCAAAGTGGGAAGGTCCATATATCGTGAGCAAAGACTTCTCAAATGGAGCCTATCAACTCACAGAATTGGATGGTCGAGTTGCGATGATGCCCATCAATGGCAAATTCCTCAAAAAGTATTATATATAAATGTAAAAGAGAGTGCTTGTAATCATCAGACAAGTTCATAAATAAAATTTAATTTTATTTCATCATGAATGATAGTACGTAATATCAAGGAAGGTCACTATCATCCTTCTTAAAATAGGGACGAGGGCCACTGCCGTCCTTATCAAAGACATGGTCGGCAAAAGAACCGAGAACATCTTTGCTCGAACCCACCAGGAACTTATAAGCAGCCATCCTCATGGCCTCTGCTTCTTCCGTCATCCCTGGTTCAAGGAGGAAGTCCAAGATGTCCCTTGGCGGCTTTTGTCATGCCCCGCTCCCGCATGAGCGATCGTCCTCGCTAAGGCGTGATGCCGTACGGGCCTAGATTGCGCCCGTACAAGGCTATATCCAGAAACGACCGATTTGAGCTAGGCCACAGAGTCGCACAGAGTGTCCCCATTTGCAGCGGAAAGTAAATGGACATAAATTGAAGTGAATTCAACTCTTTATTGATATTCAAGAAGTTTACAAGCGGCGCTAGGCCGATATTACAAATCGCTCAAGCTCTCTCTCTCTCTGAACATAAAAGGCGTGCCAAGTGGCTTACAACATAGAATGATTCATGGCGATGTTCCGATACATTATGTCCTGTATATGGTGCTTCAGCTCCTTGCAACGCTCCAAGGCTCCAGAGATAGCTCCGCGCCTTAGCACGTTCGATAGAAGCTCCACACCCGCCGACGTTACCTGCATCCTGCAAGCAGACTGTGGGGTTATCTGTACATTGTTATGCACTGGTAGGGAGGCTAGCTTGCCCACAATGCTATCATTACCAAACACGTTCTATTTACTTTTGTGCACCGTCTATCATTCATTGTCTTTCTAATCTTGTCTTAAGATCATTTACATGGCATATTTCATAGCCTATCTCATGTTGCCGAATACAAGTGTCGTATGGAAATACATGCATGACTTACCCATACTTACCGTCCGGCCTTCCCTGTTCAACGTAAACCAAGTTAGTCAATAATTCATATGAAATAACTTAATGTAGTTCATGTAAGCATTCAATGTCAAGTGCGTGTCCTTGCCTCGGGTTCTAGCACGTCGTAGGCACGTTTTCTAACTCGTTTGCTCAAAGTACTCTTGATCATTTTGTGTGTTATATTTAAGCCTATTCAGAAGGTGCTTGTACAGTTAACTTAGACTACTTTGATTTCAATGCAAGGACTTGCACGTGGATTGCCACCAACAAAGCTCTCTTAAATCTATATGCACCGGTCGCTGGCATCACAAGCCATTTTGGATACATCCAAGCCGTGGTATTTCTCAACTAGCGTAGGGTGAGGACTGGCACACACCCCATTAGTCTCTTGAAATACTCCTGCACTTACGTCCCCCGGATGGCCAAGTCCGCACCCAGGCAGCCCGTAAGCCATGACTTGATTCCGCCTAGGCCGGCCACGATCCTTCTTTTGATCATGCCGCGGAATCCGTATCATCCGTGCACGGGTTCGTCCACGACCATTTCGTATTTTATTGTCATAGGCTAACCCTTAGCCATAATGCATTATCGACCAGGTTGGCGTCCGTGCAGCGCGGGTAGCGAGCCCCGTTGCACGTGCCCGTCATACCTGTCGCTAACCATTTCTTTCTTTCTTATCTTTTATTCATTCTTCCTTTTCTTTCTTTCGCTTGTCCGTTCGTTCATTCATTCATTCTCATATTCATTCATTCATTCATTGATTCATTTATTCACTTATTTGTTCATTCATTCATTCGTTCATACATTTTGCAACTCCCCGTATGGGAGTCGCCTTAGCGACCCATCGGTTCCGAAGTCTTTCAATATTGCTATACTCTACTCGGAACGACTATATCGATAGTCTTCCGTTTCATTGTTGTAAACCATTCATTGTTTCATTGTTTGAACGCATAAGGGACATAAACGTAAGCTTGTGCCTTAGCACGAGCGTAGAGCACGGTGCGAGAGTTCTCATAATTTCTATGTTCTTTTCCATATTCTATACAAGCATACATGATGGGATTATTCCCTTAGCTAGGTGCGTTGAGTCATTCGTTTATTAGCATGCGCGGTGTTGACGCCTAACGACTCTAGCAATAGTGTCTGTATTATTATGTGTCTAGGCTAAGCAAAGACGGGTTCATCGGAGCCACCCACCTTAGTGATGTTCACATTGGCCGAGCGATACTCCGAGCGCGCCTTTGAAAGTCTAAGTCTGGATTCATCTTCGGCGGGTCAATGTAAGCCTTGCATCGATTCTACTTCAGGTCGATGCCAACTCTTCGGGTCGACGGCTCGTTTGAGTCGTTGAACTTGCCGTTTGAAACGGCGTTCCGCTAGGGCGGAGCGGGTCATTACATAATACACCACTCAAAACAAGTCTCGTCCTCGAGACTTCTTGAGTGCAGGTCATCCTACCATTCCTTAACTCGTGTTATCGTGTTTCATAGACAATTCTATCGAACGACTCTATCATTCGATGGCATCGGACCATGTTCGGTACCTTTCCAAGTTCCGTGTCGCATACGTTTGGTCAATTTTATTGAACGACTTTTTCATTCCTTTCAGAGTTGATGGTTCTTATTCAATTGTCGTGTTTCTTCGACTTGGTTGCTATTTTGACGTATCATGGGACTGAAACGGTCGCACGAGGTGCATTGTTATTTATCAAACTCGAGAGTCGTAAGCTGAGACAAACTCACTCATCCGTTCATGCGCATCTCAACACCCACTTGCAGCTGCATTCGAGTTTATCATATCGCTGAGTTTGGATCGTACACACATTCAAGGCGTCCCCCGAATACGTACATTTCAACCAAGCTTAGCGACTAGCAAAGTCGGACAAGCTACTCGTGATAGTTTCGATTTGCCGATCGTTTTACTAACTTCGATTTTGAACCAAACTCATATGTATCCTACTATCGTTTATCTCGATCCTCGAGATGATTCGATTTGCTTCTCAAGCGCTCTTGTCAACGAAAGCAATACGATTTCTTCCTAGCGGGGTCGACCAAGTCTAAGTAATTTTCATCCAATTCAAGATCAAGTATCGTACTATCATCGAGTACGTCTTCCCATCAATGATTCAATTCGTTATCCCAACTTTACTTGCGCATCATTCATTCCTATCATTCCTTTCGTTTGGGGCCAATCTCGTCGTCGTTCACGTACACTTCCAGTTCTCCGTCCTACTCTAAGTCTTGTTGCCCCAAGTTTATCGTCCGTCCAGACGATATTGTAATGTCAATTGCACAGGTTCAATCACTCGACATAGGGTCATCTACCTATCCGCTAGGTCAGCTCACAAGGTCATAGTTACAAGTCAAGTCCGTGGCTTATCGTGCAAGGTTGTTGCACGATGCTCGCCCCAAATCCTATGGTCAAACCATTTATTCGTTTGTACGGGAGTTTCTACCCAAGTTCGTTTCGCTTAAACTTCTAAACATCAAGCAGCGGTCACCCTATTCGCCTCAAGACTTACGTTGCACATATTCAATTCCGTTCAATCACCAGTTCTAACCAATTCATGTATTCGATCACGAGATCATCCAGCTCGACAATACATTGTGCCCCAATCTCATGCGACTCCGATTATCCATGGCGGTTCATGAATCACCATGTAACGCTCCCACGGAATAATTATTCTCATCGAGGCGTAATTCTTGTTTGAGTTTTAGACTAACCCATTCTCGATACGTGGATTGGACCTACTCAATCCTCAAGTTCAATTCTTCAAGCATACAAATTCATTCTCGAGTTCACCTTCGCGTCAAACCACAAGTCGAAACAATCAGATTGCCACGCCATCCAAGTTCAATCACTCTCGCTGTATGAATCACCATATCAGCGCTCACGCGAAGTGATCCTCATAATTCCTGGCGCGATGCATGTGCGAGGCTGGAGTTACGCTCGCATAAGACAAGAACGTCAACGTTGTGGTTATCAATGAAGCAAATCCAAGCATTCACATTTTCATCCAAACCAAATCAATTCGATAGACTGACCGTCATGCGTTCAACTAGAAAATTCTCGAGCTAAATCTATCTTTTCCTCAACACATTTTTAACATCCCAAGTATAGCATCCAACGGAACAATGACATTTGTACGATCGTCATTCGCCGAGTCAGAGTACCCCCGAGTTATTACATATCGATCTTTGATACGCCTCAATACCATCGACGATATGCGTAACCTGACGATCTTCCTTTGTAACCGATTTCGAGTCGTGCGTTGATGCGGTTGTCCGAGTTGGATATTCCACAATTTCTTCGATATTCAAGATCAAGTTTGATCGCTATTCCTCAAGCTAGTTTCAAGATCGTTGTCCAAACTCAAGTCACAATTTATTTGAATCAATCCGAATTCGTGCGCATGATCCTCTAAGTTTCTTCGATCAAGACCATTCATTTTCATTCATCGTTCCGAATCGTTTTCTAACTTGCGTTGCCCATTGACAAGTTGTTCAAACGACATCTCGTTCGGGACATTCGAAGTCACGACCAACTAAGCGTGACGCGTTCTAAGGCTTTGCACGATCGCATCGCCTCGCCGACGTACTCGTTGTGTTTCGTAATCCTCAATTTTTGCTCGAATAATTTTCCAAGAACATCCATACACCACTCGGATTCGAGCCATACGATCTAGTCGTCGATATTCATTCTTATTCTTCTTCGAACACACACCACTCAGGTTCAAGCCATCCTATTTAATCCACAATCACATTTGTATCACGCGCTAAGACATCCTTTAGATACGTTCGACGAATCTCTAGCGTAATCGCTCACGTCGCCTCGACGTACTAAGTCGTTCGCACTAATCCTCAAAATCCAATAAATCTTCCGTGCACGCCTAAGCGTTAGTTTGATACCGTTCCTATCGATATACACTCTAAGTGTATCTCCGTTCCCGACCGAGCGGTACTTGATATCGCTCGTAACTCGATTGCACCAGAAGTCGAGGTGCGCAACACGCGACACAACTTAGCCAAAAGGCCGTGTGCATAGCTATCCCGTACGGACTATACTTTGGTCTCGTGTACTCGTTTGCTGTCAGCGTAAGCTCATTCAAGCACACACTGCGTTTGCTAACTCTTAGCATCGGTTCCTTCCAACTCAAGTCCGACGTGGTGGCACAAAGGCCTTTGCCTATCGATCCCGTCCAACCGAGTACTCATACGAGCTTTTGAAAATATTAGACTTATTGTATGGAACATCCCAAGGCACAACGAGAGAGAGCATACTTCTTTTGTCTCAAAACGAGCTTTCAAAACTGAGAGAATCGAAATGAAGTCCAAGGACGTAAAGCCGTGCTCTGATACCAATCTGTCACGCCCCGCTCCCGCAGGAGCGATCGTCCTCGCTAAGGCGTGATGCCGTATGGGCCTAGGTTGCGCCCGTGCAAGGCTATGTCCAGAAACGGCCGATTTGAGCTAGGCCACAGAGTCGCACAGAGTGTCCCCATTTACAGCGGAAAGTAAATGGACACAAATTGAAGCGAATTCAACTCTTTATTGATATTCAAGAAGTTTACAAGCGGCGCTAGGCCGATATTACAAATCGCTCAAGCTCTCTCTCTCTGAACATAAAAGGCGTGCCAAGTGGCTTACAACATGGAATGATTCATGGCGATGTTCCGATACATTATGTCCTGTATATGGTGCTTCAGCTCCTTGCAACGCTCCAAGGCTCCAGAGATAGCTCCGCGCCTTAGCACGTTCGATGGAAGCTCCGCACCCGCCGACGTTACCTGTATCCTGCAAGCAGACTGTGGGGTTATCAGTACATTGTTATGCACTGGTGGGGAGGCTAGCTCGCCCACAATGCTATCATTACCAAACATGTTCTATTTACTTTTGTGCACCGTCTACCATTCATTGTCTTTCTAATCTTGCCTTAAGATCATTTACATGGCATATTTCATAGCCTATCTCGTGTTGCCGAATACAAGTGTCGCATGGAAATATATATACGACTTACCCATACTTACCGTCCGGCCTTCCCTGTTCAACGTAAACCAAGTTAGTCAACAATTCGCATGAAATAACTTAATGTAGTTCATGTAAGCATTCAATGTCAAGTGCGTGTCCTTGCCTCGGGTTCTAGCACGTCGTAGGCACGTTTTCTAACTCGTTTGCTCGAAGTACTCTTGATCATTTTGTGTGTTATATTCAAGCCTATTCAGAAGGTGCTTGTACAGTTAACTTAGACTACTTTGATTTCAATGCAAGGACTTGCACGTGGATTGCCACCAACAAAGCTCTCTTAAATCTATATACACCGGTCGCTGGCATCACAAGCCATTTTGGACACATCCAAGCCGTGGTATTTCTCAACTAGCGTAGGGTGAGGACTGGCACACACCCCGTTAGTCTCTTGAAATACTCCTGCGCTTACGTCCCCGGGTGGCCAAGTCCGTACCCAGGCAGCCCGTAAGCCATGACTTGATTTCGCCTAGGCCGGCCACGATCCTCCCTTTGATCATGTCGCGAAATTCGTATCACCCGTGCACGGGTCCGTCCACGACCATTTCGTATTTTATCGTCATAGACTAACCCTTAGCCATAATGCGTTATCGACCAGGTTGGCGTCCGTGCAGCGCGGGTAGCGAGCCCCGTTGCACGTGCCCGTCATACCTGTCGCTAACCATTTCTTTCTTTCTTATCTTTTATTCATTCTTTATTTTCTTTCTTTCGCTTGTCCGTTCGTTCATTCATTCATTCTCATATTCATTCATTCATTGATTCATTTATTCACTTATTCGTTCATTCATTCATTCGTTCATACATTTTGCAACTCCCCGTACGGGAGTCGCCTTGGCGATCCATCGGTCCCGAAATCTTTCAATATTGCTATACTCTACTCGGAATGACTATATCGATAGTCTTCCGTTTCATTGTTGTAAACCATTCATTGTTTCATTGTTTGAATGCATAAGGGACAAAAACGTAAGCTTGTGCCTTCGCACGAGCGTGGAGCACGGTGCGAGAGTTCTCACAATTTCTATGTTCTTTTCCATATTCTATACAAGCATACAAGATGGGATTATTCCCTTAGCTATGTGCGTTGAGTCATTCGTTTATTAGCATGCGCGGTGTTGACGCCTAGCGATTCTAGCAATAGTGTCCGTATTATTATGTGTCTAGGCTAAGCAAAGACGGGTTCATCGGAGCCACCCACCTTAGTGATGTTCGCATCGGCCGAGCGATACTCCGAGCGCGCCTTTGAAAGTCTAAGTCTGGATTCATCTTCGGTGGGCCAATGTAAGCCTTGCATCGATTCTACTTCAGGTCGATGCCAACTCTTCGGGTCGACGGCTCGTTTAAGTCGTTGAACTTGCCGTTTGAAACGGCATTTTGCTAGGGCGGAGCGGGTCATTACAGCTTTGGTGTAGACGAACCTTCGCCCGCCTCTGTCTGTTTCGACTGGGCCGGTTCGGCAGGACGTTCCTCCGAGTGTTCAACCTTCGGGGTGACCTCAGCTTTCTTGGATGCATCTCTAGACGACATTTTTGTGTTAAAAAGTGAAAGTGATCGTTCCATCTAAATTTCTGTTCTATTTATAGACAGAGATTCTTAAAAACAACGAAGTGACACATTCTTTTGACGGTTCCCCCGTTCATTCAATTCATTTGACGGTTTACTCGTTTATTATATCAATCTGACGGTTCACCCGTTCATTCAATCCATTCGACGGTTCACCCGTTCATTACATCTATCTGACGGTTCACCCATTCATTCAATCCATTCGACAGTTCACCCGTTCATTACATCAATCTGACGGTTCACCCGTTCATTCGATCTATTCGACGGTTCACCCGTTCATTACATCAATCTGATGGTTCACCTATTCATTCAATCTATTCGACGGTTCACCCGTTCATTACATCAATCTGACGGTTCACCCGTTCATTTAATTCATTCGACGGTTCACCCGTTCATTACATCAATCCGACGGTTCACCCGTTCATTCAATTCATTGGACGGTTCATCCGTTCATCTCGACAATTTATTTCGTTCACACATTTTGACGATTCATTTTCGTTCATTCATCCATCCATTCATATTAGCAACTTGTCATCTTCGATTAAGTTGTCCACTGAAATAATAATATTCAATAAATTATATTCTGCCATGTCTACATTACCTCTGAGCAGATATAATGAATATAATTATTTTCTAAAAATCAAGAAATATATCATGTCCTGCACCTCTGAATATATTTTCTATCGCTATTATTTATATCTGAATAAGATATGCAATAAATAATAGATCCACAAAGAAAATGTCTTTTTATTGATCAAAATTGAAATACATTACAAAAATACATATCACAAAACAAGAAGATACAAAAAGTCTTTCTCATTCTGCTGGCGGAGTCATTAAGCTGGTCATCTGCTGCTTTAAAGATTGCAGCCGCTCCTCACGAGATTCCATCACTCGCTCCTAGCTTCCTCCATCCCAGACTGATCGTCAAAAGATGGCATGGTTACTAATTTGCGAGAGATTTCAGCCTGATGAGTTGCGATATACTCATCTCTTTCCTGAGTCAGAGCATTCAGTTGTTGAACTGCAGCCAGATGTTCTGTGGCCTCATTCTCCAGAGCAAGCTGGACAAGTCTCAGCTCTTCTTGAAGTCGGCAGATTCTGCTCGCAGCTCAGCAACTTTCTTCTCCTTCTCTTCAGCAACAGATGCCACTGTTTCCACTTGGGCATTATACTCAGCAGACTTGGTGGTGAAAGTATCCAAGAGAACTTGGAAATTAACTTTCTCAACCGTAGCCTCTTGAGACATCTTTTCAAATTCAGCCTGTACCAAGGGTTCCACCTCTCCCCTATTAAGCTCTTTGTAGGTCCTGACTGACGCTTCCAGCTCATCTAGTATATGATCAAGAAAAATAGCCTGAGCTTCGTCGCCTTGATTGCGAATAACATTGACCAGATAAGAGGTTGGACCTCTAACTGTGGAAAAACCAGCCTCTTCTTTTTCTATCACCCTATCTACTAAGGGTCCTAACGAATTAAAGAAAAGTTTGGTGAAGGAGTTTATGATAAATTGATTAGTAGCCAGGGCACCAGGTGTCGCGGCTACTCCCATTGACGATGAAGCAGCAGGTGCCGAAGATAGATGTGCAGCTTTTTGTATATGAATGGAGGGTTCTATGGATAGAGGAGCCATTGTAGAGCTAGCTGCCCCTCCTGGATGTTCTTCTGCAAAACCAAACGAATCTTATCATTTTGTTGTCATTAACAATTAATCGAAGAGGATAAAAAATGAAAGCAATCTTACCATGGCTTGGTCCAGTAACAGGTCTGTCGTCTGCTGGCACGGATTCCAACCTTGCAGAAGTAGCCTCAGACATCACTGCCTGGCTACTGCCCGCCTCGGAGCCACCCGAAAAAGGTCGGCTACTACTAGCTATTGCCGCTATTGGTACTATATCTGTGCATGGAGGAGGAATTAGAGATGATTCGATTTCTGCATGGATTAAAAATAGAGATGTCAGTCATTTAATCTATAAAAAGAAGATTGATAATTTCATTCAATACCTTTGGGATCAGCGGTAGTAGTTTCCTCCGGTGCTACTTCCTCACCCGCAATCTTTTCTGGAGACACACGCATCTAAACATCCTTTTCAGGATCCAGTGTGTCATCAACAGGTTTGGGAGATATATGGACATCAGCGTCCTCTTCTGGATTTAAGGTATCATCAACAGCTTCTGTTGATGTATCTTCATTGCTTATACTATCTTCTGGAGCTTCCTCGCTGGCAGTTACGGCAGCGACTTGATCGACATCATCCTACAGACCGAAGTTGTAATCATTTAAAGCTTCAATAATTAAACGATCTTCTTCTTCACGGAGTGTTCCTGGTGTAGCAGGAATCTGGGTAGTTTTTATCGCAAGAGAAGGAGATCGCAAAACTTCATCATCCCTCTGCTCAGCTTCGTCCCTCTGCTTAGCTTCATCCCTCTGCTCAACCTCGTCCCTCTGCTCTGGAGTAGGAGTCTCCTGCCTAGGCTCGGGTGCAGGTGTTGGGGATGACATGGTGATTCCAGCTACAACACTGGCCACTACCGAGGACAAGATTTGTCTCGGAGGGGTGATCACCCTCTTTCTTCTTCTGGAGGCCAGTTTCTTTCTATGAAGAGGTCTCTCTGGACTCTCCACATCTACTACATCGACCTGCCTTGGAAGAGAGGTCGGCGTAGTCGCTTCTTCTCTTTGGGTCGACTCGGCCAGTTGTCGAGACTGTGACCTGGTGGTGACCTTCTCTGATGGATCCAGGATAAGTTTCTTCTTTGCAACCGGAGAAGAAGGTTCATTAATCCTTATCTTTCTCTCCTTGGTTGGAGATTTGACCACTTTCAAGGAAATTTGCAGTGGTTCATTGACCTCCTCAGGAAAGTTAGCTTCCCTTGAGGCTTCCAACGGGTCGTCCACCGGCTCATGCTCCTCGTCATTACCTAGAGCTAGCATAACGGTTGCTCCCTTCTTCAATCGCGTCGCTGTCGCGAAGCTATCTACAAGGCTGAAGTTCTCGGCGAATGTATTCGCTGCTGTGTAAAAAAGCGAATATGTGTATAAAATTCGGGGGCCGTGATTACTCTTGGTCGGCATCGAGAACACTGTTCTTGTGTCTCGAGCGTTATAATAAGCCCAGGCCCTGGCGCCATCAATCAGATAACCCTTTCCTTGCAGACAAGTTATAGCATTGCCTACGTGGAACTGGTCGTAGCCGAATTGACGGACAAAGCGGCTGGGAAGATATGGTTCTAAGAAACATTCATCTTCAAATCTATAAACCAAGTGCGATGGCCTAATCGTCCTCAGCCAATCAAATGCTGTTCGACCCAACGGTTGCCTCCCAAGATCAACTAGATTTGTTGACATATGTTCATAGCCGGTTGGAGGGGCAACACAGTAGAAATTCTACCCCTTCCCAAGATTCAAGGCACGTCTACAATCTTTCAGACTGGTGTATACCCATTTACTCCGGGAGAATCTTCGTAAATAGCTACCGTCGATTGCTCCTATATCAGGGTTCATCAATGACGGATGGGGCAGAAGTAACCATCCGAACAAATAAGTATAGGGCAGCTCCAACCGAGGGAAGTTCCCCTTCTCACCTTTTTATTTGAGCATAGATTCAACATAAAGACGAAGAACCGCGTTCACTCTGCAGGTCATCGCCGACAGTAGATCCATCCGGTAGCCAAAGACTAACCGGACAGCAGCAAAGAGCACACCGCGATGGAAGCGATCTACGGTGCTCGCTCCAGGTACGACGAAGCGTCGGAGCCAATATATAAGGAAACCCGCCAGCTGGGCTTCCTTTGACATGGGTCTATAGCCCATTCTCATAAAACTCTCAATAAAATCTTCGGTCTTGAATGGAGGGTATTGAAGTTCGTCGTCAACATTGATGTCCATTTCTTTGTTTTTTCCATCAATCCTATCACCTCACTGTGGCTGAGTGGTTTGAAGAAGGTAGGGTTGTACGTATCGTGATCCTTAGTCTTCTTTTCGATGATGTGATTAAGGAAAAGATAGGGCAACCACTTTGACGAGTAGCAAGTGCCGAAAGAACCACTGTTATAATATATGGAGCAAATTTTATAGTGGCATAGTAATTCTTCAAAAACGGCCACCATCTCAGCATTTTCTCGACGAAGTCAATCTAACTCGTCATTTGTTGGAACAAATTCTTCGTAGGGGAAGTCTCCCATTGGAAAGCTCGAGATATATTTCATCTCATGAAGGGCTAGTCCAATCTCCCCGCGGGGTGTCATGAATGTCCCTGTCCTAAAATTGTACCTCTCTGCCAAGGCGAGAAACAGATGAGGGTTGGGATAGAATCCATATACGATAGAGTATACCGCTTGATATAGCTCAATCTCTTTGAGCTTTTCTTCGAACTGAACCAATATCCAATTGGTTATGCAGTTCCATCTTTTGTCTGGGTTCACCAGACCTGTCAACCGGATGTCCTAATCCGGGTATCTTCCCTCAGCCTTTGCAAATTCATTTGCGAAGATCGGTGTTCTAACTGGCAGCAGTAAGGAGGAGTTCTCCGAAGGGATGCAGCCAGGCTTCAATCCTCTGAGCAAGGAGCTGTGACGCTCAGAGGAGCTATAGAACATATCCCTGCTATTCGGTCCTTTCTTTACACAAATATTTCCTGTTCTTGCTTGCTAGAGAGGGGTAATATCCCAGTCCATCCTTCTGGGATGGCTCGTATGGGCATAGCGGGATAGAGGGAGGCATCTGGCAATGTCTGGCAATAGTATTCTTTTCTCTGGAAGAGTCTCTGCTCAACACGAGGTCTCGGCTGAGAACTCTTATCAATAGCCTCACCAAATAGAAACAAGGGTTTCTTATGAGTAATGGCATCGGCAGTCTGCAGAGGCTGCCCATTCATCAGACTTAATAAAGTTTCGTTGTCCTGTGCTACTAAGATGGCTTGACGGAAAGATGGCAGAGCATATTGGAGAAATATTACATGGGATAAATCTTCCTTAAACTCTGGTTCAGCAAGGGTCCCTACAAAGATTTCATAATCTGGTTCTTCTCTGATGTTAACTGTATCAAACAGAAAGATAGAATTCAGTACATGCCAAAATCAAAGATTCTGTCCAAAAAAATCAGCAAATTGCGCAAGCATCAGATTGTGCTGTCTGTAAAACATCAGATTACGCAACAACAGCTTCTATGTGCAAACTGTCCAGTTGTGCCAACTCATCCACTTGCGCAAGCCATCAGATTGTGCTGAATAACTTGCACAAAGTATCAGTTTGCGCTGGACAGCCTTGCACAAATCAGCAAATTGTGCTGAACATTTGCCAGCGCTTTCCACCGATTGCGCAAGAAAGTAGTTTTCATAAAAATAAAAACTATTGGGTTTGTGCAACCGAAACCCTAAACAGGGCGGCACAATATAACCAAATCTCTAAAAAAAGATAGGTTTGAAGATTCAATCATGTTGAAGAACCCTAAAAAGGGTTTTTGATCGAACGACTACCTTGCAGTGCGGGGTGACCAACTTCGTGTCGTGAAATGTGCGGCGCAGCCCGAGTCGAAGACTCGACGGGGGTTTTGCCCTTGTCGGCGGCGGAACGCTTCGGAGCCATTTGAAGTCGATGGAGAAGAAGAAAAAGAGTCGGAGTAGGGCTCGGGAATTTTTCTCTCTTAAACAAAGTGAAAACAAGTAAAGAATGACAGAAGGAAGAAGGAGAACTATTTATAGTTTTTTGAGAGTAACGGTCGTCTCAGATTGCGCCGAAGAAATAGGAGCTGACTCCTCCAATTGTGCAGACAGAGCATTACTTGCGCAACTTTATTTTAAAATCAAAATTCAAAGTATTTCGAAGCTTTGACTATTTTCAAACTTCAAAAACTTTGAAGGGGGTCTTGTAGGTCCTAAAAATCAAGTTGCACCCATCAAAGAAGTCATGAAAATCAAATTGTGTATCCTTCAAGTGAACTGCGCAGGAGACAGATTGCGCAACAACTCAATTACACAGGCTGAACTGCGCACTCATCCAAGTGCGCTGGCTGACGTGGCCTCATCATCATTATCTGACAGAGAATCAGATCTTCTGACAGCTGACAGCACGAAGAACGAGGAAAACTGTTCTTTTATCGTACAGCACAGCGCTCGAGGATAGCTGTACATGCAGCACAATCTGCCAGACTCTCTGCAGCATGGTCCATCCCAGCGCAATCTAAAGCCAGCGTAATTCAGGTGGCACACTCCATCATGACAACTGACAATGTACACGTGGCCTACATGCCATCAATTACTCACCATGTGGCAACCGTCTGTACACGACCAAGCGCATTTCAATCAAACAATGCCACGCGTCACATACAGGTGGTCCACGATCGAGTAACTGCCTGTGCAGCTTATTGCTTGCACAATCCAAAGTCTGCGCAATCCATCCTGCGTAACTCAGAATAACTAAAAGTTAGTTATTTCCAGAACTCTATAAATAGAGTTTCAAGTCTTCATTATCACGGACATTCAAATCATCACCAGAGATCAGGAGTTCTTGCCAAAGTGCTGCTGCAATCTTCAGAGGCTATCGTCTTCAAAGTTTATATCGTCCAAGGGATAAAGCGATCGTCATTCAGATCGGATTCCTATAGTTGTACTTTCCCAGAATTCTTGTAATCTTCTTACAAAGTTTGTGAAATAAAGATCAACTTTTGTTTTTGCAAACAGCGGTCCGACACAATACTAACTGGCACACCATGTAATCTCACAATCTTCTCTATATATATTTCTGCCAATACCTCCGTCGACTGACCCACTCTAAAAGGTACGAAGTGGGCTGACTTGGTGAGTCTATCCACAATCACCCGTACTGCGTCACGTCCCCTCGGACTCCGAGAAAAACTCGTGACGAAATCCATTATAATGTGCTCCCACTTTTACTCGGGAATAGGTAGCGGTTGCAATAATCCGGCCATCCTCTGGTGCTTCGCCTTCACTTATTGACATACCAAGCACTTGGCAACGAAACGAGCTATCTCTCGCTTCATTTCGTGCCACCAATAATACTGTCGTAAGTCACGGTACATCTTGGTTCCTCCGGGATGAATAGAATAAGTCGAACTGTGAGCCTCTGCCATCAGCTCCTGCCGTAGTTCTCCATTGGAAACAAAAATGCGATCACCACATCGCAATGTCCCATCGGGGTGGATCCTCAATCCTGTCTGCTCTCCTGCTTTGGTCCTTTCTCTGAGCCGTTGAAATCTAACATCATTGGGCAATGCTGCCTTGATGCGCTCTACCAATGATGATTGTACTTGGAGGTTGGCTAATACGCCGTCTGCTCCAGGCAATACTACCTCAATACCAAGCTGCTCTAAGTCTCTAATCAATTCCTTCTGCGTAGTCAAAAAGTGTGCCATGGGCTTACGGCTTAATGCGTCTGCCACGATATTAGCCTTGCCCGAATGATAATGTAGCTCGATCTCGTAATCCTTCATCAACTCCAATCAACGCCGTTGTCGCATATTCAACTCTTTTTGTGTGAACACGTACTTGAGGCTCTTATGATCAGTGTAGATATCAACCTTTTTGCCGTACAAGTAGTGTCTCCATAGCTTCAAAGCAAAGATAACCGCTGTGAGCTCTAGATCATGGGTCGAATAATTCTTCTCGTGCACTCTCAACTGTCACGATGCATATGCTACTACTCGACCGTGCTGCATCAATACGCATCCTAATCCTTTCCCGGATGCGTCGCTGTAGATCACAAATCCTCCCGGGCCCGACGGTAGTGTCAAGATCGGTGTTGTGGTCAATCGCTTCTTCAACTCGTCAAATGCAGCTTGACACTCGTTTGTCCATACAAACTCCTGATCCTTGCAAGTTAATCGAGTCATAGGCCCCGCTATTCGAGAGAAATCTTCTACGAACCGTCGGTAGTAACCCGCAAGTCCGTGGAAACTTCTTACCTCAAAAGCTGATGTGGGAGCGGGCCATGATTTGACTGCTATAATCTTCTCTGGGTCCACTGATATACCATCACCAGTAACAATATGACCAAGAAATGATACCTCTTTGAGAAAGAAGTCACACTTGCTAAGCTTCGTAAAAAGTTGCTCATTCCTCAACGTTCCCAAAACTATCCGTAGGTGCTGTTTATGCTCCTCTTGACTCTTGGAGTAAATTTAGATATTATTTATAAAGACTACTACGAATTTGTCCAAGTACTGGTGAAAGATCTTGTTCATAAGATTCATAAAAAATGTAGGAGCATTGGTCAAACCGAAAGGCATGACCAAGAACTCGTATTGTCCATACCTTGATCGAAAAGCCGTCTTTGCAATGTCTTCCTTCTTTACCTTCAATTGGTGATAGCCTGATCGTAAGTCAATCTTGAATAATACTTTTGCTCCACTCAGTTGATCAAATAGATCGTCTATACGCGACAATGGATACTTGTTCTTCACTGTCACTGCATTCAATGCTCTGTAGTCGATCTACATACGCACTGTCCTGTCTTTCTTGGGCACAAAAAGAACGGTCGCTCCCCATGGTGACGCGCTGGCACGAATAAATCCCTTCTCTAATAAGTCATCAATCTTCGTCTTCATCTCTACCAACTCCTTGGGTGCCAGACGATATACTCGAGATGAAATAGGCTCGGCTCCCGAAATAAGCTCAATAGAAAACTTAATATCTCGGTCCTGGCAAGTCCTCGGAGAATACATCCTCGAACTCGGTGATGATAGGGTGCTGAGGGGTGTCATGCATCATTATATGAGTCCCTGATGCAGGTGCATCACAACTCTCTCCGTCTTCTTTGGTAAACTCAAAATCTGTCGTATCCGGTGGTCTAAAAATAATACTGCCCTTATGGCAGTCTATGAGAGCGAAATGCTGGCTCAACCAGTCTATTCCAAGAACCACATCAAATGTCGGTATAGGGAATACAAGAAGTCGTGCCCTCACCTCTCTACCACTTATTACTACAGGACAAAGTCTGCAAACACCACTAACAGGTACAACTCCTCCTCCAGTGAGGATTCTAACATTCTTAGCTAAGGGTGTGATGGGAATGCTGTGTCTAGTGGCAGAACTAGTGGCTATGAATGAATGAGTGGCTCCAGTATCAAATAATGTAATAGCAGGAAAAGATGCAACTAAAACCATACCTGCTATAACCTCTTCCTCCGTCTCTATATCCTCAACAACAATGAGAATACCTTCCCATAATTTTGTCCAGGGCCCTGAGCTCTGGCCCTCTAGAACTGTGCTGACTGGGGTGGTAATGGTGGACGAGGTGCTCCTGCCACTGGCTGAGGTGCTGAAAGTGCTGGGGTTGTCGGTCTCGGGTTTTGCTGGGCATGAACTAAGGACTGCTGCTCCGGACAATCCTTCACCTTCTGCTGTCCTGACCCGCATCTCAAGCATGCTCCAAGTCTAATACGACAGTCCTTCAAGATGTGTCCCTGCTTTCCGCAATAGTTGTAGGTGGGCTTCTGATAAGGTATGGGCCTCTGCTGGAACTGTCATGTGGCCCTCCTGATAGGTCCACTCTGAGTAGCTCGGGCTGGTGTAACTGCTGGTGTATGACGTCTCGATGTCTGCTGCTGCTCCTTGCAAAGAATCTCCTGAGCACGAGCTTCTTCCAGGACAGCTGAATGGGAGACTCGAGACTGGGTAGTCGTATAAGACTTCTGGTGCAAGCCCCTGGTGAAATCTCCTTGCCTTCTCTAACTCCGTCGGAATTAATCCCGCACTAAATTGACTCAGACGATTGAACTCTGAGTCATACTCATCGACTGTCATATTCCCTTGCTTCAGATGAAGGAACTGGTCATAGAGGCCATCTCGAACATGAATAGGAAAGAATCTCTCATAAAATGCATTATAGAACTGCTTCCAGGTGATCCCAGTGCCTAATCGTCTCTCTTCCGCCTTCCACCAGTGGTGAGCATTATCTTCTAACAGTAGGTCCACTGCTGTCATCTAATCTCGAGCTGGCAACTGGAATGCCTTCAGTAGCTTCTCTGTACTAATAAGCCACTATGACACCTCTAATGGCTTCTTCGTTCCTCTAAAGGCCTTGGGGTTCATATCTGTAAAATTCTTGATAGATCCTTCATAAGGATGCAGAGCCGGTACTGGTGCTGGTACTGGTGGTGGTGGTAGAGGTCTAGCTAATGCTGCCATCATTATTTGTCTCATCAGCTGAGTCTGCTGCCACTGAGCCTGCATCATAGCGTACATAAACTGAGAAGTAGGGCTCCCATCAGTCTGTAGTGGAGGCATCTGGGGTCCCGACTGTAGGGGAAACTGCTGAGGGAATGGTGGTGGTGGTGGCAGTGGTACATTCCCTTCCGGTGGCATGGTAGTGGTCTGCCCAGCCTGGCTGCTTGGGGGTGCTGCGTTCTCTGGGTACTCCGTCGTTGGTGTCGTAGTAGGCTACGACTGTCCTGGCTGGTATGGTGTCGCTGGAGTCATGGGAGGATTCTGTCCCTCCGGAATAGCCTCCTTACCAGATGTGAGGGCCAAGACAGTAGTACGACCGCTTCTTAGATGCATACTGATGGCACGAGAAAAATAAGTCGATATTAGGAAAGATTAGATATGAGGTAAGTTAAATAATCAAGGAAGTTTCAAAAAAGATTGGAAGTCAAGGGGTAGTAGTAGTTCTGGATGAGATATTCCTATTCCTATATGCAGGCTTGTTGGGCACAGTCATGTAACCCAACAATATTATCGTTGACCTGCATGGGCCACCACAAAAATATGTAACGCCCCAGTCCCAAAATACGTAGGACCAAGTACGTAAACATGCCAGCTGCACATATACGAAGAATACTCCAATATATGAAATCCTCATATATGCACATAAGCTATAAAATAAAATAATCACAGGCCAGAAATATATAATCTAATCTCATCACAGCTCAACACAGAAGATAATAGAGTCCAAATAAATAAATGAATAAGTATCTCAAAAGATAGCCGGGTGAACATACTCACTCCAAACAGCTATGAAAAATAGTCTCACAAGATCGGAGTCCAACTCCGCAAAAATAGAAAGAAAAGAGGTGTAAAATAATGTCCACTAAAGTCTCAAATATAGAATAGACTAGAAATCAGTACTGACTGCCTCGTCATCGATGTAAGATGGATCCAGAGTCGCTCCGTACTCCTGCGGGAAATCGTCTAATCCTGGAGAGATAACTAGGTCCTCAGAGGGACGTAGCAAGAAACAAGAAAACACCATGCCATATAAACTGTGATAATATAATAGAAAGGGAAGGGATACATGCAATAGGGTACCTACCAGTTCTACAGTGATAATGCAGTTAAGAACAATCCTTCCACGGATGGGTATCTGGCTCAGTACCAGTAACTCAGGTATGGCCCCATCTGGATACCAGGGACCTCAAAGCATAACATTCCTCGAATGTCAGAGGCCAGTAGGATCAGTAATAGGTAGTGCATAAGGACCCATACGTTAAGAAAACTGTTCTCCCCACCCAATGCCTAGTAGGGTCACATCTATGACTCATAAACCTCTAGTAACTGCCAAGTCCACTAACATGCAATACTATTGACAGTTACTCCTAGCCGTCGTACGCTCCATACGTATCAGTGGCCAGCCGACTACGCGGATACGTGTCCTACATGTGACTCACATCATGTGGTAAAGCAAGTGTCAGGGCCGTATGAGATATACCAATACCTCAACATCAATGGGTGGACTAAGTCAATGCAAGAGAAATAAATAAAGCGAGAAAAATGACCGATAGAGTCGCTTGCACCCAAGTGTGACTTGGACGCACAGTTTTATAATATCAAGAAATACGAAATGCTAAAAATAATAACTGAAAATAAGAATATAATAATCACAGGTAAAGTGGCAAGGTATCTTGCCTGATGGTACAAAATGGCAAGTCCAGAAAATCACAATATCTGCCAAGAAACGTCACAATCTCCCAACAACTCCGGACGCTGAAAGAAACATCAAAAATGCACTCGGTGTAAAAGATATACCTAGGAAATGCCCGTTCAAAAGTCAAATTCTGGAACAGGGATAAAATCGTAATTTCGGGTCAAAACGATATCCGCTGTTGGACCCACTTTTCACCGAAACGCGTGCCAAAGCCTATGGTCTCTAAAGTCGTCAAACTACATGTGTATGGATTCAGTTTGGGGAGAGGAACTCAATGGTATATCCAGTTTTGGATTCCGATGAGCCGTGTACAAATTTACCCGTTTGAGTGGGTCGTGGGCCCGCCAAAAAGGGGTTCCGATTCGACCTTCTCAGAATCGAACCAAACTTGGCACACAGGACCGAAATTTCGATCCAGACCTGTTGGCGCAAGTTTTCTTTCGAATCAACGACCGTACACGAAGTTAGGATGAAGTTTGCAAATTGGCGATACGGGGTATCTTGACGGATACGGACTGATTTTGTCGTGCACACACGACAAAACTGAGTTCCTTCAGTTACCTCACGTCGGCAACGTCCATACGCGTCTTTCGATGCGTATAGCATGCGACCACTTCGCCCGGTTTGTCGGGGCGCATGCCGTATCGAGAAAAACTCAGAATTTTTTTATAAATTAATACAGGTTTTTCTCCAACTTCAACATCAATTTACTTTTTACACGTTAATCGAAACGACTATCCAAAAGATGCGTTGCGATCTCGATTATGTTGTCTTTTACTATTTTCAATTATTTTCTTAAATTCTTTACTGCACAGTAAGAAAATTGGCCGACAAGTTGTCGTTTTGCAACAGTTTTTAGTATTACAGAAAACAGGTTTTTCTTCAAATTCGTCTCGAATTTTCGAACAAGTCGATGGGTTATTTCGAAATCCACATAGAGGATCTCGAAGAGGGTCAAGTCTACTTTCCAGAAAATCTTACGGATCGAAAATCGATGCTACGAGTGAAAAGTTACGTCATAGGGAAGTAGGGTACCTTGAGTGGGAAAACTGCTCCGTGGGTGGCGAGGGGCTGACTTCCGATGCTCCGTTCATCGCGCACAAAACTCCATCGCTGGTAAAACGAACTCGTAGGAGAAGAGGGTATGATCAGCCGCAACTTTCGATTTGGGAGTTTAGGGTTTTGAGTTTTGTGCAAAAAGTTATATATATAACAAGTTGCAACCAACCCTAATACTAATGGGTTTCGGATTACTCAATTTCCCACTAATCCTACTGTACTCGCGCGCGCGGGGGGGGGGGGGGGGGTGGGATTTTGCTCCGTTGCTAACGCTGGTGGGCCCGCTCACTTAAGTGAGCGGCTGTTGCTCACTTCCTTTTTTTTCTTTTTTTTTCTTTTCTCATTCTTTTTCTTTTCTTTATCTAGTTCTTTTTCTTTTCTAATTCTTTTTCTTTTCTTTTCTTTTTCCGAAAAGTTAAGTGTATATATATATATATATATATATATATATATATATATATATATATATATATATATATATATATATATATATATATCTTCCTTTTAGCTAACAAAAATTATCACAAAAATTACAAAAAAATTCCTAAAATCCTAGATTTAATTATATTCATTATTTAATAGAAATACGAACATGCACACATGTAATATTATATATATACACTCATACATTAATTATACTAATAAACTAGTAGTAACTAAATCCATAAATAATGAAATACATAACGAAAATTAATTAAATTATAAAAAAAATCAATTATAAATTATGGGGGTTTACACAGAGACAGCCGTTAAGTTAAAATGATAAGTCAATACGAAATGGTCGTGGACAATCCCATCGTATACGGGAGGTAGGCAGAATAAGGGATTTCCGCGGCACGATCAAAGGGAGGATCGTGGCCGGCCTAGGCGAAAATCACAATGGCTTACTGTCCTGGCCTGGGTGCAGGCTTGGCCACCCAGGAGACGTAAGGCCGGGTATTTCAAGAGACTATCAAGGTGTACCAGCCAGCACGCTATGATAGGTGAGAAATACCAAAGGAGAATATGTCCAAAATAGCTTGTGATGCCAGCGATCGATGCATATAGATTTAAGTGGGCTTTGCTGGTGGCAATCCACGTGCAAGTCCTTGCATTGAAGCAAAGTAGTCTAAATTAACTGAATGAAGCACCTTCTGAACATGCTTGAATATAACACACCAAATGATCGAGAGTACTTCGTGCAAATGAGTTAGAAAATACGCCTACAATGCGCTAGGACCTGAGGTAGGGACACGCCCTTGACATTGAATGTTTACGTGAATTACGTTAAGTTGATATATACGAATTCTTGTCTAACTTGGTTTACTTTGGACAGGAAAGGCCGGACGGTAAGTATGGGTAAGTCGTGCATGTATTTTCATGCAAACACTTGAATTCGGTAACACGAGATAGGTTATGAAATATGCCATGAAACTGACCCTAAGACAAGATTAGAAAGACAATGAATGATAGACGGTGCACAAAAGAAAATAGAACGTGTTTGGTAATGATAGCATTATGGACGAGCTAGCCTTCCCACCAGTGCTTAACAATGTACTGATAACCCTACAGTTTGCTTGCAGGACGCAGGAGATGTCGTCGGGTGCGGAGCTTCCCTCGAACGTGCTAAGGCACGGAGCTAACTCTGGAGCCTTGGAGCGTTGCAAGGAGCTGAAGCACCATATACAGGACATAATGTATCGAAACATCGCCATGAATCATTCCATCTTGTAAGCCACTTGTCACGCCTTTTATGTTTCAGAAAGAGAGAGCTTGAGCGACTTGTAATCTCGGCCTAGTGCCGCTTGTAAAATTCTTGAATGTCAATAAAGAGTTTGAATTCGCTTCAATTTGTGTTCATTTACTTTTTGCTGCCAATGGGGATACTCTGTACGACTCTGTGACCTAGCTCAAATCGACCGTTTCTGGACTTAGCCTTGTATGGACGCAACCTAGGCCCATGCGGCATCACGCCTTAGCGAGGACGATCGCTCCTACGGGAGCGGGGCGTGACATAGAGATGGTCATAGGCACGGCTAGAACACCTGCGAAGGACAAGAGCACACACCTGGCGAGATAACCAGGTCCTTAGAGGGACGTAACAAGACACATAATATCATGCTATATAAACTGAATAAATATTTCTCAAATAAATAAGTCAATTGAATTATAACATGGTCCAATACACACCTATTGAACTAGCTTACCACCTCCCAACCAAACAAGGACAAGTGATGGTAAACTAATTCACGATGACGTATCTTTCCATGCTATGAATCCAATATGGTATCCGGACCCCAAAAAGGTTCACTACCTTCTCATCAGTGTAGTAAGCCACACCTACAACCAAACAAGGACAAGATGTGACGAACTAATCCGCGACAAGTTATTTTTCTAAGCCACGGTCAGATACAAGTACTCAAACCAAAAGTACTCGTGCCTAACGGATAAAGGTGCCTAACCGTTCTAAGTGAAATGTAGTTAAGAACAATCCTTCCTACGCATGGGCCCTAGCTAAATAGGATCGGCATAGTCCCCCTTGGGGTACCAGAGGCCCAATCAATAAGAGCATAATGTTTTGTAGAACGCCAGTGTCCGTCAGTAATTATGGGTCATCAATCCCGTATCTCCAACGGAGCTTCCGGATCACAAGAAAAAGTACATCGAAGCCCATACGCTAAGAAATTGTCCTCCCCGCCCAATGCCTACTATGTTGTATCCACAATAGACACCTTTATAACCGCTAAGGCAAACTAGCATGCAATTCTATTAGCGGTTAATCCTATCACACGGCTTGTATGTACTGGTAGCCAGCAGATCACGCACGTCCGTGTTCTACATGCGACACACAACTTCGTGGTACGACGTATCAAGGCCAAATGAATGCAACACACAAGATGGTCCATTAAATCTAGGTTTAATGTGTAAGAAAACTAATACATAGTAGGAAATATAAATAAACAGTAAGTTCCAACAGGTTATGCCATGTATTACAATTTATTTTGCATAAAGAAAATAATGAATAATGCATGAAATATGAGCTAAAATAAATAAACAGCAAATGGCAAGGTGTCTTACCTGGTAATGTCCTGGTGTGCTATGTGGTACTGAAATGACTTCGGCGCTGCAACTGCGTGAGACAATCTTCGATGATGCCACGGATTATGCCATTGAGTCTGGAATAGTTGAATTTAGCTAAGGTCGATATAGGAAAGCTCGAGAATCGCAATAAGATACGAAACAAGCGATTGGTCCTGGATAAGACTAAATATTGAAGAATTGATATTTATTAATTTTAGAAATATTTATAATAGTTCGAAACTATGATTTTACCAATCAAAATATTTTAAATAAATATTTTTGAAAAAAGGAAAATTATTTCTAACATTCGAAAACTATACTTGAAGGTAAATTATAATTAAAAGCTATATATTTCTTTTATCCAAAATCTTATAAAGAAATACTTGAGGATATATGAATCATATTTTATGTCGAAACTTTCAATTTAATTATTAGAAGATTTTTTTTTAAATCAAAAGCCATGTTTAAAAATATTATAAATAGGATAGTGTAATTTAGAAATATATACATATATAATTTTTTTAAAAATATACCATTATGGCAATACTATAACTATAACCAATATTAGTAATAATAATAAGAGTAATAAAATCAAAGGTATCTATTTAATATAGAGTCCTAGTCATAAAATATACCAATGGTCCCTTCTAACAACCACTAGCAATGATAATAATGGTAAAATACTAAATATAATGACAAATTAATGTTGGTAGTTAGTACAAGTTATAAAATATGCCTTGGCTGATACTTACATATACTTACATAATAAAGAAAAAAAACAATGCTTCGTTTCAATGTAGAGTTTATATTGATCAAATTTCTCTTCTTCTCTTCATCAGAACAAGTGAAATTTAGAGGGAAAAAATTGATCTTTGAGTTAAGAGTGGGAGAGAGAGAGAGGTTTTTCGTGAGGCTCACTGGGAAGGAGGCGGAGGCGGAGAGGCAGCGGCAAGGAGGCGCGGAGGCGGCGCTTGGCGAAGAGGTGCGCTCGCCAGGCGCGACGGTTCTAGGGCACACTGCGGCGGTCTGGAGTGGCGCCGTGGGGCTTGGTCGACGGTGCCAACTCGCGGGGCGCGTGCGGCCACGCCGCCAACGGCGGATTGGGTCACCTGCGGCGCACGGAGGATCAGCTCTAGGAACGCGAGCTCCGCGGGGGTCGAGACACTCTGATCCGAGGCGATGGCACGGATCCCGTCGGAAAGTGCGGCGAGGCACTCGTCCGCGTGGGGCTGGGACAAGAGCGGACGACGGCAGCTGCTTCAGGCGTCATTGGCTACTGCGGTGGCTGCGGCCTCGTCGGCCGGCCAGAGGTAAGTGTGGTGGTGGTGGATTTAATTTTAGGGTTTTTGTTTGGGGGGTTCTGGGTGGCTGGTCGTGGTGGTGATGGTGGTTTTGAGGGGCGGTGGAGGTCATCCGCAATGGCAGCGTTGGCTTGGCTAGTGGTTGGTGGCTGTGGCCTAGTCGGGGTCGGGTTGTGTCAGGGCAGCGGTGGTGGTGGATGTCGGCAGTAGCTGTGGTGGTGGTTTGGCCTGAGGGCTCGACTGGTCGGGGAGTCGGGATGTGATGGTAGTGAAGATGATGGGTCGGGGTGGTTGCAGCCTGGGACGCGGTCGATGGGTCAAGGTTTGCTGGGATGGCAGCCACGACCAGGGTCGTCGTCGACTTCGACGTGGTGAGGTGGAGTGATGCTTTAGAGGTGTGGTGGTGATGGCGAGGTCGACGGAAGTAGCAGCTACATGCTAGAGTTAGGATTATAAGTTGTGTCGGGGTTGTCAACACGGGAGATATACAATGTATATGTAAAAAAAGAATGGAATAAGATTGGAAAGACACCCAGGGTCGGACCCGATGCCGTCACGGGTGACACGAGGATGGATGGAACACCGACACGAGGCACGCCTATTTGTGGTGGAAATTTGTGGATGGTAGAATTTTATGGATGAGTACGTCTCCTTATATAGGAGGTGGGAATTCCCAGTTGGATAAGAATTAGGATTTATTTAAACCCAATTAGATATTTCAATTATTAAATTTAAATCAATACAATCAATCTAAATCCAAATTAAATTCCAATTTAAATCTAGGTAATCTAAACTTAAATTAAATATAAATTCTATCTTTAAATTTAAACTATTTAAATCAAACCCATAAAAATCCAGTCAAAGATTTAAATTGCCACAAAAATTTCAAAATATATTTTCATATAATAATAATTTTGAAAATTACATTATTATTTAAAATAAACTAATAAAATATTTATGAAATATATATGTATGTACAAAGAATATTATTTATTATTAATAACTGTTATAAACGAAAGACTTTTTATAAATAAAATAAATAAAATAATGGACTTGGAAATGTTGGTATGATAGCTAAAATAATTATTACATATATTATTTTGAAACTATAAAAATAGAAAAAGTGTTTTTCTAAAAATATGTACGCTCGCACATATTCGCACTCGTCGAGCAATTACGAAAAATGAAATTTTGCACGCGACGTAAAATACAACTACGCGACGTACAAAAATAAAAAAAATCAGTACCAAAATTAAAAAAATAGTAGAAATTTTGGGGTTTTACATCCTACCCAACTTAAAAGAATTTCGTCCTCGAAATTAAGAAGTAGTAGGGGGTAAAAAGGCACAAAGGGGTAGCGATGAGGAAAAATCAATTCACAACGTTCAACACAAGATGTATTAGGAAATCATGATTTAGATAAATACGAAAATAATCGTGGATATGGCTAATTAATGCAAGAGTGAAAATGATTAAGGGTTAAAGTTTAATCAAGATAACCTGCAATAAGGAATTGTATGGTATCATGAGAAAATAAATTAGAGACCTAGAAGATATGATTTCTTGAGAGTAGGTTGAGAGCACAATTAAGAGAATGAATTTGATTTACTCGATTAGAAGGTCATGATAGTAAATATAGGGCCGAGAAAAGGACGAGTAGTTTAGGATGAAGATATAGCAACATCGAGTGAGAATGGTCATAGTCGATAGGAAGGCTAGAGGAAGTTCTAGTATAACGTCTTTATCCTTCTAAAATAGGTGAAGGCGAAATCAATATAGAGTTCGAATGAGGCGTTATCGAATACGAATACGTGGTTCAAAGGCGACCGAATAATTCGAAAGGAGTTGCCAAGGCAGTCGCAGATGGGATTCTATAGGGCAATTTTAACTATATCCTCATCCACGTAGAACGATAGATAAAAACGAACCAAAGTGCACTCGGTTGATCAGACCATCATGCACCGGTTCTGATTAGACAATATGTTAGTGGGTGCGACCCAAATAACATATGTCTTGAACAAGCTCGATAAAGGAATAAGCTTGCAAAAACTAGGCTACATTAGCATCATTAGTCCAGATGGTAAAAAAATATAGGCACGTGAGATTAAGATTGAAAGAAAGCAGAATTAGTTTAAACTCCTTACGATTCTAAGTCATATCCTGTGTTGGTCTCCATACAGTCGTCATACAGTCTTCTTGTCCAAGTCCTTGGTTGACTAGATGGGTTAGGGTCCTCTAAATTCTAGAGTCTAAGTAAACTTGTGAATATAGGTCACAAGGATAGAGGGATTGCTAGGTCACAAGGCATTCTACCCAACTTAAAAGAATTAAACTAATGGTGTTTTGGGTCAAGGAAACACGTCTAACTAGTAAGGGTCACCTTTCTAACCTCTAGCAAGCACGAAGGGGAGATAAGAATAATGATAGAAGGAATCAAGCAAGTTGCAAATCAATGAGTCAAACGGTAGATAAAATCTAGGAAAGAGGTCAAGTATGTAGATGAGATCCTAGACTTCTAATCCTATTCGCAGGCTTGCTTGGTACTGTAAAGTAACCAAACAATTTATCTAGACTTGCATGGGCCACCACAAAAATATGTAACGCCCCAGTCCCAAAATACGTAGGACTAGGAACGTAGACATGCCAGCTGTATACATACGGAGTATACTCCAATATATGGACACCTCGTATGTATACATAAGCTGTAAAATACAGTAGAACCATGACTAATCTCGTCCACACAAAATAAATAAATAAAAGATATCATATAATCAACTATGAAATTGTCATTTGGTACATGTAGTTGGACGGAGACAAATTCACTACCAACTATGAAAAGAAATACATGATATACAAAAGAATGATTTTGGCGAGCGAAGCAAAAACGATCAAAGTGCAATCGACCTCGAAGAAATAGAGATGGTCATGACCACGGCTAGAACACCTGTGAAGGACAAGAGAACACACCTGGCGAGATAACCAGGTCCTCAGAGGGACGTAACAAGACATATAATATCATGCCATATAAACTGAAAAAAATATTGCTCAAATAAATAAGTCAATTAAATTATAACATGGTCCAATACACACCTATTGAACTAGCTTACCACCCCCCAACCAAACAAGGACAGGAGATGGTAAACTAATTCATGATGACGTATCTTTCTATGCTATGAATCCAATATGGTATCCGGACCCCAACAAGGTTCAATACCTTCTCATCGGAGTAGTAAGCCACACCTACAACCAAACAAGAACAAAATATGACGAACTAATCCGCGACAAGTTATTGTTCCAAGCTACGGTCAGATACAAGTACTCAAACCAAAAGTACTCGTACCTAACGGATAAAGGTGCATAACCGTTCTAAGTGAAATGTAGTTAAGAACAATCCTTCCTACGCATGCGCCAAGGCTAAATAGGATCGGCGTAGTCCCCCCTTGTGGCACCAGAGGCCTAATCAATAAGAGCATAATGTTCCGCAGAACGCCAGTGACCGTCAGTAATCATGGGTCATCAACCCCGTATCTCCAGTGGAGCTTTCGAGTCACAATGGAAAGTGCATCGAAGCCCATATGCTAAGGAATTGTCCTTCCCGCCCAATGCCTACTATGTTGTATCCACAACAGAAACCTTTATAACCGTTAAGGCAAACTAGCATGCAATTCTATTAGCGGTTAATCCTATCGCACGGCTTGTACGTACTGGTGGCTAGCCGATCACGCACGTCCGTGTTCTACATGCGACACACAACTTCGTGGTACGATGTGTCAAGGCCAAATAAATGCAACATACAAGGTGGTCCCTTAAATCTAGGTTTAATGTGTAAGAAAACTAATACATAGTAGGAAATATAAATGAACAGTAAGTTCTAACAGGTTATGCCATGTATCACAGTTTATTTTGCATAAAGAAAATAATGAATAATGCATGAAATATGAGCTAAAATAAATAAACAGTAAATGGCAAGGTGTCTTGCCTGGTAATGTTCCTGGTGTGCTATGTGGTACTGAAATGACTTCGGCATTGCAACTGCGCGAGATAATCTCCGGTGATGCCACGGATTATGCCATTGAGTCTGGAATAGCTGAATTTAGCTAAGGTCGATATAGGAAAGCTCAAGAATCGCAATAAGATACGAAACAAGCGATTGGTCCTGGATAAGACTAAATATTGAAGAATTGATATTTATTAATTTTAGAAATATTTATAATAGTTCGAAACTATGATTTTACCAATCAAAATATTTCAAATAAATATTTTTGAAACAAGGAAAATTATTTCTAACATTCGAAAACTATACTTGAAGGTAAATTATAATTAAAAGCTATATATTTCTTTTATCCAAAATCTTATAAAGAAATACTTGAGGATATATGAATCATATTTTATGTTGAAACTTTCAATTTAATTATTAGAAGATTTTTTTAAAATCAAAAGCCATGTTTAAAAATATTATAAATAGGATAGTGTAATTTAGAAATATAAACATATATAATATTTTTTTAAAATACCATTATGGCAATACTATAACTATAACCAATATTAGTAATAATAATAAGAGTAATAAAATCAAAGGTATCTATTTAATATAGAGTCCTAATCATAAAATATACTAATGGTCCCTTCTAACAACCACTAGCAATGATAATAATGATAAAATACTAAATATAATGACCAATTAATGTTGGTAGTTAGTACAAGTTATAAAATATGGCTTGGCTGATACTTACATATACTTACATAATAAAGAAAAAAAACAATGCTTCGTTTTCAATGCAGAGTTTATATTGATCAAATTTCTCTTCTTCTCTTCATCAGAAGAAGTAAAAATTAGAGAAATTGATCTTTGAGTTAAGAGTGGAAGAGAGAGAGAGAGAGAGAGAGAGAGAGGTTTTTCGTGAGGCTCACCGGGAGGGAGGCGAAGGCGGAGAGGCAGCGGCAAGGAGGCGCGGAGGCGCGGAGGCGGCGCTCGGCGAAGAGGCACGCTCGCCAGGCGCGACGGTTCTGGGGCACACCGCGACAGTCCGGAGTGGCACCGTGGGGCTTGGTCGACGGTGGAATCTTGCAGGGCGCGTGCGGCCACGATGCCAACGGTGGATTGGGTCACCTGCGGCGCACGAAGGATCAGCTCCAGGAACGCGAGCTCCAGGAACGCGAGCTCGTCCGCACGGGGCTGGGACACGAGCGGACGATGGCAGCTGCTTCAGGCGTCGTTGCCTACTGCGGTGCCTGCGGCCTTGTCGGCCGGAGGTAAGTGTGGTGGTGGTGGTGGATTTAATTTTGGGGTTTTTGTTAGGGGGTTCTGGGTGTCTGGTCGTGGTGGTTATGGTAGTTTTGATGGGCGGTGGAGGTCGGCCGTAGTGGCATTGTTGGCTTGGCTAGTAGTCGGTGGCTGTGGCCGAGTCGGGGTCGGGTTGTGTCGGGGCAGCGATGGTGGTGGATGACGGCAGTAGCTGTGGTGGTGGTTTGGCCAGAGGGCTCGGCTGGTCGGGGAGTCAGAATGTGATGGTGGTGAAGATGATGGGTCGGGGTGGTTGCAGCCTGGGACGCGGTCGATGGGTCGAGGTTTGCTGGGATGGCAGCCACGACCAGGGTCGTCGTCGACTTCGACGTGGTGAGATGGAATGATGCTTTCGAGGTGTGGTGGTGATGGCGAGGTCGGCGGGAGACAGGGAGTAGCGGCTACAGGTTAGAGTTAGGATTATAAGTTGTGTCAGGGTTGTCAACACGGGATATATACAATGTATATGTAAAAAAAAGAATGGAATAAGATTGGAAAGTCACCCGGGGTCGGACCCGAGGCCTTCACGGCTGACACGAGGATGGATGGAACACCGACACGAGGCACGCCTATTTGTGGTAGAAATTTATGGATGGTAGAATTTTATGGATGAGTACCTCTCCTTATATAGGAGGTAGAAATTTCCAGTTGGATAAGGATTATGATTTATTTAAACCCAATTAGACAATTCAGTTATTAAATTTAAATCAATACAATCAATCTAAATCTAAATTAAATTCTAATTTAAATCTAGGTAATCTAAACTTAAATTAAATATAAATTCTATCTTTAAATTTAAACTATTTAAATCAAACCCATAAAAATCTAATCAAAGATTTAAATTGCCACAAAAATTTCAAAATATATTTTCATATAATAATAATTTCAAAAATTACATTATTATTTAAAATAAACTAATAAAATATATATGTATGCACAAAGAATATTATTTATTATTAATAACTGTTACAAACGAAAGACTTTTTATAAATAAAATGAATAAAATAATGGACTTGGAAATGTTGGTATGATAGCTAAAATAATTATTACATATATTATTTTGAAACTATAAAAATAGAAAAAAAATTCTAAAAATATGTACGCTCGCACATATTCGCACTCGTCGAGCAATTACGAAAAACAAACTTTCGCACGCGACGTAAAATGCAACTACGCGACGTACAAAAATAAAAAAAACAGTACCAAAATTTAAAAAAATAGTAGAAATTTAGGGGTTTTACAGTAAAGCAGAGTTTCTACACTTTTTCGAGCCTCCATCGTCGCCCCCCCCCCAGAATAAAAAACTAAACAATTGTACTTAGATTGTTTCCTAGGATTTCTTTCTAGGCTTTCTCTTGTACAAGCGAGTTTGCAATCAAGTTCAATTCATCTGTAATTCTTGTTCTTGATATTTTTAATGGCAAACACGATGGCGACTCTACTGGGGACTTCCTTCTCCTCTGATGAGAAGTTGGTGACGCAATCCGACGCGTCCAAGCTCGGCTCTACGCAGCAAATGCTCGTAGTTCGTTTTGACCAACGAGCATTCGAAGAAATGCTCTCTGAAGGGAGCGCCAGCCCGTCGCAGAAGCGAGCCAACCCGAAGAGAACCCGTAGGACGTCGAAGCACAAAACTGTTACCCCCGACCAGGTTCTCAAAGAAGTTCCTTCTACGGCCCAAGACGGTGATCAAATCTCTTCTGCGGCCTTGCTTCCGACCGCGGAGAACCCCACTGTCCCCAAATCCAGCAAAGAAAAACACTACGATACTGAGCTTTTGGGGGCACAAGGGAAATCTATACGGACGAGGAAGAGGTCGCATAAGAGAGATGAGCAGTCTGCATATGCTGCAACCAACTCAGGCCGCAGGCAGATGGCCCATGCGACAGTCAACTCCGGCCGCAAGAAGATGGCCCATACAGAAGTCAACTCTGGCCGTAGGCAGATGGCCCATGCGCCAGTCAACTCTGGTCACAGGCAGATGGCCCATGCGGCAGCCAACTCTGGCCGTACGCAGATGGCCCATGCGACAGTCAACTCTGGCCGCAGGCAGATAGCCCATGCGGCATCCATCTCTGGCCGTAGGTAGATGGCCCGTGCGGCAGCCAATCCTGGTCGCAGACACGGTGTCTCATGCGGCCATGTCATAAGCTTTGTATTCGACCGTCTCTCATACGGGCCTGACCCCATGCGGTCCATTGAGAATGTGGAATATGCCAATCTGGACGCTTCTTACTATGCGCCTTCGGGTGCTAAGCCAAATAATTCTAGGGCAGTACGGGCCCAACAAGCCCAGTTAACTGTCCAAGCTGCTGACCGTCAGCGGGCACCGTTAACTGTTATACGGGCTCCTGATAGAAAGTTGTACAGAACCATCCACGTCCAGTCCCCCAGGGCTAACGGACAGGGTGGGTCTCAAAAGTCTTCCTCCAATGATCGAGAGCAAGTGCTTTTACTAGCCTCGGATCAGGGAGCAAACATGATACCTACGCACCCGTGTGCTCGGGATACCCGAGTCCACAAATTAGATGCAAAGGTAGATCAGTCTTCTATCGACTTGCGAGAGGTGATTACTCATAAACGCAAGGAGAAAGAAGCAACCTTGGCATGTGATGAGCCCTTTTCGGGACGTCATTGCACCCAGGTCATCATCAACTGCTGCTGCGACAAGTCGGCAGCACCTGAAGATCGGACGTCCATTTTTTAATGACTGTACTAGCCAGCACCTGTCCGGCAACCACTTGAGGAACATGTACAAATTCTGGGAGACGAAGAATTTTCTTTCTCCTTCTGTAATTCAACTCGGTAGGTTCTTCTCGACAAGGAAGAAAAGAATACAAGCTCTTCCAGTCCGGCAATCTCAGCCAGCACTGCAAGAAAACTCTCATATGGAGGATTATCGCCGATAGCCACAGGGGGTGTCTACCTAGGCACTCAATCCAGAAAGAAGCTTCTAACACCCGGGGATGCACCCTCGGCCTCCCTGGCAGTAGAAGAAGCTGGGGGTAGCAGTCCCCTCAATATATGCGACAACCCGGTGTTCCAAGAGCATACACAGGGGGTAGCGATCTACTGGAATTATGCAATAGACTTGGACGTCCCTGAGGGTGACCACCTTCGCCAAGACGATGCGGCTTCCCGCATAGGGGGTAGCACCCCTTCCGAGTCCGAGGAAGAGGACATTCCGACGTTCTCCGACGATTTTTCTGTACGAGGGTACGACACGGAGAGCACCTCTTCTACGTACGGTCCCTTCCACGTCTACCCACATGTGGACAGTCTTTATGGCCAACAATCATCATGAAGGGCCTATTGATTGACAACGTCTAGAAGTACTTGAAGCCATGCTTCTGTCCCTGGTCAAGTCAGTAGATGAAATCAAAGCTGCCTTGTCGACTCAATCGATAAGGACGCCTGGACAAACAAGCTTGGGACCCGCAGTCAACGCAGACTCCAATACGACCGCTCCTCCTTTGGGTGACAATCCTTTAGGAGCATCCGTTCCTTCAGCTATAGACGAAGCCAGGGAGTCAATGAGGGAAGTCCAGGAGCTTTAAGCAATGTTCAACGCCCGGGACTCCTCCCGGGACCTCAGAATACGACAATCGTATCTCGTTGCATGGAGAGATGTTCCTTTTTTGCTACGGTACAAACCGTTTCATATTGATTCGTATGACGAGAAGACCTCTGCTAGTCGGTACATGACTTATTTTGAGGTCACAACCGACCACTTGTCGTATAGCGACGCTATCATCACACGATTATTCATCAGAACATTGGAGGGGATCGCGTTCGACTGGTACCACAACCTTCCGGACAACTATATCCATTCTTTTAACGGCTTCAAGCATATGTTCCTGGAGAGATTCTATGAAGTGGGACATGATATGATAATGTCGTCTGTCATGGACATCGTTCAGGGGGAGAGGGAGCTAACAAGGAACTATATCGAGTGGTTCCGCCAAACCGCAATGAGATTGCCCCAAGGCAATCCCGAAAGCTCCTTGATTGAAATTTGCCAGAAGAAGATGCTCCCCGCAATCAGCCTCTGGATGGGCGAAGATCAGTTCAGGGATTGGACGACCTTTATCATAAGTGCTACCAATACGGAGGCAAAGTTAAAGAAGGCTCGCCAGCTAGGATTACACATCCCAGATGGAGAGGATAAAGGCAAACGTCATGGTACCACCCCCATTAACAACAATAGTGGCGGAACCTCCAATAACCGGGATAATAAAGGCAAATAGGCTATGGTCGTTGGTACGACCAAGAAGCCTAAACAAAAGCAGGCAGAAGCTTAGTGGCCCAAGTTGAATTACTCATTCGAAGATAGTCATGTCAAGCCTATCTTCGACATGCTCTTACAAGGGGACAAGATCCAACTCCCTCCACCAAGGCGCGAGCCTCGAGCGGTGGAGATGGAGGACCCAAAGTATTGCCACTTCCACCGCTATGTTTATCATTTCACTCATGACTGCTTTCAATTAAAGTGGTACATCTAGAGTCTTATCGACTCCAAATCTCTGTCTATAGATTTGGAAGAGGTTACTGTGGCGACAAACATTGTATCAATTCAGTTCGGTGACTTCTCCCCAACAAGTACTCAAGATGGGGTAATACCTATCCCCCGGGCAACGATGGAGGTTACCAATCTACCCCCCGTCCAGGACCAGACGACTGGCTTGGTACCTCTCACCACGTTACAAGGAGAGGTCATGTGGGTGCACCCAGACTTAGTGCCTGAAGTTACCCAGGCGGTGTCATCTCCAGCCAACAAGAAGAAGGGCAGGAATTCCAGATCCTGCTACAAAATTTTAGTCGAAGCTGAGGAGGCGGCAGCCGTTGTTACTCGGTCTGGGGCACAAGTCCAGCCCACTCTGGGTAGTTCAGTCGAAGACCCTCAGCCGGCAACGATGCCTGCCACTGATGTTTCGGGGCTATCTCAGCCTCCGTTGGCGGACAAGTCCAAGCCGAAGGAAACCAGCTTCGACAGGTCGCTCCGTAAGGATGTACCTCAGGGACTGGAGAGACCTTACAACTTTGACATATTAGCACAACTGGCTAATACATCGGTAAAGTTGTCGTTATACGAGCTCCTAAGGCTCTTCAAGGATCTTCGTGTCGCATTGAGCGAAGCACTCCAGAATGTCGACGCCTACTTAGCCCAGGTCAAACCTACGGGGGTAGACTCGTCGGCAGATCTCCAGGGCAGCAACTATACGGATGCAATGCCCAACATCGTATTCACCCCACAGGATATGTTAATCAAGACCAACTTGCATGATCGCCCCTTGTACTACACTGGATACATATGCGATATCAAGGTGGATCAGATGCACATCGATACTGGCTCATCGATAAGCATCATCCTGAAAGCCTTGCTTTAAGTCAACGGCATCCCTATGCACCGGCTAGCGACGACCAACACTGCCATTAGCGATTTCAATTCGGGAAGGAGCTATCCCTTAGGAAAGATTCGATTGAAATATCAGATCGGCGACCTGAGGATGGAGGTTACCTGTTATGTCATAGACGTAGATACGTCCTACAATTTCCTCTTGGGGCGTCCATGGATACATGACTATATGATTGTGCCATCCATACTCCACCAGTGCTTCAAGTATGTCAGTAAGCACGGCTTTGTGAAGACAGAATTCGCCGACATCGATCTCTTCAAAGGGGTTGAGTCTTATTACTCTTCGGAGGCTTGTCTATATGAAGAATCCAAGAAGCACATAACTGACGAACGGGAGGCCATAACAGGGTCAGAGGAACCTTTGAGAATCCACCTCCAGGCCAGTAAACCGGGCAAAACCGCACCCCTTGTCGCAATTTTGCATAAAGAGGTGCCCGGTTCTCCCGCCCCAGCTGCGCAGTCGGAACCGATGGTTATCCGACTCCCAAGGTCCAGCCAGGAGCCAAGACCCGTCATAGGGACGATGGTGATTCGATTGCCGAAATCCAGTCAAAGGTGACCAGAAGATGTGAGGCCCTCTGAGGAGCGGATGGTGATCCGATCGCCGAGATCCAGTCAAAAGCAATCGGAAGACACGAAGTCCTCTGCCGATCCGATGGTTATCCGTATTCCCAAGACGAGCCGACAACCAAGTGTTGATCTGGGGCCCTCAGGCAAGCCAATGCCACAAGCAGAACCCTTGGTGGTCAAGTTGCCCAAGACAGCATCCCAATCTCCAGTCCCGCAGGGGGTAGCTGAAGAGGAGGCAGAACTCGCAAAGTATCTTATTGCAAAGGTGGATAGTCCCTCTCCTGATGATATAATCCCCATGGACAAAATTCCTTATTTCATCAATAAGAGGCTGCCGTTGAACTATCCTGAGTGTAATAAGCTTAATCTGATGTATGTTGTGGGGCACGGTCTGGACATTAACCTGCACACAAAGGTGACAACCGTCCATACCGTAAACTGACTTACTCCCATTAGAGGTGCCTACTTTCTAGTCCCAGACAGAAGAGAAGGGGATCACACGATCATCTTCGACCGAAAAGAAGTTCCTCAACCTTTTATGCCTCAAGAGCTTGATCTCGAACCCGATGCCGGAAGATTAATGCTCTACCTGTATAGTCCTCAAGCCAAGTACTTCATGCAAAAGCAGGGGTACGACATGGAGGCTACCCAAGGTCTGAATTACGGCAACGATCAGCGATCGCCTTTGCAGCTGTCAACCCCGACTGGAAAACCTTGGGATTATTATGGAAAGTCTAAATGCGGCCTCGGTTATGTTACACCAGCAACCGCGCCCAAGAGCTCCGATGAGGAATGCGAGTGGCATTCTCACTCATTCGAATCACCTACATACGATTTCGATAACAGCATTGGAGATATATTCAGGCAGACATTATCTGTCAACATGGCATCCGCTGACGTTGAAGAGGAAGACGAAGATCTACTTGAACCTCTTGAATTGGAGCCATGGGTCCAACAACTGGATGCAAAATAGGAGAAGCGCTTTAAACTAAGAGACCCTCCCACTGAAGATAAGGTCATGCAAGTTGACCTCGGTGATGAATCCTCCACGAAGCCAATCTTTATCAGTAAAAGCCTGACGGACGATGAGCGGGAGTCGCTATTACAACTCGTCAGAGAATATATCGATGTATTCGCTTGGAGCTATGAAGACATGCCAGGGCTAAACCTCGAGATCATACTTCATAAGCTCAACATTCACCCGAACGCAAAACCAGTCAAACAACAGCAACGACGGTTCCGTCCAGACATCATAAAATCCATCAAAGCGGAAGTAAACGAGCTTATAGCTAGCGGTTTCATCCACGAGGAGCAACATCCAGACTGGGTAGCTAATATAGTACCAGTTATCAAGAAGAACGGAAAGATCTGAATCTGCATCGACTTTCGCAATCTAAATGTGACATGTCCTAAGGATAATGATCGATAATACGTGTGGCTTCGAACGCGTGTCCTTTATGGATGGCTATTCGGGATACAATCAAATCAAAATATCTCATGATGATGAGAAGCATACGTTATTCTGAACACCGCTCGACGTATATTGTTACACAGTCATGCCCTTCGGCCTGAAGAACGTCGATGCTATATATCAGCGAGCTATGAGCATCATCTTCAGAGATCACTTATACAAGACGGTAGAGTGTTATGTTGACAACATTGCCGTCAAAAGTCATTTTAAGAATGATCACTTACATGGTTTGAGGGCAGTGTTCGACCTTATGCGAACACACTATCTGAAGATGAATCCAACCAAATCCTTCTTGGGCGTGTCCAGTGGGAAATTCTTAGGTTTTGTCATCACTTCCCAGGGTATTCACATAGACCCCGATAAGACAAAAGCAATCCTAGAGATGAGTCTACCGAGGAACCTCCGTGAACTCCGCGGCCTTCAGGGAAGACTAGCCTACATCAGGAGGTTCATATCTAACCTCTCATGGTGATGTCAACCCTTCACACAAGTCATGAAGAAAGGCGTCTCTTTCATATAGAATGAGGAATGCCAATGCACCTTTGATGATATTAAGGAATACTTGACGAACCTGCCAGTTCTGGTAGCCCCGGTCGCCGGAAAGCCTTCCTACTCTATGTACGGATGATGGAATACTCCTTCGGCGCCTTGCTAGTACAGAACAACGATGTGGGGCACAAACAAGCCATCTATTATCTCAATCGAATGATGGTGGGGCCGGAGCATAGGTATACCGTTGTAGAGAAGGAATGCCTTGCCTTGGTGTTCGCCATTCGACACTATGTGTCAGGGCAGACCATCCATGTTGTCTCGCGAGTTAATCCCCTCAGGGTTCTCATGACCAAGCCAGGCACACTCAGTTCTCGCCTAGCCACATGGGCGATACTGTTATCCCCCTATGACATGGTCTTCGTTCTTCAGAAGGCTGTCAAAGGTCAAGCCTTGGCCAACTTTCTGGCAGCCCATCCAGGCTAAAAAATAGCCAGAATCTATAAAGAAATCCCAAACGAAGTCGTCAACTCAAACATGACTTCACGTGGTGACGTTTGGCAAATATTCTTCGACGGTGCTTCAAGAACGGGGCCCCATGGTGATATTGTCGCTGGAGTCGAGATAATATTAATTTCTCCCTCCGGATTGGTGGTCAGCCGGGCATATTCTCTCACAGAACCCTGTTCAAACAATGTAGCCTAATATAACGCTTTGGTCATCGGGCTCCGACTCATAAAAGAAGTGGGAGTCGAATACCTAGAAGCATATGAAAACTCGTAGTTGATTATTAATCAAATTTGAGGCTCATACGAGGTGCGTAATGTTGACCTAATTCCCTACCATCAGACAGCAATTGCCATCTTTTTAACCTTGGAGGGGTTCTTTATAGAGCATGTTCCTAGACTCCAGAATATTAAAACCGATACCCTAGCAGGCCTCGCCGCTTCTTTGGCGGTTCTAAATTATGCTCATCATCTAGTTGACGTGATAGGCCATGAGTTGGTCTATCCCAAAAACAACATTCAACTGGATACGAGTTACTTTACCTAGATAACCAATGACGTACAAGACTGGCGACTCCCGTTCATCGACTTTGCAGTCTACAAAATCCTGCCGGAGAATGTGAAAGAAGCAACTTCAATCAGAAGGCGTTCTCTCAGATTCTTTTATGACACAGAAACAAAAATGTTATATTGACGATCTTACGACGGGCGACTGTTAAGATGTCTGTCAAATGTAGAAGCCAAAGAAGCCTTATACGAGACTCACGATGGCGTTTGCGGGGCTCACCAACCTGGCCCGAAGTTGCAAGACCGTCTCCGTCGGATGGGTTACTACTGGCCTACGATGGTAGCAGATGCAGTCGATTATGCAAAGAAGTGTAAGGATTGTCAGATCCACGCAAATTTTATACATCTGCCATCAGAATTTTTGTACCCAACAGTAGCCTCTTGGCCATTTGAAGCATGGGGAATGGACATCGTTGGCCCAATCATCCTGTCGTCGTCCAAAGGGTACCGGTTTATACTTGCAATCACCGACTACTTCTCCAAGTGGCCGAAAGCTGTTTCGCTGGCAGAGATAAAGACATCAAACGTGATCCGTTTCATAAAATATCATGTCATTTACCGTTTCGGACTGCCATGGAGGATCATTCATGACAATGGTCCGCAGTTCGTAAGCCATGCCTTCTATCGATTCTGTGGCAAGAATCGAATTCAGAATGTAGCTTTAACGGCATACAACCCATCAGCTAATGGTCTGGCCGAATCCTTTAACAAGACCATAATCAAGCTTCTCAAGAAGTTTGTGTCTTCAAACAAGCGCGACTAGAATGAAAAGTTAGGCGAATGCTTATGGGCATACCATACTACGAGTCGGACGGCTACAGAAAATACATCGTTCTCTCTGGTGTACGGGAGCGAGGTAGTTCTTCCATTGGAGACTCAGATCCCCTCACTTCGTGTGGCCCTTACTTACCGGTTGACGTCGGATGATAACTACCGCCGACGGCTACAAGAATTGGAAGCTTTAGACGAGAAGTGTTTACAAGCTCAACAAAGCATCGAGCTCTATCAAGCACGCATCTTTCGGGCCTTCAATAAGAAAGGCAAGCAGAGGACATTCCAAATAGGCGATTTTGTCTTGGCCGTTCGCAGACCGACCACTACACGAAAATAAGAGATTGGTAACGGTTATTACCGTGACAAATAATTTTCGTAACGGTAATATCTGTGACGAATTGACCGTGACTAATATTTGTAATGGTTTTTGTAACGGTTATAACTGTTACAAAAAATATTTCTTTGCAACGATAATAACCGTTACGAAAAGTAAATTTTGTCGCTATAATAACCGTGACAATATACCTTCGTAACAGTAATAACCATGAATAAATTCATTTTTTGTAACAGTTATAACCGTTACAAAAGGTGATCTTCCATTGCAAATTATGTTCACTTTTGTAACGGTTATAACCGTTACAAAAAACCTTTTTTTTTTGAATATATTTGCTATGCACTTGTATTCAACCATCTTTTCAATAAGTAACTAAACCACACACCAATTAAGATTATAAGTTCATCAATATATAATTTACAAAACAAACTTTTGTTGACCAAAATACAACATTTTAACTACTAATATGTTTAACAAAATAAAACAAGTTAAAATTCTGATCTGAAAGCTCTTCCTTGAACTGCAAGTACTTGGACGCGGTGAGCTCTTCCACAACCATTCACTCGAACAAACTCACAAACTTCATGACGAGGACAAATGGCAAGAGCAACCCATGGGGGTAATACTAATAACCTCTACATTCTACAACAACCAAATATAATTAGAGAATTATAAATACAACAAAATAGGCATCCTGTTTAATAAGAATGGACAAAGTAACTATCTTCTTAAATGTTGGATGCTCAATTAGTTGGCAAGATGGGAGTTACAAATCCTCCTTGCACACTAATTGAAGCCTCATAATGAGTTCTCCTCTATGTAAATATACTACTCTTTTTAAGAAGTTGTGTCAATATATTCAATCTCATTTGTATCAATTGTGAAAAAAAACTCGAGTAATTACATTCTTCAAATTTTACTGTCTCAAGGCATTGTAAGTTGCAAATGATCATATATATACCCAACTTTCCAAATCTAGAATGCAAGTATAAATAGTGAACCCAACATATTAAGATAATCTATTTGGTATAGCATCTCTCTGCCACAATTTTTTAGTAAAACAAAAGATATATAAAGAAATTTTGTCCATAACAGATGCACCTTCCAAAGAAGTCATAGGCCAGTATGTTGTCGCTTACCATTTCAAAAAACTCCTATAAGTTTATATTGTCAGGCACTGTTCTTGAGTACTTGTTGAAGATGTCCTCTAATAAATTAACTAGATCATAACTAAGATCAAAACAAACAAAAGCTTACCATAGACAAAAGGAATCATATTGACTTTATATGAATGTGGGAATATATTTTGTTACCTTCAAAAGATGATATATTCCAGAGTCACTCCACGCTTGCATTTGTGTATATTGTGGATGTATATAGGGAACATGGGAGATGGTATCCATGGCTACAAAAAAGTACACTTTATTCATAACAACAAATTAAAAATTAAAATACAGTGAGTAAATTTAACTTACCGGTAGACTAGGGTAGCTCATAGCACAGTTGATAAGAACAGCCATGATAAACGACATGATCATATTGAAACAGACAACACAACATCCTGAAATTTCATTTGCACATCATAGATTATGTGATCTTAGGCTAATCTGTATAATTCTTTAATCATAAGGCATATAATTCCAGTCCTACGTTTTTTTTCTTCAGTTTCCTTCTAAGCATCAACATGAATGTACTTGTTCAGGGCCTGGAGAATATCACATCAGCATGAGACAATGAACAAAAAACATAGGTTATGTGAGAAATAAAAGTAGTAACCCAGTATATGCTGCTCATATCCGAATGTACTTGTTCATGACTCAGTTTTCTTGATTCTTGATGTATTTTCTTTTCCGCTCTTTCATCTCTTTAAATCTTCATGTATATGCTGCTCATATCCGAATTCTATAAGAAATAATTTCCATGTTATGATGCAATTTCGATTTAAGAAATAATCTCCAAGAGACCCTCTATTCATAGCATAACGAATTAACACATGCCGAACATCATATATATATATATATATATATAGAATATATATATATATATATATATATATATATATATATATATATATATATATATTTAACCAAAGAGTTCATGATACAACTTTTATCTATTTTTTTTATAAATGACAAATATAGAAACCAAACTACTTGTATCATATATTTCAATAAATAGAGGGTCAAAAATTCATTGTAGTTCAGACATACTAGAAGTAGAACTCGGCTGAAAGATGGTATCATCAAAGGCCTCCATGTTATCCTCTAAAACCTTGAAGTAAATTTCCAACTCACAAGCTGCCAAATTAGATGAATCTCACGGATTAGCCTGCTCCTGCAACATAGTAAAGTAATATACCTTATTATTACAAAAATACATTTCTCAAAAGAATATCATATTCGACTTCAGATGCAAATAAATCAAGTATTAACTTCTGAGTAAAGGGGATAGCATTAATGGAAAGCACACAAGAGGTAGAAGAATATCAACTAGTAGAGACCTGTCTCTAAAAAGCTGCTCTGGTGTTTAGGATCTCAAGAGCTCAACAACTATTGTCCAGCTACATGTTTCATGCATTACAAGTTCCTAATGTCAATTTTAGGAACTCGATCACCAATTGATTGCATTCTTAGCAGGGAGCAATGACACAACAATTACATGAACTTTGGTCTAATTAGCATGACACTATATATCTAATGTCTAGAACAATCATAATACAAACTGACACGATAATGACATGTGATATTTCACAACAAAGTATGGACATTGCGACACATACATGGCACCTATTTTGTTGTCATTTAAATGCATTTTGGAGTGTTCAGGTTGCCTCTGTTATGTGTCCGACATGACACGATAAGAACATGGCAACATGTACATGACATTGTGCTAGATTATGATGCTTGAGCATCTAATCATGCAACAATTGGCAGACCAATAGATAACTCTAAAGACCAATATATGAGTCTGAAGACCAAGATGCAATATCAACATTAGAATCATATAGTAATTTATTTATGTCATATCAAAACCTATAAACTGCCTCTGTGAAGATGTGAATATACAAAAAGTTCAGCAAACCTGATGACTGCAAGCAAATGTAGATAGTAGTCTACACGGTAGCTGAAAGTTCATAACTCTTGTTGTTTTCACCGTGTGGATTTGCAAATATGCTTCCTTCTTAATTCAGCACAAATATGGTAAAGTGAATATGATTGGTCATAGAAGGAACTCTAGGACCTCGTCTAATGTCATGAAAGGTAACCTGTGAGCATAGATGGTGACATATTCAGATTATGATAAGTATAAAACCAGATTAACTAAACTATTAGATTTTTTAATGCAATATTACAGTCTTGTCAATCATTGAAACTTATTGCTCAGATTTTTCGGATTGGAGTTGGTTGCGAATTTGGAAAATTCCCATTAAAACTAACACTTAATCGTAAAAAAATATGAGAGAACAAGCTAACATAAGAACCTGAATTTTCCTAAGCTTGTCCATTGGCATCCGAAATGTGTCCTATACAAACACGACACAGACACAACATTGACGGAGTATACATGTTTCGTCGTGGGACCAAAATCATTTAACATGGTGTTGTTCTTCCCGTAGAATAAAATCACCTTAATCGTTACTACTTCTAAAGTAGTTCTTGATGGAAAAATTTAACATGGTGGATTGGTAATATCTAAAACCCTAAAATCAACAAAAACCAAAAATCAGAGAAAGAATATATGAGAGAAGTACCTTTGGGTGGGCGGTATCCGCTTCGAAGGTGGTGGTGGTGTCCTTTACGCTTCGATCGCGCTCGAAATCTTAAAATTGTGAGAAGGAAATTCTCAAACCCTAAGAAAACTAAAACTGAATTATGAGAGAAGGAGATTCTCAAACTCTAATCAAGCCCTCAGAAAACCGAAACATGAGATTATGAGAGAGAAGGAGAGACGGTACCTTCGTTGCTTCGTCGGTGATGGAGGAGGGAACCGTAGTCGGCGGGCGGCTGGTCACAGGAAGCTCGAGAGAGGAGGAAGGGGGAACCATGAAAAATTGAGTGCGAGGAAATTTTAGGTCTCTTTTTCCTGTGGAAGACTTTGTAACACTTTTCTCTTAGCACGTGTTATCCATGTGACATCTAAACTGTAAATTATCACAGTTTTTACTGTTATAAATAATATAAAAATAATAAAATTATGTAATTTATATTTTAGTAACGGTTGTTTACTTATAGTAACGGTTATAACCATTACAAACATATCACGGTAATAACCGTTACTAATGATAAAAAAATTGTGTTATAAATTCCATATTTTGGTACAGTAGATGGTCATGACTCACAAAACTGTCGGCAAATTCTAGCCCAAGTGGCAGGGTCCATACATCATCGAGACTGTATTCTCCAATGGCGCATACCGACTCGCGAAGCAGAAAGGAGACTTGCTCATGATGCCCATAAACGGCAAATTCATGAAGAAATACTATGTCTAAGGACATGTTGGTACTTCCTCAAGTACCTCTGAACTCACACTCTATTTGCTCTGAGTGGATTCACATCAGATAGCAAGTCATGCATTTTGATACCTCTGAACTTTTACTCTAATGCTTTATCACACAGGAGTCTGCCCATATTACCTCTGAACTTCCACTCTAATACTTTATCACACAGGAGTCTGCATATATTATCTTTGAGCAAACTTCCTGGTCCTGATTATTGTGTATCACGTCCATATTACCTCTGATACCGATAGTCTCTTGACTTAACACCTGTACCCAACCCGGGATAAAAGACATGGTGTTAAGACCACAAAACCTATCATGTCCATATTACCTCTGTTGGGTTTTGTCTCAAAATCTATTTCTTGCACCACCAGTGCGCAGAAGAGTAATAGGTCTACCAAAGATTATTCCTGATTATCGTATGTCACGTCCATATTACCTATGATATCGATAGTCTCTTGACTTAACACCTGTACCCAACCCGGGAGAAAAGACATGGTGTTAAGACCATAAAACCTATCACGTCCATATTACCTCTGTTGGGTTTTGTCTCAAAATCTATTACTCGCACCACCAGTGCACAGAAGAGTAATGGGTCCACCAAAGATTATTCCTGATTATCGTGTGTCACATCCATATTACCTCTGATACCGATGGTCTCTTGACTTAACACCTGTATCCAACCTGGGATAAAAGATATGGTGTTAAGACCACAAAACCTATCACGTCCATATTATCTCTGTTGGGTTTTGTCTCAAAATCTATTACTCGTACCACCAGTGCGCAAAAGAGTAATAGGTCTACCAAAAATTATTCCTGATTATCGTGTATCACGTCTATATTACCTCTGATACTGATAGTCTCTTGACTTAACACCTGTATCCAACCCGAGATAAAAGACGGTGTTAAGACCACAAAACCTATCACGTCCATATTACCTCTGTTGGATTTTGTCTCAAAATCTATTACTCGCACCACAGTGGACAGAAGTGTAATAGGTCCACCAAAGATTATTCTTGATTATCGTGTATCACGTCCATATTACCTCTGATACCGATGGTCTCTTGACTTAACACCTATACCCAACCCGGGATAAAAGACATGGTGTTAAGACCACAAAACCTATCACGTCCATATTACCTTTATTAGGTTTCGTTTCAAATCTATTACCCGTACCACTAGTGTGTAAAAGGTTAATAGGTCCACATGAGTTATCCTAATCTATTACTCGCACCATCGATGCACAAAAAGAGTAATAGGTCCACAAAATATCATTCAAATCTATTGCTCGTATCTCTAGATGCACAAATGGGCAATAGGTCTACAAAAAGTCCCCCAGTGGATGTCCTTCATCAAATATAAATGCTGTATTAGGCCCTCTAGTAAAAGCACCACAAATACCACAAACAAAGAATGAAGTGAATGTATTCTATTTATTCAAAATCAGTTACATTCATAGGACTACATCAGCAGCAAAAAGAAAAGAAAGAAAAATCCAGCAATACATAGTATGGTCAGTCTGGCAGTACTTTGCCTTCATCATAAAGCAGTTTCGTGGCCCTCGAAAGAAGTCATATTTTACTGCTGAGAAGCAAACAAGGCTGTTGAATCTTCGAGAAGCTGCACGGAGGAAGACAAATATAGCAAGCTAAAAGCATCTACAGACGCTGACTTTCTCTCCTCCGTATTGCGGACATCCTAGGCCCGTTCCTCCAGAAGACCATACCTTCAAAACAACATCCCTAGTGTTGCTTTTGCCAACTTGGAGAGCCGTAAAAACAAAACTTTCACGATGACGCCCCACCACTGTAACCACCACTTTTCTAAAATCAGGGTATTTTGGTAATTATATAATTTTTTTTGGGATTAATTTATAATATTTTAATTGGTGTGGTGTTAGTAGTCGGTTTAGCCTTAGTTAACCATGATTAGAGACTAACCGTGATATTAGAAATCTAATTACCTGTCACACTCACTTTTTCTAATTAGGGGTATTTTAGTCATTGTACATTATTTTTGAATTTATTTAAATTATTCATTAAATTGATTGTTGTGTAATTTGGATTGGTGTTTTGGTAGGACCAAGATGGTATAACCATAATCAACCTTGATTAGAAGCCTAATAATGTAATTAGATTTATTATTGACTTTTTAGATTTAATTTAGAATTATTGCCTATTTTTAAGAATTATTTAATTCATTTTTAGCTATGTTTTATTAAGCCTTTAAAGCCTTTTGTCAATGGGCCTTTTAGCAACTTAAGAGTGCTTGGCCCATGACTAAACCCTAACCCTAACATACCCCCATGCATGGCCGACCAACACAGCAACCCCCCTTCTTATTGTGTAGAAACCTGATCTCCTTCACAAATCCAAAACCCAAGTTTTTCCCTTCTCTTCCAAAGGCCCCGTTCTCTCGTTTCTCAACCAAATCCTTCCAAACGAAGTGCGTTGTGACCGTTGGAAGAAGAGGAACCTGCTGGGGACTTGCTGGCGAGGGATCGGAAGCGTTTGACCGGAGGAAAGCGACATCGACGAGTTTTGGAGGCTTGTTTCATTGAGTTTTGACACTCAATAGGTAAATCTCTTTAAACACTTGTTAAATTCTGTTTTTTTTATAAATGCATCTATATAGGTATCCCAGACTTGTGCATAAAGTTTGGTAGGTTTGTGATTTCATTTGATAGCCGTATCGGACACGTGTCGGTCCTATGGAACACGTGTTCGACGAAATGTCACTTAGAACTGAAAAGTGTTATTTTTTTATTTTGTTTTCATGAATTCCTTGCTAATATTATTTGTAAAAACTTTCGTGAAGACGGATTGTAAGCCCCCTGAATTTTTGGGATTTATTTTTTGATTTATTTGAATGAATTATTATCGATGATTTATTTTTATTTAATTAATTTTGATCATTAATGCTCTTTACCGTGACTTGAATTTCTAGAGCATCAGGGATGCCCGTCTCTGGAAACTTTCTTCTTGAAGTTTGTAGTAGACGAGATTATCTTCAATTTGATATATCGTGTCCCACTCGAACTTGTTCCCTTGTACTCATTTTGCTTCGCGCAAGTTCGGGTCAATTTAGACCATTTAATTATTAATTGATTTCCTACTCTTTTCCTTGATCCTCATAAGCACGTTACCATGACTTTTAATCTAGGAGCACCAGACTAGTCTTTTTCTTGAAACCAACTTGTCATGCCTGATCTACTCGAGACGCTCTTCACCTATAACCTTCGTGTCCCACTCAGACACTCCATTTTGTGCTTCATTTGCTTCGCACAACTTTCGGGTCGATTTAGGCCAATTAATTATCTACCGTAAAACCTGATTTAACTTCCAACTTAATTTCGGGACCTGACATCGATCCAACCTACTTGACCCAAAGTATGGACATGGCCCACATGAAGCCTACTACCCACATGATACTTGTGTCCCATTTATTTGAGTCCCCCATGCTACTTATTTTTCCATGATCATAAATACCTATTTTAATTCAAATATTGCACTATATCCGATTTTGACCCGACCCGGCTCGACCGAACCTGAACCCAAGCTCCATGTTGTCCTCTCGTGACTACCCAAACACCCCACATAAATTTCCACTTTTTCGTATTTTTAAATATCTTTCTACAAATATCTCTATTTTTTTCTCTTTTATATATATATATATACATATATAATATATATAACTCCCTCTTTCTCTCTCTTCCTAAAATAACTCTAACACACACCACCCCTCCCCCATGTACAGCCGAACACCCCCTTTCTCTCTCTCCTCTCTCTAATAATATATCTCTCTCTCTCTCTCTCTTTCTCTATAAATATCTCTCTCACTCTCTTTATACTTTATATACACAACCACACATATACTAATATCTCACCCTCTCTCTCTTAACTCCTACACATAAACACACACACACCCTTCCCATCACAGCCGACCTCTCCTCCCTCCTCTCATTCTTTTTCTTCTTTTCATCATCATCTTCTTCTCCCTCCTTCTTCTTCTTCTTTATTTTCATCACCACCATCACCATTCATCACAACCACAATTACCATTCATCACCACCATCACCATTTATCACCACCACCATTACCATTCATCACCATACCACCACCTCCACCACGCCAACACTGCCGTTGTCATGCCCCGACAACTGCCGCCGTGCCGCACCACTGCCGCCCTGGCCGCGTGCGTACAGCAGCACGCAGCAGCAGCCCACAGTAGCGGCAGCAGCAGCATGCAGTAGCGGCAGCAGTAGGTTGCAGTTCGCCGCGGGTGGCCGCACACCACCGTGCGCCACCGTGTGGCCGGCCACCCACGGCTAGGCGACCCCAGCGAGCACTCCCCTACGTCGTTCTCGACCTCCCCGACGAGCCACGTAGGCAATTCGTGCATTTTGCACGGAATCCCGTCGGCGCGAGCTCGGAATAGATTCAAAAATGGCGTTCCGTTGCAGCGACTTCGCATGCATTTTTCAGGAAATTCGACCGCTGGATCTGTGATTTCTTTCCTCCGTCTCAATCTCGGTATATACCCCTTCACTCCTATCAAATTTCATATGTTAATTTCGTCGTTTGATACATCAAAACCGGCCACCAAGTTGACCGTTTAAATTGTATAATTTTTGGACTATTTTACGGAGCCAACTTCGTCGGTTCGTATCTCCTCAATCGCGGCTCTGTCTAGCATGCTACTGGTTCCTACATGAAGCTGGTATAACCCTCTTCCTACACCTTAAGTTTTGTTTCATTGTGAGCACGTTTGATTGGTTGAATTCGACGCCAAAGTTGGCCGTCCGAATTCGTAATTTCTAACTTGTTAAATACCATTTTCGAACTCGGGACTCCGAATTCAATTTCTGACACCACCAGTAGACTCGTGGCATCGTTTTGGTACGTTTTCATATAAAGTTTGTTAGATTTGGAGGACGTGAGCCCTGGCACGCATTTCGGTGCGAAGCAGGCCCCACAGTCCGGGTCAACGGGATTTTTTGACGTCGACTCATCGAAATCCAATCTGGATATACCGTTGAGTTCGTATCGTCATTCTAGACTCGTTGACATATAATTTGCTAGGTTTTAGTGGACATTGGTTCCGGCACGCATTTCGGTACAAGTCGGATACCAATATCCGGGTCAACAGGTCATTTTGAGATCGGCTCATCGAAATCCAATTCTGGATATACCGTTGAGTTCGTATCGTCATTCTGGACTTGTTGACATATAATTTACTGAGTTTTGAGGACATTAGCTCCGACACGCTTTTCCGTACAAATCGGATTCCAATATCCGGGTCAACGGACCAATTTGAGATCGGGTCAACGGAATCCAATTTTGGACATACCGTTGAGTTCGTATCGTCATTCTGGATTCATGGACATATAATTTGTTAGGTTTAGTGCACTTTTATTTTGGTACATTTTTCGGTGTAAAGCGGGTCCGACACGGACACCGTTTTAACTCGAAATTACCTTTTAGCCCCTGTGTCCAAATTAGACTTATGGATAGGCTATTCTAGCTATTTCGACCATTCTGGACACGTTGGTAATGGTTGTTTCACTATCCGACAACATAGGTTTTCACCCTATTATTATAATCTTTCTCCTTTTGTGTTATTTTGAGATCCATCGATTCTAGTGATTTCACAATCACTGAAATTGATATGTTGACCCTGTAGATGTTTATAGAGACTAGCTTTAACCCTGTTTGACCATGATTGACTGCTTTGACTAAACGTCGAAGTAGAGTCAACATTGACTTAGGTTAGACTAGTTTTGACCTTGGTTGACCACAGTTGACTCTTTTGACCAAAAGTCAACCGGAAGTCAACCGTAGCCTAAAATTGACTAGAACTTGACCGAGTTGACCAGTTCACCCAAAGTCAACTGTTAGTCGACGTTAGTCAAGTTTGACCTAGAGTTGACCTAGGATTGACCAGAGTTGACCAGTTGACCAAAAGTCAACTGTAAGTCAACCTTTGACTTGCCTTGACCCAGTTTGACTTAGTATGACTTGATTTTACTTCCAAACCCTTATATTGATACAGTATTTCACCTATAGGTCCTCGAGGCACTGTTTTAAGACTCAGTTGACATATTCCACCAGATCGCAAGCGAGTACATTCTCTGATAATATTTTTGTTTTATGATATCGTCTATGTTTCTTGTATTTAGTGTAGATACCCTTGTTCTCTTGACACATTGTTCACACGGATTGGTATTTCTCTGGATCCCGTCATGAGATGTTATTCCTTGCTTTCCTTGGTATATCTTGTGCAAGTCTTTCTTGTTCCTTGTGCATTGTATAGACACGATTCCTGCGAAGGCTAGCTACCCTCTCGGAGAATCGCGTGTCATGATGTGTCATGGTTGGATCCACTATACTGGTCGGGGACGGGGAGTATTAGTGTAGATGTGTGGTCAATACCCGTCTTGTATATCTTGTGAACCTTGTGAATGCCAATCATACACCACACGTATGATTGGCTAGATCATGACCTTGTGCAGACCCAAGCCGTCCACATGTTGTATCTAGTACTCACACACTTAGATAGATGATTCTTGATTCTTGTACATGCCATGATCAGTTTTACTTGCCTTGTTCTAGCTCTAGATTTACAGCTTACCTTGCCATGATACTCACATATACATTTTATAATTTCTTGTATATTCTCTCTATTTACTGCTACATTTTTAATATCGTCTAATTAGAACTGTTATTTGAGATTTGTGCTCGTTCCATCCTGACTGGATATGTTGACAAAATTTTAGGAGTAGTTGTGCCCTCAGTATTGGACTTCATGATATTGCTAGCTGAGGTGGATCTCACTATTCTTCTATGTGAGTTGCCTGGTAGTTATCCTTAGTTAGTTTTGTTGTTCTTTCTTTATTTTCCTGTCTTATGATCATTGTAGATTCTAGTTGTTCTAGTGATATTGTTATTATTTCTTGTCTTATCTTCCTTAGTTTTCGTGATGTGACATGAGTACATTATAATACCCAGTTTTCCAGATGAGGGTAATTTTGAAATTTTGTAATTATAATTATTAATTATTGATATTTGATTCACATTATAATTTTTTAGTGATTTTTAATAATTTTTTAAACTATTTAAAAACTGCGTTAAGTCATGACTTGTGATTTTGATGTGCTGTCAGTGAAACCTGAGAGACTGTCTGACCTAGAGCCTGACCATACCATTAGGATGATTTAATTATCATTTTTAGTCTAGGGGTATTTTGGTCATTTTGACTTATTTGAATTATTTGGTGATTTCTTGAATTGGTGAATTTTAGTTGACTTTGACTTGTTGAGACCTAGTGGATTAGCCTAAAAGCTAACCCTAGCCATGGTGACCCTAGTCTAACTTGAGTTAACCTATTTTAGTCATTAGAGAATAGTTTTAGAATGAGGAGATTTGGTTTAGTGAATTTTAGTCATGGCTTGTGGTTTCATGAAATGACTTATGGCTTAATTATTTAATTGATCATGACTTAAGCCCATGGGCCATTTAGTGAACCTTAACCCTAATTATTGAACCTATGAACAGCCACATAGGGATCCCCACCCTATTTAAACACTTATTCATTAGGGCTTGCCTCTTTTTATCATTCCAACACTTGGAGAAAAGAGAGGTATTCTTCCCCCTTCAAAAAAATCTCATTTATTCATTTGATCTCCTTTTTCATCCTAGTCTTTTGCATTAGGTTCTAATTTTTGTATATTTAATATTTCTGGAGGTTAATCTCAGTTTTGGGCTCAATTGGAGCATTTGGCCATCAAGAGGAACAACCCCCATTTGGAGCTTTTCTTGCAATTTGCACCTATAGGTAAAACTCCTCAAATTGATTTAAATTTCTGTTTTCTTTGCATTTTGGGCTAGATCTAGGAGTCCCCTAGCTGTCCCTGGAATTTGGGCACAATTCGTGTCCATTACATGTCCGTAACGGACACGTATCAAACCCATAGGCTAGGTGTTCGACGAAATGCCCGAACCGATTCGATTTGCAAATTTTGTAAATCTATTTGAATAGAATCCTAGATCTATGGGTTGCTTATTGATTTCTGTGTTTTTTTCCTAATTTTTGAGTCATGTCGTGTCCACACGAGGACACGAACACGCTGTCCGTGCACTGTGCACTGTGTACTGCATCACGGGGTCTATTTCTCCCGACACAGGACACGTGGACACACCAAATTTTGTGTGAGTGTTGGGGCAGTGACTGCCACCATGCTCCCAAAATTTAGGAGCATCTCGTTTTGTGTGCGAGGAGAATTCCTCCCCGCACTGGTCGCACGGGACACGCACGAGCTGTCGATTACGCGTACAAACGCGCGCTGATACGCGGTTCGACACGACACCACGAGTTTCATGGACACGGCACAGGCAGTGGGACACGCTCCCCTATCCCTGGCGAGTGTCTGGACACAAGCACGACGTGTCACGTGTCGTGTGTCATGCATACGACTTTGTGACACGCCTGCACGGCACTTGGTGTGATCGTGTGTGTCTGTGTGTGCTCGAGGTGTCTGGACACTTCGTGTCTGATTGTTTGGACACGAAACCACATGTTACGACACGTATGGATGTGCTAGATTAGTTACCAACCTATAAATTGGTACATTAACACGATTTGAGTTCGAATTTTATATTTCCCAAATATCACTGATACCATGTATTTATTTCGAAAATCCTGAATTGATTACCTTTTAATCTGATTAAAATATTGTTTTAAATCACTAAATTGATTCCTATATGTGTAATGGATACTGCTAAATCGGATTTTCATGTTAGATTGGGTTTTGCAATAGAGAATTGGAATTTGAATATTTGAAATGGGTTCGAAGGGGTGGACTGATACATAGTTTTCTCATGTTTGATTCTGAGTTAATGAATACTATTTTTTACTATTGTAATGGTTAATTATTGTTCATTGTTAAAATGTAGCATGATTACATGCCTGAGAATAGATTTGAGGTTCAATGTTGTTCAATCCTGATACTTGTTCTGCTGAATGCAATTTCTGAAATCTAAACTATGTTCAAACTGTTGGTTATGTTTTGAGATGCAAATATGATGTTGGAAATGTTAGGGATTAGATTTGAGTTGTTTTTCCTCTTAACTAAACCCTGAGATGGTTCAGGATTTCGAACTATGAATGGAGTTGGGTTTGGTGTTAACTGAATTCTCATGTAGTTGTTAGTTCTCTGAAAACTGATATATGGGGATTGACTGGTATATTGATGTTCATTTCTCCTGTACAGTTGAAGAATAGCCACATCCTTCACTGCCTTTAACCCATGCGTATGCCCTCTCAGTAAATTGTCCTGCAATTTGCAGAGCCCTGAATTTCTATATCCTGTCCTGTGCATCAGGATTGAATGTTTCAATCCATTCATTTGCTATACCCAGTTTTGTCCCTTGAGTGTTCTGACCATATGGTAGGTAAATCCCCCTTTTTGCAATGACTGAAACCTACCTTGTACTAGTTTGTTCATTATGTTTCAGTCGTTTACATCTCATATAAACCTGTTTTGCATATCCATTGTTCACACATAGATACTATTGACACACAGTGACTGAAATGTTAACTGATATATATCACACTGTCACACTGATTTCCCTACAACCCTCACTGTCCTCTATTACACCCACACACATACATGTACACCTAGACTCACACACTCACATGTACCATTTATACCTAAATACTAACACATTTTTTCCCTATTTAAATTCCTGTTAAACCCCTTGTATCACACACCCTATTGACACATGTGCATACTCTATTCACTACACACTTTAACACCCTTGTGTCACCCTCTAAGTTCCTATCACACACACTTGGGCATGCCACCAAACTCTCAACACACACATGGCTCTCCCACTTGGCCATGTATCCCACACACATGGTAGTTGTAACACACAAATACACCCAACCTATATATTGTATCACATGTATCACACTCATGTAGTTTCACACACATGCCACTATGTTAACACTACACACACATGTATTCCTCTCCCTTTAACCCATGCATATATTTACATATGTATATGTATATACATATATATATATCTATATATGTGAGATATATTATCATGTAGCCTATAGATGTATATATGATTAACTATATTAATTAGATATATAATTAATGTGTGTTTAGCCTATGTACAGGGCACATAGACTGTGGCTCATTGCCTATGTATATGGCATGAATGCCAGTGAATATGTGTTGTTGGCTTGTATAGCCCAGTTTTGATGTGTGCTTGCTAGTCTAGGCTTGGTTAGGCCTAGTGAGACTTGACTAGACTAAGATTGGCCTAGTTTGACTATTGTAGCTGATTTGGGTTGACCCAAAGTTGACCAAGTTTGACTTGGACCTAGTTTGACCTAGACAGTTGACCAGGTTTGACTTAGAGTTGACTTTGACCTAGATTGACCTAGAAATCATGTAGATGCATCATAAACTTCATCTGTCTTGTTTTAAACACATTATAACCTGTACTGTTTTATTTAGGATATTGTGACTCCGGTGCAGACATCTGACATTACACTACTCTTTTCAGAGTATCAGGCGAGTACATTCTCTGATAGTTCTCTTATTTACTTGTCAATTACTGTACTTCAGTTCTAGTTAGTTGAATGCGATTCTCTGTTACAACACGTATGGATATTCTGGATTTATGTATACGACACACATTTATTTTCTGGCATCTATTACTGGTATCATCATTCTGGCTTCTATTACTGGAATTACCTACTGGAATCATTTACTGGTATCATTATATTTTGGCTGGACTCATCTTGAATCATTGTGTCAGATTTCTGGATTCACTTGCTGGGAGGGGAAATACTTGAGTAAGACATGTAGACATACCCCAATCTGGAATCTTCCAACTGGAATCTACTGGAATGATAGTCATCTCACACCCGGCCAGGTGTGTGATGTGCCGTATTACCTACAGCCGTTTATATGTCGATCTCGGTATTTTAAAACACACTGTTAGAGTATAGGCTGGACTCACCCTAGAATCATTGATCACTATAACTGGAATCGTCCCTTACTGGATTCATCTTGTATTAGATTCATCTTGTACTGGACTTACATTTGAGTTACACTTGTCTACATTGCTGTCTAGACTTTATATCATATTACCCTGGTTCAGCTAGTTCAATTTATACAGTCTTCATTGCTATGATTCTTCTCTTGTTTAGTTATTTTCTTTTCTTGCACTTTATCTGTCTTACTTACCATCACCTGGATATAAACTGCCATATTCATCAATACAACTGTCTATAACTGCTGTATAGTTCTCTGTCATTTACTTGGGTTTTCTAGATGAGATTGTGCTCGTTCCTGTCCTGACTGGACCTGTTGAAAATTTTACAGATGATTGCCCTGAGGACACTTGCCTACATATTATGGACCCGGAGACATGATGGCTACCTTTGGCCCCGACACTCAGGAGTGATCGGGATTTAGTTTAGTAGACTAGCATATATTTTTCTATGTTAAACTTGTTGTAGTGGTTTGAGACTTGTGTAGTATTTGAGATTGTTGAGAGTTGTTATTTTAGTAGTTGTCTTTTATTCTTAGTTATTTCTTCTATGTTATCTTATCGTGCTTAGACTGTGATTGAGTTACGATATCTTATACTTGTCCTCCGTTCGGAGTTGATCATGATGAGTACAGTATTCATTGCGTGAGTTGATGGTTAGATAGTGACCTAGAACAGCGTTCTACCGCCGACGCTGCGGCGTAGGCTGGGCGTTGTTATGCGCTCGTACCCTTACAGTGGGTGCGGGTCGTGACACGTTTTTAGTGGTGGCCCGTGCAGGTCGAGAGTCGTATTAGTGCGATATCGTAGTAGTACGGCGACTTAGTTGTACTGCTGCGAGCCTGCGATAGGATTGAGAGATAGGCTTTAACGGAGAGGTTACTCAATCACAGTTAGGACTACTTGAGAGATTCCTGGACGACCCTTTAGAATCTCATTATGAACTTCAAATTGAAAATCCTTTTCCTCTTGTTTTGATTCACCCTCACTCCTTGATGTTTAAAGAATCTTAGACTATTAACTTCCTTCATCGTATCCTTACTTATATTTTGTCTATCTTATGTTGCTAATTTAGCACCAGTTTACGAGCTTATCTTATTCGAGCTTGATCATGACATATTTTATTGGGGGCTGGCACCCACTAACATATTGTCTAATCAGAACCGGTGCATGATGGTCTGATCAACCTATTGCACTTTGGTTCGCTTTTCATATGTTATTCTATGTGGAGGAAGGCATAATTAAAGTTGCCTTAGAGTCTCATCTACGACAGCTTTGGCAATTCTCTTTTGAATTATTTTCATCGCCTATGAACCACGTATTGTACTTAATAACATCGCCTTTGAACTCATTATTGTTTTGCCTTTCACATATTTCAGATAGAAAAGGCACTGTACTGATAGATCAACCCAAGGTATCATGTTTAGTTTCTCTATCCAAAGGAAAAAATTGCCTTATTTCTATATCCTTGCATCATCCTTTAAATTCTAATTCTTTGATCGTGACCAGTTGACCGGGTCATCCTCCTTATCATCCAGTGTTTGGGGTCATATTCAATTTAATAAATTCAATTGTGACATGGATACCAAATCTTGGATACTCGTGCTCAGACTTCAATGGCCTCGTTCTCCATCTTGTCCAAACTTTAATATATCCTGAAATTGATCAACTTAGATCGTGCCGGGACTAAATCTTCTTTATATATTGTGTTATTGGATTTCAATGCAATTGACACTCGTGCCCTAAACTTTCGATTTGATCATCTTTGGAATGGTAATCCTTCATAATTAATTCCTAGTTGTCTTTACCAGTTTCATAAAGGATGGTAGACTATCCCTTTGCACCTCCTTTTGAGGGAGCTAGGCCACCTGTAGCTCAACACCAGAGGGGTGGAGCTTTTGCGATGGCAGCCGAGGAGACTGACGTTGCAAGTGATGGATTAGCAGGTTTGACCTTCTTATTCTTCCTTCCCACTTTCATGTATGATTTCCCTTAGTACCTGCCAGGATAATTCTTGTGATTGCTAGATAGTGTAGCTATCTTGTTCGAGACCGTGGAATCACGACCAGTAGGATTGCGTTGCTTCGACTTTGATTGATTGGGGGTTTGACCTAGGAAGGGTGCGATCATCTTAATTTCGAGGATGAAATTTTTCTAAGATGGATAGGATTGTAACATCCTGTTTTCCAGATGAGAGTAATTTTGAAATTTTGTAATTATAATTATTAATTATTGATATTTGATTCACATTATGATTTTTTAGTAATTTTTAATAATTTTTTAAAGTATTTAAAAACTGCCTTAAGTCATGACTTGTGATTTTGATGTGCTGCCAGTGAAACCTGAGAGACTGTCTGACCTAGAGCCTGACTATACCATTAGGATGATTTAATTATCATTTTTAGTCTAGGGATATTTTGGTCATTTTGACTTATTTGAATTATTTGGTGATTTGTTGAATTGGTGAATTCTCGTTGACTTTGACTTGTTGAGACCTAGTGGACTAGCCTAGAAGCTAACCCTAGCCATGGTGACCCTAGTCTAACTTGAGTTAACCTATTTTATTCATTAGAGAATAGTTTTAGAATGAGGAGATTTGGTTTAGTAAATTTTAGTCATGGCTTGTGGTTTCATGAAATGACTTATGGCTTAATTATTTAATTGATCATGACTTAAGCCCATGGGCCATTTAGTGAACCCTAACCCTAATTATTGAACCTATGAACAGCCACATAGGGATCCCCACCCTATTTAAACACTTATTCATTAGGGCTTGCCTCTTTTTATCATTCCAACACTTGGAGAAAAGAGAGGTATTCTTCCCCCTTCAAAAAAATCCCATTTATTCATTTGATCTCCTTTTTCATCCTAGTCTTTTGCATTAGGTTCAAATTTTTGTATATTTAATATTTCTGGAGGTTAATCTCAGTTTTGGGCTCAATTGGAGCATTTGGCCATCAAGAGGAACACCCCCCATTTGGAGCTTTTCTTGCAATTTGCACCTATAGGTAAAACTCCTCAAATTGATTTAAATTTCTGTTTTCTTTGCATTTAGGGCTAGATCTAGGAGTCCCCTAGCTGTTCCTGGAATTTGGGCACAATTCGTGTCCATTACGTGTCCGTATCGGACACATATCAAACCCATAGGCTAGGTGTTCGACGAAATGCCCGAACCGATTCGATTTGCAAATTTTGCAAATCTATTTGAATAGAATCCTAGATCTATGGGTTGCTTATTGATTTCTGTGTTTTTTACTTGATTTTTGAGTCGTGTCGTGTCCGCATGAGGACACGAACACGCTGTCCGTGCACTGTACACTGTGTCCTGCATCACAGGGTCTATTTCTCCCGATACAGGACACGTGGACACACCAAATTTTGTGTGAGTGTTGGGGCAGTGACTGCCACCATGCTTCCAAAATTTGGGAGCATCTCGTTTTGTGTACGAGGAGAAATCCTCCCCGCACTGGTCGCACGGGACGCGCGAGCTGTCGATTATGCGTGCAAACGCGCGCTGATGCGCGGTTCGACACGATACCATGAGTTTCGTGGACATGGCACAGGCAGTGGGACACGCTCCCCTATCCCTGGTGAGTGTCTAGACACAAGCACGACGTGTCACGTGTCGTGTGTTATGCATACGACTCTGTGACACGCCTGTACGGCACTTGGTGTGATCGTGTGTGTCTGTGTGTGCTCGAGGTGTCTGGACACTTCGTGTCTGATTGTTTGGACACGAAACCACATGTTACAACACGTATGGAGGTGCTAGATTAGTTACCAACCTATAAATTGGTATATTAACACGATTTGAGTTCGAATTTTACATTTCCCAAATATCACCGATACCATGTATTTATTTCGAAAATCCTGAATTGATTTCCTTTTAATCTGATTAAAATGTTGTTTTAAATCACTAAATTGATTCCTACATGTGTAATGGATACTGCTAAATCGGATTTTCATGTTAGATTGGGTTTTGCAATAGAGAATTGGAATTTGAACATTTGAAATAGGTTCGAAGGGGTGGACTGATACACAGTTTTCTCATGTTTGATTCTGAGTTAATGAATACCATTTTTTACTATTGTAATGGTTAATTATTGTTCATTGTTAATATGTAGCATGATTACATGCCTGAGAATAGATTTGAGATTCAATGTTGTTCATTCTTGATACTTGTTCTGCTGAATGCAATTTCTGAAATCTAAACTATGTTCAAACTGTTGGTTATGTTTTGAGATGCAAATATGATGTTGGAAATGTTAGGGATTAGATTTGAGTTGTTTTTCCTCTTAATTGAACCCTGAGATGGTTCAGGATTTCGAACTATGAATGGAGTTGGGTTTGGTGTTAACTGAATTCTCATGTAGTTGTTAGTTCTCTAAAAACTGATATATGGGGATTGATTGGTATATTGATGTTCATTTCTCCTGTACAGTTGAAGAATAGCCACATCCTTCACTGCCTTTAACCCATGCGTATGCCCTCTCAGTAAATTGTCCTACAATTTGTAGTGTCCTGAATTTCCATATCCTGTCCTGTGCATCAGGATTGAATGTTTCAATCCATTCATTTGCTATACCCAGTTTTGTTCCTTGAGTGTTCTGACCATATGGTAGGTAAATCCCCCTTTTTGCAATGACTGAAACCTACCTTGTACTAGTTTGTTCATTATGTTTCAGTCGTTTACATCTCATATAAACCTGTTTTGCATATCCATTGTTCACACATAGATGCTATTGACACACAGTGACTGAAATGTTGACTGATATATATATCACACTGTCACACTGATTTCCCTACAACCCTCACTGTCCTCTATTACACCCACACACATACATGTACACCTAGACTCACACACTCACATGTACCATTTACACCTAAACACTAACATATTTTTTCCCTATTTAAATTCCTGTTAAACCCCTTGTATCACACACCCTATTGACACATGTGCATACTCTATTCACTACACACTTTAACACCCTTGTGTCACTCTCTAAGTTCCTATCATACACACTTGGGCATGCCACCAAACTCTCAACACACACATGGCTCTCCCACTTGGCCATGTATCCCACACACATGGTAGTTGTAACACACAAATACACCCAACCTACATATTGTATCACATGTATCACACTTATGTAGTTTCACACACATGCCACTATGTTAACACTACACACACATGTATTCCTCTCCCTTTAACCCATGCATATATTTACATATGTATATGTATATACATATATATATATCTATATATGTGAGATATATTATCATGTAGCCTATAGATGTATATGTGGTTAACTATATTAATTAGATATATAATTAATGTGTGTTTAGCCTATGTACAGGGCACATAGACTATGGCTCATTGCCTATGTATATGGCATGAATGCCAGTGAATATGTGTTGTTGGCTTGTATAGCCCAGTTTTGATGTGTGCTTGCTAGTCTAGGCTTGGTTAGGCCTAGTGAGACTTGACTAGACTAAGATTGGCCTAGTTTGACTATTGTAGCTGATTTGGGTTGACCCAAAGTTGACCAAGTTTGACTTGGACCTAGTTTGACCTAGACAGTTGACCAGGTTTGACTTAGAGTTGACTTTGACCTAGATTGACCTAGAAATCATGTAGATGCATCATAAACTTCATCTGTCTTGTTTTAAACACATTATAACCTGTACTGTTCTATTTAGGACATTGTGACTCCGGTACAGACATCTGACATTACACTACTCTTTTCAGAGTATCAGGCGAGTACATTCTCTGATAGTTCTCTCATTTACTTGTCAATTACTGTACTTCAGTTCTAGTTAATTGTATGCAATTCTCTGTTACAACACGTATGGATATTCTGGATTCATATATACGACACACATTTATTTTCTGGCCTCTATTACTGGTATCATCATTCTGGCTTCTATTACTGGAATCACCTACTGGAATCATTTACTGGAATCATTTACTGGTATCATTATATTTTGGCTGGACTCATCTTGAATCATTGTGTCGGATTTCTGGATTCACTTGCTGGGAGGAGAAATACTTGAGTAAGACATGTAGACATACCCCAATCTGGAATCTCCCAACTGGAATCTACTGGAATGATAGCCATCTCACACCCGGCCAGGTGTGTGATGTGCCATATTACCTACAGCCGTTTACATGTCGATCTCGGTATTTTAAAACACACTGTTAGAGTATAGGCTGGACTCACCCTGGAATCATTGATCACTATAACTGGAATCGTCCCTTACTGGATTCATCTTGTATTAGATTCATCTTGTACTGGACTTACATTAGAGTTACACTTGTCTACATTGCTGTCTGGACTTTATATCATATTATCCTGGTTCAGCTAGTTCTATTTATACAGTCTTCATTGCTATGATTCTTCTCTTGTTTAGTTATTTTCTTTCCTTGCACTTTATCTGTCTTTCTTACCATCACCTGAATATAAACTGCCATATTCATCAATACAACTGTCTATAACTGCTGTATAGTTCTCTGTCATTTACTTGGGTTTTCTAGATGAGATTGTGCTCGTTCCTGTCCTGACTGGACCTGTTGAAAATTTTACAGATGATTGCCCTGAGGATACTTGCCTACATATTATGGACCCGGAGACAGGATGGCTACCTTTGGCCCCGACACTCAGGAGTGATCGGGATTTAGTTTAGTAGACTAGCATATATTTTTCTATGTTAAACTTGTTGTAGTGGTTTGAGACTTGTGTAGTTTTGAGATTGTTGAGAGTTGTTATTTTAGTAGTTGTCTTCTATTCTTAGTTATTTCTTCTGTGTTATCTTATCGTGCTTGCACTGTGATTGAGTTACGATATCTTATACTTGTCCTTCGTTCGGAGTTGATCATGATGAGTACATTATTCATTGCGTGAGTTGATGGTTAGATAGTGACCTATAACATCATTCTACCGCCGATGCTGTGGCGTAGGCTGGGCGTTATTACGCGCTCATACCCTTACATTGGGTGCAGGTCGTGACATACATTTCTAGTTATGGATCTTTAGAGGTTGTAGTTAGTATAGGGTACTTGACAGCGCACTACCGCCGATACTGCGGCGTAGGCTGGGCGTGGCCCACGTATTCGTACACGTATATCCGGGTGCGGGTCGTGACACGTTTTTGTGGTGGCCCATGCAGGTCAGTCTTTGCAGTTAATGTGAAGTCGTGGTAGTGCTTGAGCTTATCTGTACTACTACGAGCTTGCCATAGGATTAAGGTTGAGTTATGGAATATTTTAGGATTTTGGTACTCAGTCGCATATTAGGAACTCTTGGTAGATTCCAGAGATGACCCCTGGGAATCTTATTTCGAAAGGTTTTCAAATCTTTTCCCACTTGTTTCCATTCGTCTTGATTTTTGAAATATTGTCCGTATCAACTTTATTCTTTCTTCGGATGAGTTGTGGACCCCGGAGGGAACTAGAAGTTGGACTAATATATCATCTAGGTTGAGGAGAGAATATGATTGACCAATCTTATATGAAGGTTGAGATTATTTTAGATTATATTCCAGAACTTTCAATCTTGACCTAGATAGTACCTTTGGGACTTCTCCTGAGAAATCTTCCTAAATCCTGTCTCGGAATCTGTTTTCGTTAGTTTACATTTACTTATCCTTGATTCGTCGTTAAATTTTGAATCTGGATGTTCGTTCGTTGTTTACTTCGATTTTGATTTGGTTGAAATCAGTTTTTATGAATTGAGTTAAGATATTCTGATAAGCATATTCGATAAGAACGATAAATATCTACCTTATTTATGGAGTTTAGAATTTATCGCAGTCATACTAGCTAGCACGACAGGGACGTGGAACCTGATGTTGGATATACTATCCTAGTTATAGAATTTAGATTTTCTTGCAGCCATACCGGTTGGCGTGGTAAGGAATCTAGATGACATAATTATAGGGTGTATACCCAAGTTATGGACTCCATCGTTTATTTGCAGCTATGCTTACTGGCGTGGGAAAAATTCTGGCAACATAATTCCAGGAAGACGTGTATGGTTATCAGACTGTATCTTAAATCGGATCACTTCGTTATGACCGGATCAGCAAGAACAAATTCTTATCATCATTCTTCTCCGTCTTGGTTAACTCTGTCTATCTACAGCCTAACTAGGATTTTTTCGACAGGATTGTTTTGTGTTCCATCTTTCATGTGATTTGACTAAACTCTTCTTCGCTAGCCTCTTGGGTAATTCTTCTTGTCCTTCCCGGTAATTGTTGAAAGTGCCTCATGGATTGATTCAAGGAAAGTTCGAAAAGTAATTTATCCTTGTATTACGGAATCGGGAGTTTGCATCCAGAGAAATACTGGCGAGGCATGACTTCGGATAACGACATCATGGTTAAATATGTTGCTCGAATTCTACTTGGACCACTCCCTAAGCATTTTGACTAACATCTTCTCCTTTATTTTACAAAAAAAACAAAAAAATTGGTTGGAAATATTTTACAGATTTGGCCAAGTTAAGTTCAGGAATCTATATTATCTGGCGTGGCAGCTGTGCACTGCAGCCATCCGTCGTATTATGGAAAAAGGAAGTTAATCGCAGCCAGATGCACACTAGCGCGATAGTAACTTCATGTGACATAATTACGGAGGTATATGGTTCTTGAGTTTTACTTCGACTACGTCCTATGCATCTCGTTTGGCCTCGTACTATTCTTGAAAATATTTCGACAATCTTTCCTGTCTTGCTTGACCCTTACCTTGTCTGAATATTGATATGGATTGTTAGACCCAGTCTTAGGCCCTTATTACCTTCTATTTTTGATGATTGGATAACCAGACCTTGTTAACAGATTATGTAGTGTAACTATAATATGTTATTATGTGTGATTGTGATGAGTATATTTTCTTGGGGATTCATTAGGTAAGCTTGTAGGACGGATATGAGTGACTGACTATAGTGGACTTAGAAACCATTAAGAATGATAGTTTGGTAGTATAGATTGATTTTAAGGTATCTAAGATGGAGTAATAAAATATTATATTTTGTGACTACGGATTTAGGACTAGAATCTTGTGCTTAGGTTCGAGGGTTGAGCATTGTAAGACTTTGATGACCAAGTGATTATTGGTTATCTACAAACCATTTACTTATGATTGGAGGATAGATCTATATATGGAATGAAATAGAAGGAGATAACATTGCGTGCAAGATCGGAAGATAGCAGGAACAAAATAAGGACATATGTACATGGGTAATAAATAAATCGGTAAATGATTTAAGAGTTTGAATTTGAGGGTTTATATTCAGGAGTTCTTGAGTAAAAAGAGAGAAGGCTCAATGCCAAGAATAGGTTTTGAATGTATAATTTCATGGAGCTTGTGATTAATAGGATAAAGATACTTAGGACGGGATAAGGAAACAAACAAATTGATATTGAGATTAGAATTTTGGTTGATGGCCAATCATTGTTGATATATATATAAGTATCTCGAGGATGACCTATATTTTAGAATATACGTAAAGGTTCTTATTGATATGAGGATTCTTAGGGGTAAAATAGACATAGTTTTTTTTTATGGAAGAAGCTTGATGAACCTGAACCAAATGATTGTAGAGAGAAACAACATAGGTGATCACAAAGGTAAAAGATTGAGTACTGTAGCCAAAGCAGTTGCATGTTTTAGCTTGACCTATTGGATGATTTTAATTTCGAGGACAAAATTTTTATAAGGTAGGTAGGATGTAAGCCCCTTGAATTTTCGGGATTTATTTTTTGATTTTTTTGAATGAATTATTATCGATGATTTATTTTTATTTAATTAATTTTGATCATTAATGCTCTTTACCGTGACTTGGATTTCTAGAGCATCAGGGATGCCAGTCTCTGAAAACTTTCTTCTTGAAGTTTGTAGTAGATGAGATTATTTTCAATTTGATATATCGTGTCCCACTCGAACTTGTTCCCTTGTACTCTTTTTGCTTCGCGCAAGTTCGGGTCAATTTAGACCATTTAATTATTAATTAATTTCCCACTCTTTTCCTTGATCCTCATAAGCACGTTACCATGACTTTTAATCTAGGAGCACCAGACTAGTCTTTTTCTTGAAACCAACTTGTCATGCCTGATCTACTCGAGACGCTCTTCATCCATGACCTTCGTGTCCCACTCAGACACTCCATTTTGTGCTTCATTTGCTTCGCACAACTTTTGGGTCGATTTAGGCCAATTAATTATCTACCGTAAAACCTGATTTAACTTCCAACTTAATTTCGGGACCCGACATCGATCCAACCTAGTCGATCCAAAGTATGGACATGGCCCACATGAAGCCTACTACCCACATGATACTTGTGTCCCATTTATTTGAGTCCCCCATGCTACTTATTTTCCCATGATCATAAATACCTATTTTGATTCAAATATTGCACCATATCCGATTTTGACCCGACCCGGCTCGACCGAACCCGAAACCAAGCTCCATGTTGTCCTCTCGTGACTACCCAAACACCCCACATAAATTTCCACTTTTTTCTATTTTTAAATATCTTTCTACAAATATATCTATTTCTCTCTCTATTTCTCTCTCTTTTATATATATATATATATATATATATATATATATATATATATATATATATATATATATATATATATATATATATATATATATAATATATAACTCCCTTTTTCTCTCTTTTCCTAAAATAACTCCAACACACACCACCCCTCCCCCATGTACAGCAGAACACCCCCTTTCTCTCTCTCCTCTCTCTCTCTCTAATAATATCTATCTCTCTCTCTCTATAAATATCTCTCTCACTCTCTTTATACTTTATATACACAACCACACATATACTAATATCTCACCCTCTCTCTCTTTACTCCTACACATAAACACATACACACCCTTCCCATCACAGCTGACCTCTCCTCCCTCCTCTCATTCTTTTTTTTCTTCTCATCATCATCTTCTTCTCCCTCCTTCTTCTTCTTTATTTTCATTACCACCATCACCATTCATCACCACCACAATTACCATTCATCACCACCATCACCATTCATCACCACCACCATTACCATTCATCACCACACCACCACCTCCACCATGCCAATGCCGTCGTTCTTGTGCCCCGGCGACCGCCGCCGCGCTGTGCCACCGCCGCCCTGGCCGTGCGCGTGCAACAGCACGCAGCAGCAGCCCACAGTAGCGGCAGCAGCAGCATGCAGTAGTGGCAGCAGCAGGTTGTAGTTCGCCGCGGGTGGTCGCGCGCCACCGCATGGCCGACCACCCATGGCCAGGGGACCCCGGCGAGCACTCCCCTACGCCGTCCTCGACCTCCCCGACGAGCCACGTAGGCGATTCGTGCGTTTTGCACGGAATCCCGTCGGCGCGAGCTCGGAATAGATCCAGAAATGGCGTTCCGTCGTAGCAACTTCGTGCTCATTTTCTGGGAAATCCGACCGTTGGATCGGTGATTTCTTTCCTCCATCTCAATATCGGTATATACCCCTTCACTCCTGTCAAATTTCATCCGTTAATTTCGTCGTTTTATACATCAAAACCGGCCACCAAGTTGACCGTTTAAATTGTGTAATTTTTGGACAGTTTTACGGAGCCAACTTCGTCGGTTCGTATCTCCTCCATCGCGGCTCCATCTGGCGTGCTACTAGTTCCTATGTGAAGCTGGTATAACCCTCTTCCTACCCCTTAAGTTTCGTTTCATTGTGAGTACGTTTGATTGGTTGAATTCGACGCCAAAGTTGGCCGTCCGAATTCGTAATTTCTAACTTGTTAAATTCCATTTTTGAACTCGGGACTCCGAATTCAATTTCTGACACCGCCAGTAGACTCGTGGCGTCGTTCTGGCATGTTTTTATATAAAGTTTGTTAGATTTGGAGGACGTTGGCCCTGGCACGTATTTCGGTGCGAAGCGGGCCCCACACTTCGGGTCAACGGGACTTTTTGACGCCGACTCATCGAAATTCAATTCTGGATATACCGTTGAGTTTGTATCGTCATTCTGGATTCGTTGACATATAATTTACTAGGTTTTAGTGGACATTGGTTCTGGCACGCATTTCGGTGCAAGTCGGATACCAATATCCGGGTCAACGGGTCATTTTGAGATCGGCTCATCGGAATCCAATTCTGGATATACCGTTGAGTTCGTATCGTCATTCTGGACTCATTGACATATAATTTGTTGTGTTTTGAGGACATTGGCTCCGACACGCTTTTTCGTGCAAATCAGATTCTAATATCCGGATCAACGGACCAATTTGAGATCGGGTCAACGGAATCCAATTTCGGACATACCGTTGAGTTCGTATCGTCATTCTGGATTCGCGAACATATAATTTGTTAGGTTTAGTGCACTTTTATTTTGACACGTTTTTCGGTGCAAAGCGGGTCCGACACGGACACCGTTTTAACTCGAAATTACCTTTTTGCCCCTGTGTCCAAATTAGACTTATGGATAGGCTATTCTAGCTATTTCGACCATTTTGGACACGTTGGTAATGGTTGTTTCACCATCCGACAACATCTGTAGGTTTTTACCCTATTATTATAATCTTTCTCCTTTTGTGTTATTTTGAGATCCATCGATTCTAGTGATTTCACAATCACTGAAATTGATATGTTGACCCTGTAGATGTTTATAGAGACTAGCTTTGACCCTGTTTGACCATGGTTGACTGCTTTGACTGAACATCGAAGTAGAGTCAACATTGACTTAGGTTAGACTAGTTTTGACCTTGGTTGACCACAGTTGACTCTTTTGACCAAAAGTCAACCGGAAGTCAACCGTAGCCTAAAATTGACTAGAACTTGACCGAGTTGACCAGTTCACCCAAAGTCAACTGTTAGTCAACGTTAGTCAAGTTTGACCTAGAGTTGACCTAGGATTGACCAGAGTTGACCAGTTGACCAAAAAGTCAACTGTAAGTCAACCTTTGACTTGTCTTGACCCAGTTTGACTTAGTATGACTTGATTTTACTTCCAAACCCTTATATTGATACAGTATTCCACCTATAGGTCCTCGAGGCACTGTTCTAGGACTCAGTTGACATATTCTACCAGATCGCAGGCGAGTACATTCTCTGATAATATTTTTGTTTTATGATATCGTCTATATTTCTTGTATTTAGTGTAGATACCCTTGTTCTCTTGACACATTGTTCACACGGATTGGTATTTCTTTGGATCCCGTCATGAGATGTTATTCCTCGCTTTCCTTGGTATATCTTGTGCAAGTCTTTCTTGTTCCTTGTGCATTGTATAGACACGATTCCTGCGAAGGCTAGCTACCCTCTCGGAGAATCGCGTGTCATGATGTGTCATGGTTGGATCCACTATACTGGTCGGGGACGGGGAGTATTAGTGTAGATGTGTGGTCAATACCTGCCTTGTATATCTTGTAAACCTTGTGAATGCCAATCCTACACCACACGTATGATTGGCTAGATCATGACCTTGTGCAGACCCAAGCCGGCCACATATTGCAGCTAGTACTCACACACTTAGATAGATGATTCTTGATTCTTGTACATGCCATGATCAGTTTTACTTGCCTTATTCTAGCTCTAGATTTACAGCTTATCTTGCCATGATACTCACATGTACATTTCATGATTTCTTGTATATTCTCTCTATTTACTGCTATATTTTCAATATCGTCTAATTAGAACTGTTATTTGAGATTTGTGCTCGTTCCATCCTGACTGGATATGTTGACAAAATTTTAGGAGTAGTTGTGCCCTCAGTATTGGACTTCATGATGTTGCTAGCTGAGGTGGATCTCACTATTCTTCTATGTGAGTTGCCTGTAGTTATCCTTAGTTAGTTTTGTTGTTCCTTCTTTATTTTCCTGTCTTATGATCCTTGTAGATTCTAGTTGTTCTAGTGATATTGTTATTATTTCTAGTCTTATCTTCCTTAGTTTTCATGATGTGACATGAGTACATTTCTAGTTATGGATCTTTAGAGGTTGTAGTTAGTATAGGATACTTGACAGCGCACTACCGCCGATACTGTGACGTAGGCTGGGCGTGGCCCACGTATTCGTACCCGTATATTCGGGTGCGGGTCGTGACACGGATCTGGAATCGACACGATTTCAGTGTCCGAATCGGACATGGACACGCGTGCACAAGGCCCGTGTACGGCCCCGTGCATGCCCTGTTGTCCGAGCGTCGTAACTCGACGCACAGGGCTCCGTTTCGCGTGAAATTTTATGGGCACGTGGGGGCAACCTCTGCCCAAATGCTCCTAAAATTTCATGATGTTTCTTGAAGCGTGCGCAGAGAAATATCACGCACACGGTTCATCCTGCACCGTGTACGCGGCTGAAAAGTGCCGCTGACACGACCTTCGTACGCGAACACGGTGCGTCGAGGACCCGTTCCAGGAGCATGAACATGAAGTCCTATACCAAGACTACCCAGGGACTCGATCCCGTGTTGCTGTGTCACATAGACGCGACGTGGTATCATGTCAGCGTGTCCTAGACCTACCCGGAGACCCTACCTAGATATGTGCACGAGCACGAGGCTTCTTGTTGTGCGTGTGGCGTTCAATCGAGCAGAAACGCACGTGCACGTACACTTGTCAATGCACGCGTATCCGGTTCTCTCTGATACGCACTCTGTGGACACGAATCAGACACGGGTTCGACCCTGTGAGTACCCGAACACGTCATACACATAGACACCTTCGTGTTTCCAAGTTTCATGAGTTCTAGTTATGAATATTGCATTTTGGGCATTGAGTTAGATTTTGGATTTCGACTTATATATATATTTGAGTTGTTTTGTTATATTTTAATTTTCTACGAATTAACTCAGATTTTCTGAGTTAATATGAAGTTACTAAGATTCTGGACTTGTGGGTTTTAGTACCTAATTTTACTTTCAAATAATTTTACCATATATGTGTATATGTCCTTTTTCCCTTTTATGTATAAGTATATATATATATATATATATATATATATATATATATATATATATATATATATATATATATATATATATATATATATATATATATATATTTTATATATATATATACACACACACACACACACATATATATATATATATATATATATATATATATATATATATATATATATATATATATATATATATATATATATATATATATATTCCAAATGTATAGATATATGTGTATATATATATGTTTTGTGAGTATATGTCGAGATATTTTGATTCTCAGATCTGAACATTTATCTCTTCATGGTTTCACCCCTTCTTTTTTCCCTATGTATATGTATATATATGTTGTATAGATATGTCTATATATAAGTTGTGAGATATATATATATATATATATATATATATATATATATATATATATATATATATATATATAAAGTCTCGATGCAAGTTGCTCCCCTTCTCCCCCTTTCCCTCCGTGATTCTCCCTCCCGCGTCCATGGACGATCGGCGTGCTCTTCCGTCGCCCGTTCCCGACGTCGTGGCCGGGATCGTCCAGCCCGGGCGAATCTCCCCCCTCGCATCCATACCTCCTCCGACGACGGGCGACTCGCGCGTCCGACAATCGCAGCCGCGCGCATACATGCTCCCTCCCGTCGCCGGCCTGGACCCTAGCCCAGCTCGCCTTGGTAGGCCTCCCCTCCGCCGGTATCGCCCCGAAGCTTAGGTGGCCGCCGAAGGCCATATCCCTGGCCTCCTCTCCCGCCATTGCCGGATCCCCACCCCGTTCGGATGCTCCGCCCGCCCCTGGAGGAGCTCAGCCCCACCGGTTCCCATCCCCGGTGTAGCTCCGCCTCTTCGGCGGCCCCCGCTCCGAGGGTTATCGGGGATTCCTACGCCTGGGAAGCCGGGCCGTCACCACCTCTGAGTTCGAATTTGAATTTGGAAAATTTGAAACTCCCGCTCAAGCATGCGCACCCTCCCGCCTGGGGAGCCATGCGCTGCACTCCGCCAGCGCGCTTATGCGCCCCCTCCCTCGTCCCTGTGCATGCGCCCCTCCAGAGGGGCTATGCGCCCGGGACATCAGCTGGTGCCCATGCGCCCTCCAACCCGGCAGTTCATGCGCCATCTTTCGACCGCCATGCGCCCTCTTTTGCCAATGGCTATGCGCCAGTGGAGCCGGGCCGCCACTCCGTCCCCTTCCTACAGGCCGACTATGCGCCTGAGGGTGCTGTCCAGCCCTCATGCGCCGGACAGGGCCCCAAGCATGCGCCCCAGTCCTTTGCTGTCAGCTATGCACCCGAGGGCGCAGCCCAACGCGCATGCTTCCATCCACCATTGGGCTGTCAGGCGCCTGCGCTTCTCAGTCTACCTGCAGGCCCCATCCTTGCGAATCTCGTTGAACGTAGCTCGCTACCGAGTAGATCCCCCACGGGTCATGACGAAGCATCCATTCCATCTCTCAATCCTCATTCCCCAACCCGCGGGCACCATTCGCCATCGCCATCCAGTCGCACATACGCAGAGATATTACGTCCGGACAGACTCTCGCAGTCGCCCTCCAAAGAGATAGACATTGAACTCCCAGAGTATGAGTTCCCAACCCCACCAGAAGGTCAAACCATCAGCGTGCCGTTCTCCACCGATGAAATTTCCTCATTATCCTCATCCTTCTCGAAGACCTTTGTGCTGAAATTCCAGTCCGGATGCCCGAAACTGCCAGTCGTACCGGAAGCCATTACAGGCTGGGGCCTCTCTTCAGCTTACAAGGTCATACCGGTGGATTCAAAACATCTATTCCTCCACCTATCATCTGACATCGACTGCTCTTTGGTATGGGCTAAGGGCACTACCAACATCGAATCCCTCAGCGTAAAGATCGCTAAATGGTCCCAAGTTTCAACCCTAATGTCGACTCAAAGATTATCTCGACATGGATAACCTAGCCGAAACTTCCCCTTGTCTGCTTCGCTCCCACAGCTCTCAAGAGGATTTCCAGCTCCTTCGGTACCCTTATCACTATTGCCAACGAAACTCGCAATCTCACCAAAGGAAACTACGCTAAGATTTGCGTAGAGATCGATCTATCCGTCGACCCCCCTCACTCATTCAGCTTAAGCTAGGGGGACGGTGTAGGTCCTAAACAATCAAGTTGCACCTATCAACAAAGTCATGAAAATAAAGAAAAACAGCTTTCAAATGAACTGCGCCGACATCAGATTACGCATCATCCAGATGGCGCAGAGTAGATTGCGCACACTTTCAAGTGCGCAGGCTGATGTGGCAATGTCATCATTACCTGACACAATTAAATCTTCTGACAACTGACAGCACAAAAAACGAGGAGACTGTTCGTTTATTGCACCGCACGGGCTAGAGGACAGCTGTACATGCAACGCAATCTGTTTGCAGCGCAATCCAACTCAGCGCGGTCCATCCTAGCGTAATCCAAAGTCAGCGCAATTCATGTGGCGCACTTCATCATGACAACTGACAAAAGTACATGTGGCATTCATGCACAATCTGCCTCGGCCACTCATGCGCAGTCTGCTGTGGGCAGTACACAAGCTACTTCTTATGCTGCCTTGTCAAAGTATAAGACTCCTGTACCCCTGGTGCAGTTAGCAGTAACAACTCCTGCACAAACCAACATTCCAGCAACTAGAGTGCATCCCAAACACTCTGTGGCAAGGACTCCTGCTACGCAAACCATTGTGACTGAGGCCAGAAGAGTTTCTGCCAGAGTTACTCATATGCAAGCTGCCAGTGCGCCATCAACCCATGCGCAAGCTGTGCCAGCGCAATCCAAGAGTGATAGCCCTTTGGATAAACTCTCTTCTTCTCACAGCAAAGGAAAAAGCTCTACTCCTCTTCCCAAACACCCTTTTGCTCCTACGCAATCCACTGGGGGTAGTCTTTTGACTGTCCCTCCTTCTTCTCAGAACAAAGGAAAAGGCCCTTTGGTCTTTTCTCGAACTTCCTCGTCTCATGACTTGGAAGACAACAGAGGGAAACGCTCTTTAGCTAACCCTTCTTCACAAAACAAAGGAAAAGGCCCTTTGGTCTTTTCTCAATCTTCCTCGGTTTTTACCGTAGAAGATCAACCTGAACGTGCCTCGGCACCAGTCAGTACAAGAACTCCTTCAAACAAGGGTTCTTCTTCCCTTCATGTCAAGAGAACTTGTACTGATCAAAGAGGTATTCTGCCTACCCCGATAGCAGAATTCCAAGATCTTCCAACTCTCAAGATATCCCGATCGAAACAGGGAAAATTGCTGGTGTCTCAAACAGAAACCCCTGGGGGTGAATTTGCAGATCTAAGAACTTATCTCAACAGACCAACTTCGGTAAAATGCAAACAGCCAATGCCGAAGACCAAACATCATCAGAGGCAAATTTCTAGGGTCAAAAATCCCGACACCTATGCCAATGAAGTGAGCACTTCCCTATATACTCAAGGGACAAAACATCTAAAGAATCGAAACCATGTTCCGAATATTGTCAAAGAACAGATCCCTCAATCTTTTGATCTTCGGGAACATCTCAGGCAAAAGCGGGATAACGTCTCGACACCTCCAGTTCAATCACCTGACCATCATTGCAATCATAAAGTCATCATCCAGTGTTGTTGTCAAACAACAAAATGATCTGTCTTTGATCGTCTGAACTTTGCAAACTCTGGACCTAAGTCAGAGGATGAAGACGAAGTGTTGTACACTTCTGTCAACATGACCTCTCGAGACACTGGGGGTATAAAATGCTCTAAGCACGGCAAGCCTCGCCGTCCTAGTCAACGGTATTTAGATTTACTCCGGGAATCTTCTGAAGGAGTATTTCGACATACCCGATCCCGAAGCCGAGATACAATCGGTCAAAGGAATCTTCTTCAAGATCCTTCGGGTCATCTTCTTCCTTCTCAGTCAGGAGACGATTCTTTCTCCGACTATGATGCATACAGCAAAAGCTCTGAACAAATAGTGTCTTCCACTGTACCAAGAGAAGTGACAGCTTATGTTGTCAATGAATATCCAGATGCTTCAACTTCTGCAAATCAGGAACAGCGAATCGCTGCACTAGAAGACAAGCTGAAGACCATGGCTGAAATGGTCGCTAGTATACATTCTATCATCGTGGCACAATATACCACACCACCGACTGTACCTGCTGCAAGTCCGGAAATCATAGCATCATCGGTACCTGTCAATACAGGGCTGGGGGTAGTATCTCCTCAAGTACCTCTTGTACAAGTTCAACCTGCACCCAGTCAATCAGGTGCTGGGGGTGGTGCTTATCGTGCTGTTCCTTCCCCTAACACTGTGACTCCACCTCCTTCTTCATCATCAGAAGACGCTAATGAAGCTGTCAAACTCCTGCGTACTCAGTTCGAGGCTTTCAAGGAGAAAGACAACTTACAAAGGTTGGGGATCAAGCAGCCCTACCCGGTCGAATGGAAAGAAGTCCCATTTTCTCCAAAGTATAAAATCCCAACAATCTCTCTGTTTGACGACAGCACTTCTCCAAGTCAGTTCATTAACCACTTTGAGGTAATGACCGTCCAACTCCAGCCAAATGACGCTCTTCTTACCAGAGTATTCGTTGGCTGTTTAGCCGGTGTAGCATACGATTGGTATAGAAGCCTGCCCGATGGTTGTATCACTTCCTTCTTTGGTCTAAAACAAATCTTCTTGGAACTATTTTATGAAGGGATCAACGACATGACCTTGTCAGCCCTTAATAAAATCAAGCAAAAACATAATAAAACTGCTGAAAATTTCATTGAAAGATTTCGCCGAGAAGCCTTGAAGATGCCTCCTGGGAGTCCGACCGCTGTCACTATAGACACTTGTAAGGCAAATCTTTTGCCTATCATCAGTATGTGGACAGGATCTACTCAGTTCCAAGATTGGCCATCCTTCATTGTCAACGCTAAAGCAGCTGAAGTTAGCGCTGACAAGTTCAAGCAGCTGGGGTACAAATGTCTAACCCCGATCGGGATGAACACCAAACATCAAATAGCGGTAATCGCCAGAATAACCATAAGAACAAGGAGACTTTGAACATCAATTTGAAGAGCAAAGAGTCTCTGGCTGTCAACGTAGCTCCACCTACATCCACTTCGACTCCTTCTGCACCTCCACCAAGGGAACCTCGTCCTAAAGTAGAGTACTCCTTCGACGAGAATGACACTGCAAGCATCTTTGATTGTTTAATCAAAAGCAACAAGATTCAGCTTCCAGACCCAAAGAAGCCTGATGAAGTCGGTAAGACTGATCATCCCAAATATTATGTCTATCACAGGTTCATTGGGCATCCTACTCGAGCATGTTACATGCTCAAAGGCAAAATTCAAGAGCTGGTCAATGCTGGTGTTGTCACTCTGCAGCAAGACGAGAAGACTGTGACTGCAAACATGGTCTCAGTTCAATTCGGTAACTTTCCTCCGCAGATGGTGCAGCATGGCATCATTCCTATCCCTAAAGCTACTCTTGAGATTGAGAATCTCCCTCCTCCATGAAGTGAAGGTCTCGTTCCCTTGTCTCTTGACAATGGCGAGATTATGTGGATTCATCCGGATCTTGCTTCAGAGTTCGAACTTCCCTCTTCATCCAAGAAGAAATACCGCCCTAAAGGCAAGACAAAGACTTGTAACATGGTATCTTTTGACCCCATAGTTGACGAAGAAATTCTGTTGGGCACCAGATCAGGGAAAGCTTATCTGAAGGATTACCCCGAAGCTCAAGAGAATCCTGCCTCTTTTTCTGAGCCGGCTCCAGTGCAGCCTGTTTCCACTGAAGATAGTTCTTCTGTACCCTCACCAGTTGTGGTGTCCATTCCTCCCAAGCCGACGGCCACTGACAAAGGTAAACAGCAAGTCTGCTTCGACAAACCTTTGAAGAAGTCATCTCCTTCCGGACTTGAAAAGCCTTACAACTTTGATATCCTGGCTCAATTAGCCAATATACCGGCCAGGTTGTCCATCTTCGAGCTTTTGTATCTTTCTAAAGAGACTCGAGAAACTCTAAGCGAGGCTCTCATGCAAGCTGAAACTTGTCTAGCCCTTCTGAAGAAGCCTACAACAGAGCCAGTTTCTTGTCTTTATTGTCATAGTGTGTTGGAGTTAATTCCAAACATAACTTTCACACAAGATGACATGTTGATGGAAGACAACAGGCATGACCGTCCTCTTTACTACACAGGATATGTCGACTCGATGAAAGTCGATCGAATTCTTATAGATCCAGGGTCTGCTCTCAGCATCATGCCAAAGATAATGTTGGATGCGCTAAAGATTCCAGTGCATAGTCTTTCCAGTACAATCACCACCATTCTCGGGTTCAACCAGGGAAGAAATAAACCTTTGGGCAAGATTTGCCTAAAACTCCAAATAGGCAATCTTCGGACAAAGGTGACCTTCTATGTCATTGACAATCATGGTTGTTCTTACAATGCTCTGTTGGAGAGACCATTTCTGCATGCGTACAACATTGTTCCTTCAACTCTTCATCAATGTTTCAAATATGTTGATGACAATGGAGAGGTGTAAAAAAAGGTTGCTGATCTCTATCCTTTCAAAGGCGTTGAAGCATATTGCAATGATGCTCGTATGTATAAGGATGAATTCATGAAGGTGGTGTTGTCTTTGGATACTGAAGAAGAGCAAGAAGCAGTGCCTGAAGACACCCTTATCATACCTGTTAAAGGGCGAGTCTCTCATCCTCAGTCCTCTAAGCCACTGGCTATTCACTTGCCAGCCCAGAAACAACCGATTGATGATAATAAAAGGGAGCTCACCTCTTCTGAGCCACTTGTTATCGATTTACGTCATAAAAAGGATAAAAAGCAGCTCACTTCTTCTGAGCCACTTGTTATTGATCTAACTCATAACAAGGATAAAAGGGAGCTCACCTCCTCTGAGCCGCTTGTTATCGACCTCCGTCATAACAGGGCCAATCCTTCTCCACGTTCTTCTTCTCCCCCTCTTATAATTAATCTGACCAAGCCTGCTAAGGCTAATGGTCCTGTTGTAAATACGAATGTACAGATCAATGAAAAAGCATCTACTTTCCAGTATACTAATGTCATTTATCATACTAAATGCTATTTGGATATGTTAGATAGCTTTCGATCATTTATAATGGGAGTTGTACAATCTTTTCAAACAGAAGTCTCATTTGAAGATCCAAAAGATTCATATCGTATTGTTCCCGCTCGAAAGAAAGGCGAGAGTCTAATACTTTTTAGTAAAGTACCGGAACAACAATTCAGTTATATGGATGATAGCAAAAGTAACGATACAGGACATCTCCAACTCCGTCGTTACAGTCAACAATCAAAAGACATCATCCGAAAAATGGGTTATGACTTCAAAAGTGGCCTCAATTATGGCAAGGCTAGACGAACTCCTATTCGTACTACCCGGAAGGAAAATCAGAGATGTACTATAGCAGGACCAAAAGAGGTCTCGGATATGCTTCTCCCTCGGTGTTATCTCCAGCAGTCTCCGAATCTGATAGCGAGGAGCACTCTAACTCTTCTGATTCCAGATCATGGGATTCTGATACCAGTGTTAGCCAAGTTCATCGGCTGATCGTATCATCTAATATGGTCTCCGCCGAACTTCCAGAAGGATATGACAAGGATATTGAAGAAAGTCCCGAAATAGATCCTTGGGCTCAACAGATGGATAATCAGTGGGTACTCCGCTTTGAACAACGAGAACCCCCTACCGAAGATCAATTGGTGCAAATTGATGTAGGAGAAAGTGGGTCACCTCGTCCAATATTCATCAGCAAGAACCTCCCAGAGGCAGATAAGCAAGAATTAATTCTTCTTATTAAAGAATATATTGATGTATTTGCTTAGAGTTACGAAGACATGCCAGGTCTAGACCCTAAAGTTGCTACTCACAAATTGAACATTCTGCCGAATGCAAAACCGGTTAAACAGCAACAACGGCGCTTCAAGCCAGAAATGATGGACGCAATCGATGATGAAGTCAAGAAGCTCATCTCTTGTAGCTTTATTCGAGAAGAACAACATCCTGATTGGGTAGCCAATGTCGTCCCAGTTCTAAAGAAAACCGGCAAAGTTCGAGTCTGCATCGACTTTCGGGATCTTAATGAAGCATGTCCAAAAGATGAATTTCTTCTTCCTATCACGGACGTCATGATTGACAACACCTGTGGGTTTGAAAGAATATCCTTCATGGATGGATTCTCTGGATACAATCAGATTCGGATGAATCCTGAAGATAGAAAACACACTTCTTTCCGCACTCCTCGCGGAGTTTACTGCTATACTATGATGCCATTTGGTCTCAAGAACGCTGGTGCAACTTACCAACGAGCCATGAGTACCATCTTTCGAGATCATCTGTGCAAGACTGTCGAATGCTACGTTGACGATATTGCTGTCAAAAGTCGTCTAAAGGAAGATCACATCCAAGACTTGAGAACTATCTTCAATCTCATGCGCCAACATCAACTCAAAATGAATCCCACCAAGTCATTCTTGGGTGTCTTTAGTGGCAAATTTCTCGGCTTCGTCATTACCTCTAAGGGTATACACGTAGATCCCGAGAAAATCAAAGCCATTCAAGGGATGCGTCCTCCACGCAACTTAAAAGAGCTACGAGGATTCCAAGGTCGACTTGCGTACATCAGGAGATTTATTTCGAATCTGTCTGGACACTGCAGACCATTCACTCAACTCATGAAGAAGGGTGTATCTTTCGTTTGGACTGAAGAATGTCAACGAGCATTTGATGACATCAAGCGGTATCTCATGAATCCACCAGTCTTGGTGCCACCAATCTCTGGCATACCATTCTTAATGTATGTCCGTGTTATGGACCATTCATTGGGTGCTTTACTTGTCCAAAAGAACAAAGAAGGCCACGAACAAGCTATCTACTATCTCAGTCGTACTATGATTGGTGCCGAACACCGTTATAGTCCGGTCAAAAATGAATACTTAGCTCTTATGTTCGCTGTTCAAAAGACTCGGCATTACATCATTGGCCAAACTATTCATGTCATATCCCAAGTAAATCCTATTCGGGTACTGATGAAAAAGCCCAGTACACTCATCTCTCGACTGGCTACATGGGCCATCCTGTTAGCCCAGTATGACATGGTATATGTTCCACAAAAGTCTGTCAAAGGTTAAGCACTGGCAGATTTCTTAGCGGCTCATCCTGTGCCAGAAATATCCAAACTCTATGATAAAATTCCAGACGAGACATTGGAAGCAAATATGGTCTCCGAAGAATTTCCTACTTGGCGTCTATTCTTTGATGTTGCATCCAGGATTGGACCAAATGGTGCTATTGTTACAGGAGTTGGGGTTGTTCTCGTTTCTCCAGACGGGTCAACTATCCAAAGAGCCTACTCCCTAGATGAACCTTGTTCCAATAACATAGCCGAATACAATGCTCTGCTAATCGGCCTTTAATTAGCCAAATAATTGGACGTCGAATATCTTGAAGTCTATGGTGACTCTAAGTTGGTTGTCAACCAGGTCAGAGGAACCTATGAAGTCCGCCATCAAGATCTAGTGCCCTATCATGAAGCGGCAATCAACATGGCTATATCATTCAAAGCCTTCTTCATCGACTATGTTCATCGAGCTTGCAATACCGAAGCAGATGCTTTAGCCAATCTTGCAGCTGTCTTATCCATCCCTATCAAAAGACATCAGGTGGTGGTCATCTCTAATCGGGAGTTATTTTGTGTCGAAAACAATCGTAATATTGAATTCAGAAATCTTGTTAAAGTCAATGTTATCGATGAAGACTGGAGAACTCCTTTCATCGATTTCGTAGTTCATGACATACTTCCTGAAGATCCAAAGGAGACCACGAGTATTTGTCGACGTTCTCTCAGGTTCTACTACAATCAGACTACTAAGACTCTCTATCGGCGGACTTATGATGGTCTTCTCTTGCGCTGTCTTGCTGGTGATGAAGCAAAGCAAGTACTGCATGAGGCTCATGACGGCGTCTGTGGAGCACATCAACTCGGTCCTAAGTTACAGGATCGTATTCGACGTATGGGTTACTACTGGCCCTCTATGGTATCAGATGCCATCGAATATGCAAGGAAATGTCGTGCTTGTCAAATCCATGCCGATTTCATTCACCAACCATCGGAATTCCTTCATCCGACTGCCGCCTTCTGGCCTTTTGAAGCTTGGGGCATGGACATTATAGGTCCCATCAATCCTCCTTCTTCTAGAGGACATCGATTCATATTAGCGATAACAGATTACTTCTCCAAATAGGCTGAAACTATACCTCTGGCTGAAGTCAAAACCAGCAGTGTCATTAACTTCGTCAAACACCATGTCATCTATAGATTTGGTGTACCTCGAAGGATCATCCATGATAACGGACCACAATTCATCAGCCAGAAGTTCACAAGATTCTGCGATGATCATCGGATTGACAATGTTGCTTCTACAGCCTACAATCCTGTTGCTAATGGCTTGGCTGAAGCCTTCAACAAAACTATCATCAAGCTCCTTAAGAAGTTTGTATATACTAACAAACGGAACTGGAGTGAAAAGCTTGGTGAATGTCTTTGGGCTTACCGAACTACGGTCCGTAACCCCACAGTTTTTACACCCTTCTCTTTGGTGTACGGTTGTGAAGCAGTTCTACCTCTGGAACTTCAAATTCCATCCTTAAGGATTGCTATTGCCAACGAGCTCACTACAGAGAACAACGATCTTCTTCGATTTCAAGAATTAGAAGCGCTCGACGAAAAGCGGCTATTGGCTCAACAGCATATTGAGTTATATCAAGCTCGCATCTCAAAGACTTTTAACTGCAAAGTTAAAGTCAGAGCCTTTCAGTAGGGAGAACTCATTTTAACAGTCAGACGTCCTATGACTATGACTCACATGAGCAAAGGCAAGTTCGACGCGAAGTGGGAAGGTCCTTACATTGTTAGCAAAGTCTTTTCAAATGGAGCCTATCAACTTTCAGAGTTAGACGGTCGAGTTGCTATGATGCCCATCAATGGCAAATTCCTCAAGAAGTACTATGTATAAATGTAACGGAGATTTTATATAAATATGATCAGACAGCTCATAAATAAAGTGATTTTTATTTCATCATAAACGATGTTACATAATATCAAGGAAGGTCACTATCATCCTTCTCAACATTGGGACACGGACCACTGCCGTCCTTATCGAAGACATAATCAGCAAAAGAGCCGAGAACATCCTTGCTGGAACCCACCAGGAACTTGCAAGCAGCCATTCTCATGGCCTCTTCCTCTTCAGTCTTTCCTGGTTCAAGCAGGAAATCCAGGATATCCCTCGGTGGTTTGGGTGCAGACGAACCTTCGCCTACTTCTGTCTGCTTTTGCTGGACTGGTTCGACAGGACGTTCTTCAGTGCCCGCTTCAGCCTTCGGGGCGAGTTCAGCCTTCTTGGATGCATTTCTAGACGACATATTTATGTTGAAGAAGTAGAAGTGTTCATTCCTGTCAAATTTCTGTTCTATTTATAGGCAGAAATTCTCCAAACAACGAAGCGACATATTCATCTGACGGTTCATCCGTTCATTATCATCCGACGGTTCATCCGTTCATTATCATTTGACGGTTCGTCCGTTCACTATTATCATTCGACAGTTCGTCCGTTCATTATTATCATTCGACGGTTCGTCCGTTCATTATTATCATCCGACGGTTCGTCCGTTCATTATTATCATCCGACGGTTCATCCGTTCATTACCATTATCCGACGGTTCGTCCGTTCATTCCATCCGACGGTTCGTCCGTTCATTCCATCTATCCGACGATTTATTCGTTCATTCCACCCATTCGACGGTTCATCCGTTCGTCCCGACGATTCACTTCGTTCACGCATTTTTGATGATTTGTTATCATTCATCATCCACATCAGCAACTTGTCATTCTTGATTAAGTTGTCTATTGAAATAATAATATTTGACAAATTATATTCTGCCACGTCCACATTACCTCTGAGCAAATATAATAAATATAATTATTTTCTAAATCAAGAAATATATCATGTCCTATACCTCTGAATATATTTTCTATCGCTATTATTTATATCTGAACAAGATATGCAATAAATAATAGAGCCACAAAGAATGTCTTTTATTGATCAAAAAGATGAAAGATGTTATATATCATATTGCAAAACAAGAAGATACAAGAATCTTTCTATTAAACTGGTGGTGTCATCAAGCCGGTTATCTGTTGCTTCAGAGTCTGTAGTTGCTCTTCACGGGATTCCATCACTCGCTTCCTGGCCTCTTCCATCCCAGATTTTTCATTGAAGGTTAGCATAGTTACCATTCGGCGACTGATTTCAGCATTATGAACAGCAGCATATTCATTTCTTTCTTGTGTTAGAGCATTTACTTGTTGAATTGCGGTTTGATGTTCGGTGACCTTATTTTCCAGCTTTGCCTGAAGACGAGCAATCTCCGCTTTCAATTCAGCAATTCTCTTCTCTTTTCTTTCAGCCACAGAGGTCACCGTTTCTACCTTGGAATTGTACCCAACAGACTTAGTAGTAAAAGTATCCAAGAGAACTTGGAAATTGACTCTCTCAACTGCAGCCTCCTGAGACATCCGTTCAAATTCGGCTTGTATCAAAAGTTCTACCTCTCCTTTGTTCAGCTCTTTGTTAAGGTCTCCAGCTCATCCAATATGTGATCAAGAAATGTGGCTTGATCCTCGTCACCTTACTCGCGGATGGCATTAACTAAGAAAGAAGTTGGACCTCTGACCGTGGAGAAATCAGCTTCTTCTTTCTCCATCACTCTATCTATTAAAGGCCCCAATGAATCAAAGAAGAACTTGGTAAATGACTTGACGACGAACTGATTGGTAGCCAGCGCACCAGGAGTAGCAGCTACTCCTGTTGACGTTGAAGCGGCTGGTTTTTCAGCTTCTTGTATTTGGACGGAGGGCTCTTTGAATAAGGAAACTAAAGTGGAGCTGGTTACTCCTCCCGGTTGTTCCTTTGCAAAATTAAATATTATTATTTTGCCTGTCATTTGCTACTGTCAAAAGAAGATCATAAGTAAAACAATCTTACCATGGCTTGATCTGACAACAGGCCTATCATCTGTTGGAACAGATTCCAGTCTAGCAGAAGTAGCTTCAGACATGACTGCCTGGCTACTGCCTATCACGTCCCGAGTCGGCAACGTTCGTTTCCGTTGTTAATTCTTGTCGATTCGATCGTCCTCGCTAAGGCGTGATGTCGTACGAGTCTGGAATTGCACTCGTACAAGGCAGAACGTTACGTTACATTTGATATAAATACGCCAAGTTGAAACTTCACAAATCACATTAGAATTTAAGACGCAGTATAGGAAGATAGAAATGCTTTTCATTCATAGCTTGCAACGAAGTGCATGTCGTAATTACATTGGATGCCGTTGCGGCTACATTGATTGAAAATAGAAAAAAAAATACATTCGACAAGTTGCCTGAACTATGCTTGCCGTCCCATACGTTCGCCCCTTTATACATAAGCCGTCGACTTGAATTGGCTTCAAAATACTTCAGCATAAGAAGAGCTTCAAAACACCTCTCCGTACTTCAGCTTCATTTTAGGTTGGAGCGCCCGCCGCACCTGGGGAAATTGGGGGAGGGGATTAGCACACTTGCTAAGTGGACGAGATGAACCAACTCGTCTAAACCGACTCTGATTGTTAGGGTAGGCATGCTTTAGAGTTTTCTTTCTATTAGAACTAAATGAATTCAGTTCATATTCGATAGCCGTCTTTGAGTATTAAAGCATACAACATAACATCGCAGTTTATCATATTTCTTACCACGGCCGTGCTCGTCCCTGCATGAAAATAGAGATAATATTTACACCTGCATAAGACAATAGATGAGCATGCAACTATCTTATATGCGATCATTGGTGCTACGCACCACTAGGGACTTAATCGAAGTTGGCATGCGACGCTACCCTTTCAGCCTAGGTTGCAAGCCTTACTGAAGGTCTCGCATGCCTCGCGCCGAAGCACGATGAATTATTCCCCCTAGGACGAATCGGTTCCGATGCCCCGGATACCGTTTCGAGGAAAACGAACTTGTGCACAAGCTGTCCATGACCATGCCTATGTGCAAACAGTTTCATATATGTAAACAGTTTTGTATAGCGCGGATAGTATCGAATAGCATTATCATTTCTCGCAACTCATGCAACGATTTATTTTCCCCAAAGCCGTATACCGATTTAGCGTCCCGTGGGCACCAAATTGTCCGAGGCATCATAACCCATGATCGACATTTCACATCATTTTGCAGCACATAAAATAGTCTATCTTTTTACTAGAACCTTAAACTTTTCCAGTTATGTGAGAAACTTGTATTTTTCGAGTAGATTACTCAAAATCGATACGTTTTTCCCAAGTTCTTGACTCAGTGGATTGGCATGCAATTAACTTGGCATCGTTCGATTTGAATGAATTCGAAGCAAGGAATAAGTTTGCGGGACAGAGTAAAAAAGAAGGGTCGAATCACCCACCGATTACTTTGCTTCGTGCCGATCGTCCAAGCGCTACGCAACGTCAATCCTTAGTTACGCGAGCTCCTGCAATGGCACCAATGCTTTGTTAGAATTCCTGCTTTTTCCCTTGCATCAAAATTGTAATTGCATCCATAAAAATGACGCGAAAGCACTTCATCAAGCCCAGCGGCAAAGCTCCAAGAAAACCATACAGCGATCTGGTCCCGTCGAAGGGACTCTTATAGAGAGCTCACTCGCCGAGACGTAGCCCGCTGCATCTAGGACTTATTCCAACAGAAGTCGTTCCATTAGTTGGATCGATTCTCGTAACTTCCGTCCAAATCGATTTGAATCGATGTCGCAAGGCGTTATTCGTTTACCAAGCTTAGCGATCGAGTCAGATGGCCATCTAAGCTCCCGGCCGATCTGACTCGGCACAAGCATATTATGAAGTTCCGTTGCCTATCGAAAGCGGGGCGCTACATAATATACCACTAAGAAAAAGTTTCGTCCCGAAACTTAAGAACAAGGGTCTGACCTTAATTTAGACAAACAATGTGGGGTACTTCTCTTTCATCTCCGCCTCCATCTCCCACGTCGACTCCTCGACTGAATGGTTCCGCCAAAGCACGCGGACCAAGGACATCGATCGATTGCGTAGCACTTTCTCCTTGCGGTCCAAAATTTGAATAGGCTCCTCCGAGTAAGACAAGTCAGTATGTAGCTCCAACTGATCGAAGCTAACCACATGACTTGGATCGTGCACGTATTTTCGAAGTTGCGAAACGTGGAAAACATCGTGCACATCAGCTAAGGCAGGAGGTAGTACGATCCGATAAGCAACCGTCGCAACTCCCTCAATGATCTCGAAGGGGCCTACAAATCTCGGGCTCAACTTGCCCTTAACGCCGAACCGCATCACACCGTGCATGGGCGTTACTTTCAGAAACACATGGTCCCCGACCAAGAACTCTAGCAGTCGTCGACGAAGATCTGCGTAGCTCTTTTATCGACTTTGCGCGATGCGGAGTCTATCTCGAATCAAGAGGACCTTTTCGACGGCCTGCTCCACCAGTTCCAGTCCAAGCACTTGTCGCTCTCCGACTTCATCCCAGCATATCGGCGAACAGCACTTCCTCCCGTAGAGCGCTTCGTATGGAGCCATCTGAATGCTCGACTGATAACTGTTGTTATACGCCAAATGCAACATATCTTCTAAGATCTGATTGACCCTCTCTGTCTGACCTTCTGTTTGGGGATGGTACGTCGAACTAAAGTTCAGTTTGGTTCCCACCGCCGCTTGGAGGCTCGTCCAGAAACGCGATAGGAATCGCCCATCTCTGTCCAAAATTATTGAGGCCGGTATCCCGTGCAGTCGAACAATCTCATCGACGTAGATTTACGCTAACCGATCGACGCTCCATCCTACTTTAATTGCGATGAAGTGAGCCGACTTGGTCAATCTATCAACAATGACCCAAATCGCGTCATTTCCTCGCGGCGTCTTCGGAAATCCCACAATGAAATCCATCGAGATATTGTCCCACTTCCACTCGGGAATGGCGATGTTCTGCAGCTCTCCGCCGGGCCTCTGGTGTTCTACCTTCACCTGCTGACATGCCATGCATTGCGATACGAACGTAGCCACGTCTTTCTTTATGCCGTGCCACCAAAAGTTTGTGCATAAGTCCTTGTACATCTTGGTGCTTCCAGGATGTAACGAGTACTTCACATAATGCGCCTCCGTCAGAATTTCTTTTCTGAGTTTGGCAGTTTCAGGAATGTATAACCTTCCCTTTAATCGCATCGTCCCGTCTCCGTCTTCCGTAAAGTCAGTCGCCCTTCCCGTTGAAATCAGCTCGCACATTTTCTTCAGGAATGAGTCGTCCTCCTGTGCGGTCTTTATCTTGCTAAGCAGGCTCGATCCTAACTTCAGTTGGGCTAGGTGCAGGTGTCGATACTCAATTCCGAGTTCGATACCCATCGCTTCAAGGTCTCGCTGTATCTTCTTGTTTATGGCCAGTGTTCCCATAAACATTCTGCTGAGTGCGTCGGCCACCACGTTTCCCTTGCCCGGCGTATACTCGATCGTTATCTTGTAATCTTTTATGAGTTCGAGCCAACGTCGCTGTCGTAGGTTGAGTTCCCGTTGTGTAAATATGTACTTTAGGCTTTTGTGATCTGTGTAGATTTTGCATGCCACACCATAGAGGTTGTGCCGCCATAACTTCAACGCAAAGACGATCGCCGCCAATTCTAGGTTGTGCGTCGGGTAGTTTTTCTCGTGCTGCTTCAACTGCCGTGAAGCGTAGGAGATGACTTTGTCTCTCTGCATGAGTACGCACCCGAGGCCTGTTCCCGACGCATCGCTGAATATCTGAAAGCCTTCTGGACCGTCTGGAAGTGCAAGGATTGGAGCTGAGACGAGCCATTGCTTCAACTCTTGGAAGCTGGATTTACAGTCGTCGTTCCATTCAAATACTACTCCCTTCTGGGTGAGGCGAGTCAGAGGCGACGCTAGTTTTGAGAAGCTTCGCACGAATCTACGATAGTAGCCCGCTAAGCCCAGGAAACTCTGAATGTCGCTAGCCGAGGCAGGTCGTTTCCAATCCACCACCGCATCAATCTTCTTTGGGTCCACTGCGACACCTTCGGCAGAGATTACGTGCCCGAGGAATATCATATTACTCATCCAGAACTCGTACTTACTCTGCTTGGCGTATAATTTATTTTTACGCAGAATCTGCAGTACCGTCTTTAAATGTTCCGCATGTTCTTCACGATTCTTTGAGTAGACAAGGATATCGTCAATGAATATGACTACAAATTTATCTATTTGAGGTTCGAAGACTCGGTTCATCAGATCCATGAATGCGGCTGGGGCATTCGTCAAACCGAACGGCATGACGAGGAATTCGTAATGACCATATCGAGTGCGGAAGGCAGACTTCGATATGTCGTCGGACTTGATCTTCAATTGATGATAGCCTGAACGAAGATCGATTTTTGAAAATATTGCCGCGCCTTGCAGTTGGTCAAACAAGTCGTCGATTCGCGGCAAAGGATACTTGTTTCGTACGGTCGCCTTGTTGAGTTCCCGATAGTCGATGCATAGCCGCAACGACCCATCCTTCTTCTTCACGAACAGTACGGGAGCTCCCCACGGAGAGACGCTAGGACGAATAAATCCACGGTCTAGTAACTCTTGTAATTGCACCTTCAGCTCCTTCAGTTCTGCTGGAGCCATTCGGTAAGGCGCCTTCGATATCGGCCGTGTATCCGGAAAGGTGTCGATGCTGAATTCAATTTCTCGATCCGGCGGCATCCCGGGCATCTCGTCAGGAAAAACGTCGGGAAAATCTGTCACAACATCTGTCTGTATTATGTTTGTATTATCCGTCCGCGTGTCTCGAACTGATGCCAAGTATCCCGCGCAGCCGGAACGCAGCATACGCCTTGCCGAGATTGCCGATACCATCATCTCCATCTTCGATGCCGTACCGCATGAATATGAGAACTCTGTCTCGCCAGGAAGGCGAAACACCACTCTCTTCTCCGTACACTCGATCGTTGCACGATAAGCGCCCAACCAATCCACGCCCAGGATTATGTCGTAATTTTGATGTCTAGCACGACGGCATCCAAGGATAGATATCTTCCCCCGACGCAAAGGTGGCCATCCCTACAAATAAAGTTCGCAGGCATATCGACTCCCGACGGAGTGCTAACACTAATATTTATATCTAGTGATTGCATGATTATTTTATTTTCTTTCGCATAATCAGCAGATATAAAGCTATGCGTCGCACCCGAGTCGAATAGTACTCGAGCAGGTATATCTTTGCAGAGTAATATACCTGTTACAACCGTATCGGATGCGTACGCCTCGTCCCGAGTTAAGGCATAAACTCGGCCTTGAGCTCCGTGACGTTGATTCTACGGGTTCACAGGCACCGCATTTGCGCCTTGTAGTGTAGGCGCTTTATATGGATTCGGAGTGTTCCTTGGTGGGTTGTGTTGATTCGGCTTCCCCGCCTGACAATATTGACTGAAGTGGCCTAGCTCGCCACACTTGAAGCATGTTCTCAGTCTACAATCGGGTGCTCGGTGCCCACGTTTGCCGCATCTGTTGCAATTTACTGCGGCAAAGTGACCACGATTCTCAGACGTGTTTGGGCGCTTTTGTACTCCCGATCCTCCAGCGTCATTAGGACGCTTGTTGAAGTTGTTACGAACGACAGGCACGGCCCTTTGTGACATACGGCCAAAGATTCGCTCACTATCAAGTGCGGCTTCGTAGGATTCACGATAAGTTTGGCATCGTTGGTTCATGATGTCCCTACGCAGTTCGTCGTTGAGGCCTTGTTGAAAATGCTCGTACCATTCTTCTTTGTTGGACAGGAAGGCGCCGACAAATTTTGCAAGTTTTGAGAAGCTTGTATCATAATCTTCAACACTCATATTCCCCTGCCTCAACATCATGAACTCATCCCCCTTCTGTCGACGGATGGCGCGAGGAACATACTGCTCAAGGAAGGCAGTCTTGAATATTTTCTAAGAAATCTTTTTATTGGAATCGGTTTCACAGATCTCTTGTTTCTTCGCCGCCCACCAGTCATGTGCTCTTAGTTGTAACTGCAGCGCCGCACAGGCCGCCCTCTGGGACCCTTCGATGTAGAGGAGATCGAATAAGTCCTCCATCTCTGTGAGCCATCCTACTATCACGTCGGGCTCTGCTCGGCCGTTGAACTTCGGCGGGTTCATTTTGCGAAACTCCTTCACTTTGAGCATGGAAGGAGAATTTATCATTTGCGGGGAGACTTCTTCCTCTTCGTCTTCTTCTTGATCACCGTGCTTTCCCTCGAGTACCGCGTCCGTCTCCTTGGTATCGCCCACCATCCTGCTCACTATCTGAGTCAGGACGGCCATCTGCTTGTGCTGCGCATCAAATTGGGCTTTGAATTGCATCTAAAGCTGTTGCTGCTGCAGTTCCATCAACTGTAGCATCTTCTCCATAGTCGTCTCGCTAGGGACAGTGCTTTTTATGCTCGACATACTATCAACGGTTTGTGTTGTTGTGCCGGCAATTTTCTTATCTCGCTTAGTCATTCATACAAACAGTGTAAACCCGTTAGTATTTTTCAAAAATATTTACGGGCTTACCTGTATGGAACTTGTATTTCATGCAGCATGCCGACAGGATTTCAATCGAGCCATCGCAACGGACATTCCAACAATAAAACATATTTCGAAAATCTGAGGAAACATAACTGTGCTCTGATACAAATTTGTCACGTCCCGAGTCGACAACGTTCGTCCCCGATGTTAATTCTTGCCGATTCGATCGTCCTCGCTAAGGCGTGATGCCGTACGAGTCTGGAATTGCACTCGTACAAGGCAGAACGTTACGTTGCATTTGATATAAATACGCCAAGTTGAAACTTCACAAATCACATCAGAATTTAAGACGCAGTATAGGAAGATAGAAATGCTTTTCATTCATAGCTTGCAACGAAGTGCAAGTCGTAATTACATTGGATGTCATTGCGGCTACATTGATTGAAAATAGAAAGAAAATACATTCGACAAGTTGCCTGAACTACGCTTGCCGTCCATACATTCGCCCCTTTATACATAAGCCGTCGACTTGAATTGGCTTCAAAATACTTCAGCATAGGAAGAGCTTCAAAACACCTCTCCGTACTTCAGCTTCATTTTAGGTTGGAGTGCCCGCCGCACCTGGAGAAATTGGGGGAGGGGATTAGCACACTTGCTAAGTGGACGAGACGAACCAACTCGTCTAAACCGACTCTGATTGTTAGGGTAGGCATGCTTTAGAGTTGTCTTTCTATTAGAACTAAATGAATTCAGTTCATATTCGATAGCCGTCTTTGAGTATTAAAGCATACAACATAACATCGCAGTTTATCATATTTCTTACCACGGCCGTGCTCGTCCCTGCATGAAAACAGAAATAATATTTACACCTGCATAAGACAATTGGTGAGCATGCAACTATCTTATATGCGGTCATTGGTGCTACGCACCACTAGGGACTTAATCGAAGTTGGCATGCGACGCTACCCTTTCAGCCTAGGTTGCAAGCCTTACTGAAGGTCCCGCATGCCTCGCGCCGAAGCATGATGAATTATTCCCCCTAGGACGAATCAGTTCCGATGCCCCGGATACCGTTTCGAGGAAAACGAACTTGTGCACAAGCTGTCCATGACCATGCCTATGTGCGAACAGTTTCATATATGCAAACAGTTTCGTATAGCACGGATAGTATCGAACAACATTATCATTTCTCGCAACTCATGCAACGATTCATTTTCCCCAAAGCCGTACACCGATTTAGCATCCCGTGGGCACCAAATTGTTCGAGGCATCATAACCCATGATCGATGTTTCATATTATTTTGCAACACATGAAATAGTCTATCTTTTTACTAGAACCTTAAACTTTTCCAGTTATGTGAGAAACTTGTATTTTTCCGAGTAGATTACTCAAAATCGATACGTTTTTCCCGAGTTCTTAACTTAGTGGATTGGTATGCAATTAACTTGGCATCGTTCGATTTGAATGAATTCGAAGCAAGGAATAAGTTTGCGGGACAGAGTAGAAAAGAAGGGTCGAATCACCCACCGATTACTTTGCTTCGTGCCGATCGTCCAAGCGCTACGCAACGTCAATCCTTAGTTACGCGAGCTCCTACAATGGCACCAACGCTTTGTTAGAATTCCTTCTTTTCCCTTTGCATCGAAATTGTAATTGCATCCATGAAAACGACGCGAAAGCACTTCATCAAGCCCAGACACAAAGCTCCAAAAAAACCATACAGCGGTCCGGTCCCGTCGAAGGGACTCTTATAGAGAGCTCACTCGCCGAGGCGCAGCCCGCTACATCTAGGACTTATTCCAACAGAAGTCGTTCCATTAGTTGGATCGAATCTCGTAACTTCTGTCCAAATCGATTTGAATCGATGCCGCAAGGCGTTATTCGTTTACCAAGCTTAGCGATCGAGTCAGATGGCCATCTAAGTTCTCGGCCGATCTGACTCGGCGCAAGCATATTATGAAGTTCCGTCGCCTATCGAAAGCGGGGCGCTACACTGCCTGCTTCAGAGCCACATGACAAGTGACGACTGCTGCTAGCTATCGTCATTACGAGCACTATGTCCATACACACTGGAGGAGCTGGAGAAGATTCGAGTTCTGTATGGATAAGATTAAAGACATCAGCTCTCAATCTATTAAAAGAAGATTGCTAACTTCATTCTATACCTTGGGGATCAACAGCAGGAGTTTTCCCCAAGGCCATTTCTTCGTCTGTTATCTTTTCTGAAGATATCTGTACCTCAACATTCTTTTCAGGATCCAAGGTATCATTAGCAGCTTCAGGAGATATCTGCACCTCAACAACCTTCTCAGGATTTAAGGTATCATCAGCAGCTTTAGGAGACACATGCCCTTCATTATCCCCTTCAGGATCTTGTGTATCTTCATCAGCCTCTGAGGATGAACTTTCCTCATTTTCATCTTCCTCCGGTACTTCTCCACTGGCAGTCGCAATGGTTTGATCAACATAATCCTGTAAGCCAAAGTCACAGTCATTTAAACCTTCGATCATCAAGCGATCCTCCTCCTCACGGATTGCTCCCGGTGTGGCGGAAGGTTGAGTAGTCTCCATCACCGGTAAAGGAGATCACAAAACTTCGTGCTCTGTTTCTGCAATATCTCCTCTGGGCTCTACGGCCTCATTTCTCTGGTCAGCCTCTTCCCTCTGCTCAATATCTTTCCTCTATTCTGGACTAGGAGTTTTATGCCCAGACTCAGAAATAGGGGCAGGAGATGGCATGGTGACTCCAGCCGCAGCGTTTATCACTACCGAAGACAAAATTTGCCTTGGAGGAGAAACTGTTCTCTTTTTTCTTCTGTGAGCTAGCTTCTTCTTTCTATGTAGAGGCCTCTCAGGACTCTCTACGTTTACTACCTCGACCTATTTCTGAATAGAGGTCGGTGTAGCTGCTTCATCTCGAGTGGACTCGGCCAATTGTCTGGATTGCGATCTGGTGGTAACTTTCTCTGAAGAATGTTCCAAAATCAATTTCTTCTTCACAGCTGGGGAAGAAGGCTCTTCTCTCCTTCTCTTCTTCTCCTTGACCGGAGATTTAACAACCTTTAGAGAGATTCTTAAAGGTTGGTTAACTTCCTCAGGGAAATTGGCTTCTCTGGAAGCTTCCAATGGATCGTCCACTGGCTCATGTTCTTCGTCATTATTGGGAGCTAATGTGTCAGTCGCTCCTTTCTTCAGACGATTTGCTGTTACAAAACTATCAACGAGGCTATAGTTTTTAGCAAATGTATTTGCAGCTGTGTAAAACTGTGAATAAGTATACAGCATTCTAGGACCAGCATCAGTTTTGTTTGGCATCGAGAACACTGTCCTAGTGTCTCGAGCATTGTAGTAAGCCCATGCTCTCGCACCGTCAATCAGGTACCCTGTCCCTTGCGGGCAAGTTATGGCGTTGCCCACATGGAATTGGTCATAACCAAATTGACGAGCGAAGCGGCTCGGCAGATATGGTTCAAGGAAGCATTCCTCTTCAAATTTGTATACTAGATGTGATGGTCTAATTGCCTTCAGCCAGTCGGAAGCTGCTCGGCGCAGTGGCTGCCTCCCCAGATCAACCATATTTGTTGCCATAAACTCGTAACCAACTGGAGGAGCGAAGCTTTGAAAGTTCCATCCCTTGCCAAGGTTGAGGGCACGTCTGCAGTCTTTTAGACTGACGTACACCCACTTGCTTCGGGAGAATCTGCGCAGAAAGCTGCCGCTAACTGCCCCCATGTCGGGGTTCATCAGAGATGGATGATGTAAAAGCAACCACCCGAACAGATAAGTGTAGGGCAACTCCAGTCTTGGGAAGTTCCCTTTCTCTCCTTTCCACTTGATCATTACATCGACATACAGACGAAGACCTGCATTTATTCTGTAGGTCATCGCTGACAACAATTCCATCCGGTAGTCGAAGACTAACCGGACGGCAGCAAAGAGGACGCCGTGGTGGAAGCGATCCACGGCGCTTGCTCCTGGTACAACAAATCGGCGAAGCCAATATGTTAAAAATCCTGCCAGTTGAGCTTCTTTTGACATGGACCTGTAGCCCATTCTTATGAAGCTCTCAACAAAATTCCCGGGCTTGAGCGGAGGATATTGGTATTCATCAGTAACTTCGATATCCATCCTCTTATTTTCTTCCATCAGCTTTATCACTTCACTGTTGCTGAGAGGATGAAAGAAAGATGGGTTGCAGGAGTCATGTTCTTTGGTCTTCTTCTCAACAATATGGTTAAGAAAAAGATAAGGCAGCCATTTGGAGGAATAGCATGTGCTGGAAGAGCCACTCTGGTAATACAGGGAGCATATATTATAATGGCACAGAAGTTCATCAAAAACTGCTACCATTTCTGGATTTTCCCGACGCGGTCTCTCTAACTCGTCGTTGGTGGGAACATATTCTTCATAAGGGGAGTCTCCATTCGGCAGGCATGAGATATACTTCATCTCATGGAGAGCCAATCCCATCTCCCCAAAGGGCGTCATGAACGTCCCTGTCCTATAGTTGTACCTCTCTGCCAGGGCAAGAAACAGATGAGGGTTTGGGTGGAAGCCATATACGGTAGCGTATACCGCATTATAAAGATCGATCTCTTTAAGCTGATCTTCAAATTGAGCTAATGCCCAGTTGGCTATACTGTTCCATCTCATGTTTTCCGGGTTTACCAAACCGGTCAGCCGGATGTCTTGATCCGGATATCTACCCTCCGCCTTGGCATACTCGTTAGCAAAAATCGGTGTCCTTACCGGCAGCAACAAAGACGAGTTCTCAGGGGGGATGCAACCTGGCTTCAACCCTCTTAATAAAGTGCTGTGTCGTTCGGAAGAACTATAGAACATGTCCCTATTATTCGGGCCTTTCTTGACACAGATTTTTCCCGTCCGTGCATGTTGAAGGGGAGTAATGTCCCAGTCCATCCTCCTAGGATGGCTTGCATGAGCATACCTTGCTAGAGGAAGACATCTAGCTATGTCTGGTAACTTGATCAATTTCTCCTTCCATTGGAAAGTTCTCGACTCAACTCGGGGTCTTGGTTGAGAACTTTTATCAATGGCATCGCCGAAGAGGAACATAGGCTTCTTGTGGGTGACAGCGTCAGCAGATTGTAAAGGCTGTCCATTTATCAGACTTAGCAAAGTTTTATTATCCTGTGTTATCAGGATAACTTGGCAAGATGATGGAAGGGCGTACTGGGGGAAGAGTACATGGGATAAGTCCTCTTTGTATTCTGGCTCAGCTAAAGTTCCTGTGAACATTTCATAATTCGGGTCCTCTCTGGTATCAACTGCATCAAACAGAAAAATCACAAATTAGTACAAGTCAAGTCAGAGATTCTGTCATTAGATTGTGCAAACATCAGATCGCACAAACATCAGATTGCACAAACATCAGCTTGCGCAAGCATCAGATTGCGCTGACAATCTTGCGCAAATCAGCCGATTGTGCTGACTTTTGCCAGCGCAATTCAACCGATTGCGCAAGAAGATATTCTTCATAAAAATGAAGAATAAAGGGTTCGTGCAACCAAAACCCTAAACATGGTGGTGCAGTACGATCATATCTCTAAAAAGATGGATTTTAAGATTCAGTAAAGTCGAAAAAACCCTAAAAAGGGTTTTCGATCAGGTTGTCTACCTCGCAAAGCAGGGTGCACAGCTTCGTAACGGGAAGGGCGTGGCGCAACCCGAGCCGAAGACTCGGCGGGGGCCTTGCCCTTGGCAGCGGCGGAGGAGCGCTTGGGAGCCATGAGATCGACGGGGAAGAAAGGCTGAAGTCAGAGTAGGCTCGGGGTTTCTTTCTCTCAAACATAATGAAAGCAAGTAAAGAATAATTTCAAAGATCGAGGGAACTATTTATAGTTTTTCAAAGAACAAACGGCCGTCACAGATTGCGCCGAAAAAGCAGGGGCTGATTCATCCGATTGCGCAGACAGCTCAACATATACGAAACTTGATTTAAAATTCAAAATTCAAAGTATTTCAAAATTTTGAATAAATTCAACTTTCGAAAACTTTGAAGGGGGTCTTGTAGGTCCTGAAAAATCAAGTTGCACCCATCGACAAAGTCATGAAAATCAAGAAAAACAGCTTTCAAATGGACTGCACAGACATCAGATTGTGCATCATCCAGATGGCGCAGAGTAGATTGCGTACACTTTCAAGTGCGTAGGCTGATGTGGCAATGTCATCATTACCTGACACAATCAAATCTTCTGACAACTGACAGCACAAAGAACGAGGAGACTATTCGTTTATTGTGCCGCACAGCGCTAGAGGACAGCTGTACATGCAGCACAATCTGTTTGCAGCGCAATCCAACTCAGCACGGTCCATCCTAGCGCAATCCAAAGTCAGCGCAATTCATGTGGCGCACTTCATCATGACAACTGACAAAAGTACATGTGGCATTCATGCCATCAATTGCTTGTTATGTGGCAACCGTCTGCACACGATCATGCACATTTCAATCAAATGATGCCATGTATCCAAGACAGTTGGCCCACGACTAGACAACTGCCTGCGCAGTCTGATGCTATGCAATCCAGTGCCTGCGCAATCTAACTTGCGCCATTCAGAATAATTACAAGTTAGTTATTTCCAGAACTCTATAAATAGAGTTTCAAGTCTTCATTCAAGGAGATCAGACATAAAGTTCAGAAATATCAGAGAATTCAGGAGTTCTTGCCCAAGTGCTGCTGCATTCTTCCGAGGCTTTTGCCTTCAACTTCAACTTCCGAGGCTATCGTCTTCAAAGTTCACATCGTCCAAGGGATAAAGCAATCGTCTTCTAGATTGGATTCCTACAGTTGTACTTTCCCAGAATTCTTGTAATCTCTTTACAAAGTTTGTTGAAATAAAGTTCATACTTTTGTTTTTGCAAACAGACGGGCTCACCTACAGGCGCTTGAGTACGACAACAGCATCAGCTTCTGCACGCACTGTCAGATCAGAGGCCACCTCTCGAAGCATTGCTTCAAAACCTACCCCGAGCTCAAAAAGAAAGCTTCTACTAAGACTCAACCCCCGAGGACAACCCATCTCCCAACTTCAGGCCCTATTCTTCCCCTCCCCAACTCACACTCTCATTTCACCGAAAGCGATGGATCACCCAGCCCTCGCGTACCCACTACGGCAAACAGTGTCATGGTACCTGACAAGCCAACAGGCATCACCCTCCTCAACAGATTCGAGATCCTAAGCTCCCTTTCTGAGGTCGAAGAACAGTCTATCCCCCTCTCCAACAAGTTTAAGACTATTATAGGTGGAGAGCATGCCAACGGTCCTTCCGTCGATAAGTCAAAGACTAATGAAGGTGGAGAGCACGACGACGGGCTTTCCGCCGAAGACTCGAGCAATTCTGGGGTATATAGGTAGGCACTGAATACCCTTCCAGCCCTTGTCGATTCTCCCTCCTCGCCTCTCCCGGTCGCAGCAGTGCAGTATTTAGGCCTAGAGTATGAGGCCAGGATCCGACAATCTCAAGATGCCGGCTTCCTTAACTCAAACAACCCTCTCAGCTCTCTGGCCGAGATCGAAAAAAAATTGCCAACACCCAGGGGATTGCCTCAGGAATCAGAGACTCGACGGCAGCCACCCCAACAGAATCCCAAAGGGCCCCCACTACCCATCAAAACAAGAAGGAAAAAATCCAGCCAAAGAGCCCTCGGTCATGACCATACGGTCGGCCTCAAAGCTCAACCCCACCTCCAATTGCAATCATGCTAATGCTTAACATCCTAACTTGGAACGTCAGAGGGCTGGCCAACAAACCAACCAAGAGGAGATTAATCTCCCTTATCAAAATCCACCGGATCGACATTATTGTTATCATCGAACCTAAAATCCCCCACAGAAAACTCAAATCCATCCAACTTCAGTTCGGTTTCCCGAATGCCATTGCTGGGTGTCACGACATCTGGATCCTCTTCTCCGACGAATGCCTGTTTGGCACTGTCCTCGATTCCGACCAGGCGCTCACGTGTTGGGTTGAACACCCAGCCCTCTCCTCTATATCCCTCATTTCTGCAGTCCATGGTAGCTGTAACTTTGTTAAGCGCAAGTAGCTCAGGAACACCCTTATGGATACCCACTGTTCCCTCAACAGCCTCCCGTGGCTTTGCATTGGGGATTTTAATGCAATCTCTTGCATCGAAGAAAAGTCGTGGGGGCGCCCTCCCCACCAACCGACAATGAACGACTTCAACTCCTTCATTTTTCAGGCCAACTCATACCCCTTCCCCTACTCCGGCATCTCCTTTACCTGGTACAACATGCAAGAAGGAGCTCGTCGCCAATATTCTAGCCTGGATCGCGCTCTTGTAGACAATCGGTGGTCCGATATGAATCTCATCTCCAACCTATCCCACCTCAACACCACTGAATCCGACCATACCCCCCTTCTTATAGAGGTCAGCAACATCACCAACCCGATTTAAAAACCCTTCAGATTCCTGGACCTCTGGAGACATCACCCGCAATTCTAAAATATCGTTGCCACTACCAAAATCTATCGATTTAGCGACGGCCGGATCCGTCGCCAGTCCGACGGGAATTCCTATTAGCGACCGATAACTGACGGATTTTGGCCAAAACAATCCGTCGGCAATCAGCTCGTCGCTAATAAGGGTCCGTCGCTATGTAGTCGTTAGGCGACGGAATAGCGACGACTTTTCGACCTCGCAATACGAAGCATTAGCGACGCATTTCCGACTAACTTTTGTCCATTTCAAGTATTAAGTACTGAACTGTGCAGACATTAGCGACGTAAAATGCCGTCGGTAACCCGTCGTAATAGCGTATCAGAGCGTATCCTTCCGTCGCTAATCCGTTGGTAGTCGTCGGTAACAGACGACGGATGGACGACGGTATGCTGACGGAATATTCGTCGATCAGGTTCTAGAAATGCTTGACATTTCCAGCACCATGGCGACGGAAGAGTAGTCACTAATCCGTCGCTACACCGTCGACACAGCGACTGATTAGTGTCTGATTATCCATCGCCATGGTTCTGGAAATGTCAAGCATTTCCAGAACCTTGTCGACGGATAGGCCGTCGCTATTCCGTCGAAGTATATACCACCAGAACCTTGCCGACGGATATTCCGTCGATCATCCGTCGCTACCTGGAAATAGTTTAAAATCTCCAGATAGCGACGGCATTTCCGTCGAAAAACCGTCGGCAACTGGGAATATCCGTCGCTAAACGGTCACTAGTCCGTCGCTAGCTGAGTTTTTTGGGAAAAAAATTACAGCACTTTCCCTGTTCACAAATATATGCATAAACCAAACCAATATATAATGCACACCAATTATCCAACAATCACACAGACCAAATATATAATGCACACCAATTATCCAAGAATCATATGGACCGAATATGCACATACGAATTTAATGCACACCAATTATCCAAGAATCACAGACCAAACCAAATTAATAGAAAGTAAACATCAATTATCCTGAAGTATAACATAATATCCGGTGCTATAATCCGATTATAGCACAATTAATCCAAAGCTCTCACAAATAATCCAAATTTTCTTAATACAATATTTTAAGAAGGAGGAGGTCGATTGTCCGGTGGTGGTAATCCCATATGCGACCGACGAATATACTCCTCCACAAGGTACGAAGGCAAGCCGTCGTAGATACTGTTCGAAAGTCGGCGTAGCTGCTCTGCGGATATGAGATCCAGGAGTGACGTCACAGTCGTAAGCGGTACCACAGGGGCATCAGGGATGAAAGAAAGATGACCCACGGAAGATGGACCGACACCTGCAGTCGACGAACCAGTAGAAGACGGACGAATACCATCAGCAGACGTACCGGCAGCAGCAGACGGACCGACAGCAGCAGATGGAGGCAAAAAGTACGTGGCAAATTACTTCCGCAAGGACGACACCGCCTCGTGCAGCTGCGTAAGCTGCGACCTAACATCATCGTCTGCCGGGGCCACGGAAGGAGGCGGTGTCGGTAGAAATCTCTACGTCGCCATGTACAACGGCCTTAGGGAGCCGACTTCGTACAGGAACCCTTTCTTAAAGCCGTCGACGGTATCTACGAACAAGTCGTTCCGAGCGGCCAAAGAAGAGGGCGTCCGGAAGGGCGTCGTTTCACCGACATCCTCAGTGTCGGTTAACTGAGCCCAACTAAGGGCCTCACGATACGCAGCCTATCAAATGAATGTGTTTATATTATAAGATTTACCTAAGTTGTAATCTAAATCCTATGTTTCACTAAGTTTAGTGTGAATCGTAAGTTTACCTAAGTTATAGTCCGAATACTTTTAATTCTAATGTTAATCTCATAAACATAAGTACTTACATCAGTCTCCTTGGCCCTCTCGTCGACGAAGCTTCCGTCCTTCCGTCTTTTGTGCGTATGCTGGAACACGTCGTACATGGTGACCGATTCTGGCGCCCTTCCCTCCTTCACCGCCCGTTGGGCCTGCATACGAAATTTCCGTAGAAACTAATTAACTCCTTTAATTAATAATACCTAATTCGATAGTGAAATAAATTTATGGTTGCTCACCAGATCTGCAAGTGTCGCTGCGTGGGACCTTGATCCCCCCGTATGAAGGCCCGTGGCCTGTCGGTTCACCTTCGCCTTCTCCGATTTCTCCTTGTACGTAGGGGTATCCATCATACCTAAGAGGTCCTTATAATACTCCTGCCGGATCCAATTCGGCCTCGTATGCCCCATTTTTAGGTCATGAATCATGTCCCGTATCTTCTTCGAGGCAGCACTTCTGTAGGTCCTGCGGATCCCCTCCTCGCGATGGGGGGGCCACCAGTACGTTGTCTAACACAGAAAATCAATTATCACGTAATTTAAAAAATGGTTGATTAAAGAGTAACTAATAATTAACCAGAAGATATAGATATATACCCTCAACTCGTCAAGCCAGACATACTGCACGTTTGGGGGCACCGACGAAAAGTTGAGGTAGGGACCATAGAAGTTAGCCCTGATAATTTCTCCAAGAGCCCTGCCAACATTAAACGGAAAAAACCTACAAAGAAGAAACAACTGGATTATTAACTTGAATAAATGAAAGAAATTTAATAAATTATCTTAAATTTACTTACGAGGTCCGCGGGCCATAGCTCTCGTCGGAACTCGCCTCTCGGCCTCTCTGGTGCGGTCGGAGGATCCGCGGGTCCGCGTATGTACTCCCCAGTAACCGGATAGAACCGAGTATGGGGGTACTCCGGGGCCCACTGTGCAGTAACTGGGGTATCCCCTGGTGGATTCGCTGCTTGTGGTTCCGATAGCGGAACGGATCCGCTAGCAGATCCGGACTCATGCCTCGATGAAGTGGTCGATCGAGGGCGGGATGCGTCTGTGCCCGGGGTACTCTCCGGGTCGGGCTCGCTCGATGGGGTCACATCCCGGGAACTTTGAATGCGACCACGACCACGACCCGCACCACCACCACCACCACCACGACCACCACCAGCACCACGACCACGGCCAGCCATCATGACCTGTAAATAGAACACATAAACATAATTAACAATATAAAAGTGTAAATGGATATAAAAAAACTAAACTAAAATATACATACCACCAGTAGGGAGACGAGTGCCGCCGCGACGAAAAATACTAGGAGTGCCATCTGCAATAAGTAAATAATCGAATGAAAAAACATGAATTCACGTAATTGCTTTTATGAGGTCAAACTTAATTCACGAATTTGGAAGTGTTTTCAATATACAACAATATTTAACCTAATCATCGTCTTCGTTCTCATCCTCGGCCTCGTCTTCATCATCATCCTCATCATCCGCATCCTCATCCTTATCTTCATCGTCGATTTCATCTGTATCCTCATCCCCATCAAATTCTTCTTCTTCTTCTTCTTCCTCAATATTTAGGACAAGATGCCTCTTTCTCCCCTGGTTGACAGCTAAGTCTTGTGTATCAACCTCTTCCTCCCCTCTATTTTTCTCAACAATATCTTCAACATCCATTGTATCCGAGTGTTGTCCCAAGTATTAGGACTTTTCGAACTGGTCCTCTTAGTATGCTGGGTCTCCAACGTTGAATGTATTTCTAGATTTAATCTTGCATACTGTCCACCAGTCAAATCGATCTCTACGACGCCTTGGGTAGCTTGTATAGTAGACTTGAACAGCCTGATTTGCTATCGCAAATGTATCGGACCCTCTATACCTCCTGCGATGATTTATATCGACGAATCCAAATTGTTTATCGATTCTCCAACCGATATTTGGTGTCGTATCGAACCACTCACATTTGAACATCACAATATGCATATCATATGGGCCAGTATATTGTAAATCTACAATACCCGAAGCACTCCATAATAGTCAAAGTCCGGCTCGTCGTCATAGATGGTGCCTCTTATGCAAACACCGGAATCCTTGGTACTGATACCGTCATTGATAAATTTGACATTTATAGCATTCTGAGTTGACTTAAACCTGAAGCCATTAACGACATAGCCTGGCCAAGTCTTTATTTGCTTCTTCGGTCCCAGTGCCAGATAACGAACACTCTCATGAGTGAGTGTTGTTTCAGGCAATAAAACCTGTAAACAAATATTTATAATTTAAATGTTTCAGATTATATATTAATAATCTCAATTATAATCACAGTTACTTACGTATTTGCGAAACCATGACGGAAATGTACAATCAATCTTTCTTTGAAGTCCCTCATCGGTAATATCGGGTCTCCTTATTTTGACTTCATCTCTAAATACACTATTAGAGAAAATAAGAATATATAAGTGTAGTCACTTACTTCATCAAATTTGAGATTATAACGAGTACAAGTGTACTGACTTACTTCTCCAAATCTCTCACTTCTTGTATGTCACAGTTTAACAAGACATATCGGTGAGCGGCATCATACTCGTCGTCTGTCAACCACCGTCTTTTACTAGGCCCAATAGGCTTGCCCCTTATATTGAATATTCCTCCATCCTCAACGTCCTCGTCATTCCTTTGAGGTCTATTTCGATTTGTTTTAACATGAGTATCGAAATAAATGGAGCAGAAGTTTGACACCTCTTCGATAAGATATGCTTCGTATATCGAAGCCTCTATATGAGCTTTGTTGCCAACTTTCTTCTTTAGATGGTGTAGGTATCTAAAGAGACAAATTATCTTGAGAATTAAGAAAGAATTTTAAAACCCACTGAAATTTATCGATTTTTATGTACCTTTCAAATGGGTACATCCATCGATAATGAACAGATGCACCGACATGGACTTCGTATGCTAGATGAATCGGTAGATGCTCCATGCTGTCGAAGAAGCCAGGAGGAAATATTTTCTTCAACTTGTAAATTGTTAAGATAATCTTCTCCTCAAGTTTAACCATGTGTTGCACAGTAAACTTAGTTGAACAAATATCCCTAAAAAATATTGATAGTTCGGCCAACGGAACCCATACAGCAGAAGGCAACAACTCTTTCAAAGCAATGGGCAGTAATCTTTCCATAAACACGTGGCAGTCATGACTCTTCATTCCCGTTAACTTGCGTTCATTGAGGTCAACGCATCTAGACAAATTCGACACATAGCCGTCGGAAAATCTTAAAGTAGATACCCACTTGCAGATTATTAATCTATCTTCCTCGCTCAATGTGTATTGTGTTATCGGCTTACTTAATTGTCCAGCAGCTCCCCTTTGTATCAAGTTCAGATAAGGACGCTTGCATATCTCGACAATGTCTTATCTTGCTTTTGGATTGTCCTTCGTCTTTCCTTTAATGTCCATGACGGTATTGAAGACATTATCGAACACATTCTTTTCGATATGCATAACATCAAGATTATGCCTTATAAGATTATCTTTCCAATAAGGCAAGTCCCAGAAGATACTCTGTTTGGTCCAGTTATGGGTTTGTCCGAACCCATCGACACGATTGTTCGATGGATCTTCCATTACAGTGGGCAAATCCTTTACATCTTCCCAAATATCGTATCTCAACAATCTGGCAGACGGATGAGAAAATTCTTGTTTTCCATCTCTGAATGCGTCCTTGTTCTTTCTCCAAGGATGACTCGCGGGCAGAAATTGACGATGACAATCAAAGAAAGAAGTTTTTCCTCCATGCTTAAGGCGGAACGCCTTACTATTTTGTATGCATATCGGACAAGACATGGTGCCGTGAGTACTCCATCCCGACAGCATACCGTATGCGGGAAAATCATTGATTGTCCACATCAGTGAAGCTCTCATCTGAAAGTTCTATTTTCTGGAAATATCATAGGTCGTGACGCCGATCTCCCACAGCTGTTTCAGCTCATCCACCACCGGCTGTAAATATATATCGATATTCTTCGTCGGATTTTTGGGACCCGGTATGATAGCTGTCAAGAACATATAAGGAGTCTTCATACACATCCATGGTGGCAGATTGTAAGGGGTCAGAATGACCGGCCAGCAGGAGTATTGAGATCCCGACTGCCCGAAAGGGGCGAATCCATCAGAACATAGCCCCATGCGTATATTTCTGGGCTCTGCAGCAAAATCTGGATGGCAAAAATTGAAATATTTCTACGCCTCTCCATCCGAAGGATGTGACAATTCTCCATCGTCCTTTGTACGTTCTTTGTTGTGCTACGTCATGTGTTCTGCTGTATTCTAAGACAAATACATCCTCTGCAAGCGCTTCGTGATCGACAAGTAATGCATATACTTGTAAGGACGTCGTTTTCTAGTTGACTTTCCTTTTCCCCTGACTTCCTTGTAACGATCCGCATTACAGAAGCGGCAACTTTCTACATCCTCGTTCTCCTTGTAGTACAACATGCATCCGTTGTGACAACAATCTATCTTGTCGTACCCCAGTCCCAGTTGTCGGACCATCATCTTCGACTTGTAGAAGTTTTTTGGAAGCTCTTTTGATTCCTTCGGTAACACCTCCTTCATTAGTTGTGTAATCCGATCATAGCAAGTTTGTGGCAAGTTAAAATCGAACTTTATATTCAACAACCGCATCGTCACTGACAGTACGGAATGTGGATCACAACCAGGATATAAAGAAGTTTCAGCATCCTGAAACATATCATAGAACTCCTTCACCTCGGGATTAGGATCCTCCAGATCAAAATTAGGCCCTGCCGCGTCGTACACCATATCTCATGCAAGGTTCTGCACGTCTCCATAATCAACGGATCATTCGTCGTCATCGACGACAAAATCTGCTGCAGCATTATCATCAAAAGCATAAGTAGCAGCATTCGCAACCTGTCTTTCGGCATATAGTTCACCTTGCGATGACCACAGGCTGTAATCACGTACGAAACCCTTACGGGTCAAATGATCTCTTACACTCACCACTTCTTCGTAACGCATATTGCGACAATTACGACATGGACACTTGATTTTGTTATCGTCCATAAACTGAGCTTTGCTCATGGCATACTTAAGAAACACTTCTACGCCTGCCTGAAAATCGTCACTCACACCTATTCTGCTCTCGTGTTGTCGTTTGTACATCCATGTACGATCAACGAAATAACGATCCATCACAGATTGGATGTAAAAATCTGTATAGTAAGACAAACTAAACAGAATTAGTATATAATCATGTAACTGGTGGATCCGCTAGTATTCTAGCTCGAGAAGAGAAAAATCTAAGTACAGTTTTTACTAATAGTTTGATACCGATACCGATAGTTCGATACCGATAGTCCGATAGTTCGATACCGATAGTCCGATAGTTCGATACCGATAGTCCGATAGTCCGATAGTCCGATACCGATAGTTCGATACCGATAGTCCGATAGTTCGATACCGATAGTCCGATAGTCCGATAGTTCGATACCGATAGTCCGATAGTCCGATACCGATAGTCCGATAGTTCGATACCGATAGTCCGATAGTCCAATACCGATAGTTCGATACCGAGAGTTCGATACCGAAAGTCCGATAGTTCGATACCGATACCGATAGTCCGATACCGATTATAGGTCAACTAATCAAACTGAGTCAATCTATCTATTTCTAAATTGCAAGAGTCCACTTCTAGGATATGGGAGCTATATCCTAAATATCTAGTCTAAAATTAACTTGGTTAGGATACTAGAGTGTCCTTACTATCTAGCAAGCACTACCTTTGTCTAGTCACACTAGCATTAATTACCTATAATTCCTACCATGTCTACAATCACACATATATATGTATATCACAGTTAGATGTATAGATATATACATCTATATAGAAGCACACAACTGACTTATGCAGATGAAGAACTCGCACTGTCCTTGACACAGTGAACATATACACCATGAACCCAAACTCCATATTCACATTTACTAATCCAAACACCACCAAACTAATGGATAAAACCCAATATGGATTACACATTATTTACCCAATATATAAACTCAGATGAATTTGATAAGCAAAGCCCCCCGCCTCCTCCGACCAAAGCCCGCCGCCCCAAGCCCGCCGCCCAGCCCCCGACGCCCCCACCCAAGCCCGACGCCCCCGCACCAAGCCCGCCGCCCAGCCTCCGACGCCCACGCCCCAAGCCCGCCGCCCAGCCCCCGACGCCCCCGCCCCAAGTCAGCCGCCCAGCCCCCGACGCCCCCGCCCCAAGCCCACCGCCCAGCCCCCGACGCCCCCGCCCCAAGCCCGCCGCCCAGCCCCCGACGCCTCCGCCCCAAGCCAGCCGCCCAGCACCCGAATGTCCCCAAGCCCGCAGCCCCCGCTGCCCCTACGTCGACACCGCGACAGAGAGAGAGAGAGATCGAGAGCGAGAGAGAGAGAGAGAGGATTACCTTCGGGAGAGAGAAAGGAGAGGACGCCGACGCCGTTCACCGAAGCTGCGGGAGAGAGAGAGAGAGGAGAAAGAGTGAATTTTGGGGGGAATGCGAAAAGTTTCCTCCGCTGTTTCATTTCAAGTCTGGAACGTAAATTTAGCGACGGACTAGCGACTGCCAATTATCCGTCGCCAATTGGTCGCTATTATTGACTATCCGACTGAATATCCGTCGCTACGTAGTCGAAGAAATGTCCCGCCAATTCTCTGCACAATTCCCGCCAAATAATCGACTACGTAGCGACGACTGGAGATCCGTCGCTATATCGCCGACTACCTAGCGACGGATATGCGACCTTTCCTCCTCCTAAAATTAAAATAAAAAAATATAAAGGCGTGTGGTCGGTAATCAGTCGGTGAGCTGCCATGAAGCCGTCGCTAACGCCGACTGAAAATTTTTGTCGCTAAATAGCCGTCGCTAATTTACTGTATTTTGGTAGTGTGCATCTGCCTGGAAGTCAACGAACAACCCGGACCCTCTTATCAGAGTGGCCGTCAAACTTAAAGCCACCAGGAGCGCCCTGACTTCCTGGAGTAAACTCGTGTTTGGTAACATCTTCCAAGAAATCAAAAATACGGAGGACGACGTCACTCGCACTGAGATTAGACTTGCCACAAATGGCTCTTCAGAGAACCGAGCCACACTCAACCTTAATAAGGTTGTCCTTAAATACCGCCTGAAAGTGGAGACGGAATTCTGGAAGCAGAAAGCCAGATTGACTTGGGACATCGAGGGCGACAGAAACTCCGCTTTCTTCCACGTCTGCGTTAGGGGACGTAGAAGTCAACTCACTCTTCATCAAATCTCTGACGATAACAGCACCGTACTCAAAGATCAGCGGACCATCCAGGCGGCTGCTGCCAACTTCTACTCCAAACTTTTCACTAAAGACGTCGTTGCCAAAGACGACATCTTTCTGGCAAAGGTCCCTCCATTAATAGAAGAACAGGATAATAAACTTCTATTAACCCCTCCTTCCACGAAGGAAGTTAAGACCGCGGTCTGGGCCCTTGACGAACACAGCGCTCCTGGTCCAGACGAATTCTCAGGGGTTTTCTTCAGGTCCTGTTGGAACATCATTTACACCGATGTGATCGAAGCCGCTACCGCCTTCTTCCAAGGAGCGTGCTATCCAAAATCATTATGCCGCCCCAACCTCGTCTTAATTCTTAAAAAAGATAACCCGGAGACCTTCAAAGATTTTAGACCGATCAGCTTATGCACGTTCGCCAATAAAATCATCTCCAAGATCATCGCTACCCGCATGGCCCACATCCTCCCCAAGATCATCTCCGAGGAACGGAGCAGATTTGTCCCAGGGCGGAACATCACTGATAACATCCTCCTAGCCTAAGAGATGATTACATGTATGAAATTCCTGTCCAGGGGGTAATATCGCTATCAAGCTTGATATGGAGAAGGCCTATGATCGCCTGGACTAGCAATTCTTGATTTGGATCCTCATGGCATATGGCTTCTCCGAAACATGGATAAACATCATATACAGATCCATTATTAACATATGGTTCTCCACTGTCATCAATGGTCAAGATGAAGGTTTTTTCAAATCGAGCCGAGGGGTTCGCCAAGGAGACCCTCTTTCCTCCACCATATTCATCATCGCCGCCGAAGCACTTAACAGAAATCTCAACGGCATGGCCAACATCCCTAGATTCTACCACTTTCATACTACCGCTGGCTGTCCCCTAATCACCCACTTAGCCTACGCTGACGACATCCTCATCTTCTCCTCCGGTGATATCGGATCTGTGGAGGTGGTCTGTAACATCCTGGAAAAATACACCAGATGTTCCGGTCAACGAATCAATCACGACAAAAGTGTCATTTATACCCACCACAAAGTCGACAGGAGCCACTCGACCACTCTCACCAATCTCACCTCCTTTACCACTGCATACCCACCGTTCACCTACCTGGGATGCCCATTGGTGTACGATAGATCTAATTCGGGCATCTTCAGCGGGCTCGTTAACAAGACTAGGAAGAAGATCGAAGGCTGGCACAATACTACTCTTTCTCCAGGCGGCAAGATGATCCTCATCAAGCACGTTCTTTCATCCATCCCTATCTACACCCTGGCCATCAGTTCCCCGCCTAAGAAGGTGCTATCCTCCCTGGAAACTCTCTTCGCCAACTTCTTCTGGGTTCATCATGATGGTTAGGATAAGCATCACTAGGCCAGGTGGGACTCGATGGCCAAACTGACGGACGAAGGGGGCATCGAATTCATCAAATTAGCACACATTGTGGATGCCTGCTCCATAAAATTGTGGTGGAAGATTAGATCACATAACTCTATCTTGACGTGATTCATGAAAGCCAGATACTTCCCTCACGCACACCCAACGTCGGCGGTGGCCAACAACCATTCCTCAGCATCCTGGCGTCACATTTTTTACGGTCGTCAGCTAGCTGAACCCCTTATCCGCTTACGGCTTGGCAACGGCACCTCGTCGCTTTGCCACGAAAGGTGAATTGGTGACACGGTGTTTCATCTCTCCCCAAATGCCCCTTCGAACTGCACGATCCGGGATCTATGGAGCAGCGCTTTGGATTGGAGATGGGAACGCATCAGAGACTGGATCGAGACGGAGGTGACGATCGAGATCAACGTCGCGGACGTGCGAATCAACGATCTCCCAGACACCCTTATTTGGGCCCCTACCCTCGGAGGTTCATTCTCGTTGGCTTCAACCAGGCGCGAGGTCAGGGCCGGAGGCGTGCCATCCACTTTGATCGCTCCCTTCTGGCAAACATGTATACCCATCAAGTGGTCTTTCCTGATCTAGAGAGCTTAGTGCAGGATGCTTCCAACCGACGACTCCCTAACCACCATTGGCTTTAGCCTAGCATCCAGCTGTCACTGTTGTACCTTCCAAAAACCAGAAACAGCGGAGCACATCCTTCTCTCCAGAGATCTCGCTGATCAGATTTGATGTAACCTTGCTCGTCGATACAGAAAGAGGCATCAGCCTAGGGGCTTCAACGATCTCCTGGTCAACTTGGGCGACTCCCATTGTCATCAGATCACTGCAGCCGCTGGTATTTGGGTGCTCTGGAAGAACCGGAACAAATTCTGGTATGAAGACCACCAATACAACGCGGCTCAGCTGATCCGCGAAACCCTCCGTTAGATTCTTAAATTCAAGAACCGTTGCTCCCACTCATCGGACCGATTTTGGCAGGCTTTGCACTAGCCCGTCTGCAGCGCCCTCTGGCGCTCAGTTTGGTTATTAGCTTTTGTTGTTTCTTCGCGCTAGGTGCGCTTACTTGTATAGGCTTCGGCTTTTTGTGCCTGATACATCAATAAACGTTCGGTTTGTTAATATATATATATATATATATATATATATATATATATGGATTTGTGTATAACACTACAAAAAATATGCTTTTAGCGACGATCCGTCGCTAAAAGTCATTTCTCCGTCGCTAAAGCCAAATAGCAACATATCAGCGACAGAAATGGTTTGTCGGGAAATCACGTATCGCTAATTTAAATCAGTCGCTAGTTTGTCGGAAATAGCGACTGATTAGTGACGCATTTAGCGACACACTATTTATTAGAAAATACGATGTAATAGCGCCGAAAACTCTGTCGCTATAGTTACCGAAGAACTACCTACGTCGCAGCGACGTAATTCAGCATGAGAGTAGCGACGGAAAATTATGTCGCTAAGATGTTTTCGATACGCTTTTGGTGTCGGACAGGAACATAGCGATGGAATAGTAAGTAAAATTTACGTCGTTGTTCAGTCGCTATACTGGAATATAATATTTTCCAGAGCCTTAGCGACGGAAACTACAGTCGCTATTCCGTCGGTAGCCTGTAAATTTTCCAGGCATATAGCGACAGAAAAATCGTGGCTGTTCTGTCGCTAGCTTGCAATGTTCCAAGTTTTTTGTCGTTGTTCCGTCGCCATTCCGTCGCTAAATACAATATTGCATGTCAGTATTTGTGTTTCCTGCACTCCACATCCCTGTCGACAGTTACACACACAATATACAGTCATATAAATAGTTTCCAAACACAATATCAATATTCATGTTTCTAGCAGTCCTTATCCCTGTCGATAGTTTTACAGTAGGCACACGTATCAGTATTTGTGTTTCCTGCAAATTCTCAGTTTCATGCACACGTATCCCAAATGTTTTAATACAACACATACACACATATCCAAAATTAGCTTCATACACACATACGAATAATGTTTTAATATAAGAAATATTAATAAACATATCCAAAATGTTTTAATACAAGAAAGTACTGGTATAGTAAATCTAGGTCGTCGGGCGTAATGGAAACCTCTCGGCGGGCATGATGAAGACCTCTCAGCGGACTTAATGAAGATCCAAGCTGCAAACGTGAACGTCGACCTCTCGGCGCCATAGAAAAATTTGAAAGAAATAATAAGTGATGATGTGTTAAAAATAAAAACTACTGTCATGTCATTATACTAATGGAACTCGTATATTAAATTAAAACGTACGTACTAGTCTGATTCATCTTCCCAAGAGTCTTCTGAATCATCGCTTGATTTCGAAGTATCTTCTTCTGCTTCTTCATTTTCACTATCATTATGATCTTCATCTTCATCTTCCAATACTTCTTCCTCAACATCTTCCAATTCTTTATCAACGTTAACCTCCATAATGTTATCTACCGCAACCTCCATATCCTCAAAATCCTCTTCCTCAACACCAGCCAAACTTATATATGTTGGTTGAGGGTTGACCACCTCTTCCTCTTGGTAGGCTACATCTCCAACATTATATGTATTTCTTGCTTTGGTTTTGCATACAGCCCACCAATTCAGGGTACTACATCGTCGGCTAGGATAACTCGTATAGTACACTTGAACGGTTTGACTAGCCAACACAAATGGTTCAAAACCTCCATATCTTTTTCTATGTTTTATATCAACAAGGCCAAATTGTTTGTCAATCTTCCATCCTTGCTTGGGTGTTGTGTCGAACCAATGACATTTAAAAAGCACAATATTCGTATCAACAGAATATTCAATCTCTACGATATCTCTTAGAACACCGTAGTTATCGAATTCGGGATCGGCATCGTAGACTGAGGCTCTCACACAAACTCCCGAATTTTTGGTATAATTATCATCCTCATCGACAAATGAATAATTGATAAGCTTATAAGTAGTTCTAAAGTTAAAGCCATTGATTGTATATCCGCTCCAACACTTCGCCTTCTTGCTCGGTCCAATAGCAATTGCTCTTAGCCCTTTGTTCTGCGACTGTGTACCAGGACAGAAGACCTAGTGTGGGTAGTATCAGAAAAGTCATTAGACAAAGTGTGGGTAGTAACATATCAAATTTAGAATAGCTAATGATTATAATCCTTACATAATTTCGGAACCACGACAGAAACTTCATATCGACCTCTCTAGCAAGATCATCATCATCAATATCAGGTCTTTCCATTCTAATCTCAGCTCTAAAAGTACTGTAATAATAGGGAGAAACGTTAGCACACTTCTAAATATCGAATTTAGAATGACTAAATGGTGTCGCTTACTTTTCAATATCTTCCATCTCTTGGATACCGCTATTGAAGCGTATATACCGATGTGCGGCTTCAAACTCATCGTCATCCAACCACCGTAATTTAGTCGCACTTGTCGGCTTGCCACCTACATTGAAGATTGTACGGATCCCTTCGTTCGGTGCATTGATATCACCTTCATCATTCCTCGGCGCTCTATTCCGATTTGTTCGGACATGAGTATCGAAGTAGATCGAGCAGAAGTTAGAAGCCTCCTCAATGATGTACGCTTCGCATATTGAAGCTTCTACATGAGCCTTATTGCCCACTTTCTTCTTCAAATGACCTAGAAATCTATAAGAAATATATTGAATATTAGAATTATTTAAATAAAAAAATTACAAATTATAAGATTATTTTATACCTCTCAAATGGGTACATCCATCGATAATGGACGGGAGCACCGACACGTGCTTCGTATGCAAGATGAATCGGCAAATGTTTCATACTATCAAAGAAGCCGGGAGGTAACACCCTTTCTAACTTGCACAACGTTACTACAACTTTCTCCTAAAGTTCTAGCATATGTTGCACCGTCAACTTACTTGAACACAAATCTCTAAAGAAGATAGATAACTCGGCCAGCGGAGTCCACACATGAGAAGGTAGCATCTCTCTAAAAGCGATAGGAAGTAATGGCTCCATGAAAATGTGACAATCATGACTCTTCATCCCTATCAACCTGCGTTCGTTGAGATCGACACATCTCGCCAGATTCGATATGTAACCGTCAGGAAATCTCAACTTTGAAATCCATTTACATATTATCAGTTTATCATCTCTACTCAATGTACATGGTGCTGGAGGCTTCACCCAGTTACTATTGGATCTTTGCGACAGATGCAACTCTGGACGCTTGCAAATAATTTCTAAGTCCTTCCTTGCTTTAATATTGTCTTTCGTTTTTCTGTTAATATCCTTCACAGTATTAAATATGTTGTCAAATATTTTTTTTCAATATGCATGACATCAAGATTGTTTCTTATGAGATTGTCCGGCCAATAAGGCAAATCCCAAGAGATACTCCGTTTCGTCCAATTGTGATGTTGTCTGAAGCCTTCAATGTGATGGCCCGATCACAGATTTTCCATGACAGTCGATAAATCTCGAACCTCTTCCCAAACTACATCTCCCATTAATCTCAATGGGGGAAGAGATACTTTTTGTTTACCAGCCCTGAAGTTATCTATGTTCCTTCTCTACGAATGTGACGAAGGAAGAAACTGGCGATGGCAATAAAAAAACACGCCTTTCCTCCATTCTGAAGGCGAAATGCCTTACTCTTCCCCATGTATATCGAACATGACATAATACCATCAGTACTCCACCCCGATAACATTCCGTAAGCTGGAAAATCGTTGATGGTCCACATGAGCATCGCCCTCATCTGAAAGTTCTACTCCATCGATATATCAAACGTCTGGACGCCAAACTTCCATAATTATTTCAATTCGTCCACCAACAGTTGCAAGTAGATATAGATTTGTTTTGGATTTCTTGGACCGAGTATGATAAGTGTGAGGAACATGTAAGGAGTTTTCAGACACATCCACGGTGGTAGATTGTACGGGGTCAAAATCATCGGCCAACAAGAGTATTGTATCCCCGACTGTCCGAATGGAGTGAATCCATCAGAACATAAAGCCAATCAAACATTCCTAGGCTCCGTAACAAAATTAAGATGACACCGATCAAAATGCTTCCATGCTTCTCCATCGGTAGGATGAGATATTTCTCCATCATCCATCTTGAAGAACAGTTTGGCAACTCTAGAGGGGGGTGAATAGAGTATATATAGAAAAATGACCAATTAAAAATAACTCTTTCACCAACAATAAATAATCAGAGTAAAGTGCGGAAAATAAATAGAGAGCAAAAAGAGCATACGCAAACACAGCGATTTTAACCTGGTTTCCCTCGTGGAGGACTAGTCCAGGCCTGAGAACTCTAGCTCAGGATTCAAATCCACTATTTGTGAAATAGTAGTTTACAACCGTGCCTTTACTTCAGAAGAGCACGTCAACTTCTAACAGAGGATCGCAGTGGCGATTTGCTTGGAATTGTCCAAGCGACTTCTTCGACTCTTGCACAAGAATTCTAACTGAGAGATGCTGAGCACTCGAGACTTAGGAGGCTTGTGGCTAGTAGATGGGAAGGATATGGCTTATTTGAGCTTATAAGAGAGAAGAAAAGAGAAGATTGGATGAATTGGAATGAGAGAATTCATGCCCTATTTATAGTGTTTTTATAGGCAGAATTCGGCCAGAATTCGGGTAGGAAAATTCAAATATTTGGCCATTGGACAACTAGCAACCAGCTAACCCTAAAATTAGGGTTCCTGATTTCTAGGGGACAGAGTTCGGCCCGAACTCTGTGTGGAGGCAGAGTTCGGCCCGAACTCTGTCTCCAGAGCACAGAGTGGTTCAAAAGGGACCATTTGGGAATTTTTGGTTTGGTGGAGCTTTGGGATTTTTGGGTAGGCTATAGTCTAAGTTTCAAGAGCTCAGCATGACTCAGATTACATTAGTCTAGACTCAAAGAAAGTGTAAAATACAGACTCGAATCAACTGAGACACGAAAGCTGAGCTGTCTTCTGTCTTGAGCTTAATGCAGACGTCGTGTGTCGTATTGAATTATTACAGATATTATTTAGTCAATATTGTCAATATTTGGTTGACTGTGACTTTGTGTCAACAATCTCCCCCATATTGATAATTGACAAAATAATATATGTATATTCAACATTCATACCTGGACACAGTTGATCATAGCAACATAGCTCCCCCATAATTGATGCCGAGCTAGAAATAAGAGCTCCCCCGTGATCAGTGAACGACGCTGAGCTAGAAGAGATAGCTCTCCCGTAAAGAATGCATTGAACCTGTATAATATCTCCAAAAAGCACAAACAAGCACAGATATACGAAAAAGATATGATACTAAATATATCTAGCCAGAATATACATAGTTCTCCCCCTTTTGGCAGTTAGCAATATAGACTGCATATGAATGAAAGATCATATAAACTGTAGTATAGACAATGAAGAGTGATGCAACCACGCCAAGCAGAGAAGAAACAATGTATGACTAAACAAAATGAGTCACTAGCATAAAGTAAAACTATGATAATGAGCATAAAATGTCATCCACAAAACCAAGTGTCAAACACACAACCAGAGTTTGAGTACATAAAACCAAGTACATAAATCCATAATAAACTAAATAACTGAAATCAAAAAAGCATCAACTAAGATCATCATCAGTAGCAGTAGCAGATCTAGCCAATCTCCATCACGGAGCACGAGAAGGTCCTGGAGGGTCTGAAGGACCAGGGAAGGAGCGACGGGGGTCCAGAAATGCAGCATCCGGATCCATGTAACGCATGACCCATGGATCATCAATGCGATGGCCCGCGCGCTCAGGATCCCGCTCCATGGGAATGTGCAGATGATGAGACATGGAGTACCGTATATCATGCAGGGAGTTGTCGAGGGCACTCATCTGTAGAGTAGTACGATAATCCAGCTGGGTCCAGCGCTCGTCCTCAAGGTCAAAACGATCCCGGAGCATAGTCTGAATAGACTCAAGAGTGGCAGGAGGAAGTGGTGCATCCTGACCGAGTGGAGGGGCGTCAGGCTCCTCATCATCAGAATGCTCAGAAGCCTCAGGAGAGGCGACGACTGCCTGAGTACGTCGTGCCTTGGACAGGAAAGCAGGAGCAGACAAGAACTGACAGTCATGAATAGGAATAATGAACGCACGAAAAACCATAGGAAGTTATAAAGGATAAACCAATGCTCTTGATTTCTTCCTACAATTTATCATCCAGTCCATCATTGTCCTAGGAAGATTAAAGGGGATATGATAATGAAGATGATACAAAGCAGATATCTCAAAGTAGGTAACTTCATCAGTGGAGCCAGCTTTTGGCAAGATAGTGTTAAAAATGATTCGATGAAGTTCATAGAAATAAGGGTTGAGGTGCTTGGCCATAAGTTTGCGAGGACTTATGTTAGGAGCACATAATTCCTCCTTGAAACCTTCAAGAAAAGTATCACCAACAAATTGAAATTGACGAGCTTCCACAAGTTTATCCCAAGCATCGAGATTAAGAAGATCAAGAAAATCCCCCAACTCAGAATCATTGAAAGCAATGTCAATACCGGCAACCCGGGAATAGATGTGGGTTGCATCGAAAGTTAAATTGCAATAAAACATTTGGATGGCGCTACGGTAAATGACAAAGTTTGAGGCAACTAACTCATCCAAACATAGATCACGAAACAATGATTCATATTGAGAAAAGATTATAAAATTTATCGGATGTCCCCCGAACACCGGACGAGTCCGAAAGTCGCTAAACCATGCATTAGACGCGTCTAGCGACACAAATAATCGTTCGTCATATGTATTCGGATCATGGGGACAAGGCGGGTTGAACAACGGATGAATGGGTTGTTGTTCAACTACTTGCTCAATTGGAGGAGAAGGATTCGAAGAGGAAGCTCCCTCAGTTCGAGTCCTTTTCCCACGATTGGGCAAGCGAGGAGCCATTTGTAAGAAAATAGAGAACTTGAAATGGAGAGAAAGAAGGGGATATACCTGAAATCAACAACAAATAGTGGAAGAGAATGATGAGAAAACCCGTTCCCTTGATTTTGAGGAGCAATGGAGCACTTCTAGATCAAAAACTAGGGTTAGGGTTTGTAGGAAGAAGGTTGGAGAGGTGGAGAAGAAGGAAATAGTGAAGGAGAGAGAAGAAAACCCGAAATATAAGTGGGGGTTTTCTTTGGTCGGATAGAATTCTGACCGTATGATCTAAAATGATCCAACGGCTGAAGCTGTCCCCGACTCTGGAACAATGGGACCGAACTCGGCCCGAACTCTGGTAGGGGCAGAGTTCGGCCCGAGTTCTGGGTTCATGTCCCAGAACATAAGTCAGGCCAAAAAATAGAGAAAAAGGTTAAGTGGTGAAAAAGAGTTAGAAATGAGGATAAAAGCTTGATGAAATCAATCAGATAGATAGAGAGGTATACTCATATCAGAATGAACTTAGAAATTAGTAAATAGGCAATAATAAATCAAAACAAACCATATGATAAACAAGGAAATATAATATAATTCAATAGTTTGAATTTGCCATGGGTTAGCTGCAGGAGCCGGATCCCAGCTAGCGGTAGTCCTGAGGACTAGTGCACCGTGTCGCTTAGGCTTTTACGCCTTGTTGTCAGAAGGACCCTTTCGGCTTGTACCCATACCAAATTTATCGTAAAAGAATCATACTATACTCGATATTTACGCAGGTGAGTTTCAATTTATGATCGCTTCATCTAAAATTCCAAGTTTACGACAAAGGAAATTGAAGCGCTCTTCGGATAAAGGCTTAGTAAAGAAGTCTGCTAGCTGATGATCAGTGTCAATAAATTCTAAGTTAATCGTGCCGTTTTGCTGATGATCACGCAAAAAGTGGTGTCTGATCTCAATGTGTTTAGTACGTGAGTGACAGACAGGGTTCTTAGTCAAATTAATGGCACTAGTGTTGTCACAGAATATAGGAATATGCATGAAAGATAACTTATAGTCTTCAAGGGTTTGCTTCATCCACAGAATTTGTGCACAACAATGCCCAGCTGCTATGTATTCAGCTTCTGTTGTGGATAGTGCGACAGAGTTCTGCTTCTTGCTAAACCAGGAGACTAAAGCCTTTCCTAATAAATGACACGTACCGTTCGTACTTTTACGGTCGACCTTGTATCCAGCGAAGTCAGCATCAGAGTAACCAATAAGGTCAAATGATGTGGACTTGGGATACCATAGGCCCACTGTAACCGTATCCTTAAGGTATCGAAAGATACGCTTAACCGCGGTCATGTGTGATTCCTTAGGATTAGCTTGATATCTAGCACATAGGCAAACACTGAACATGATATCGGGATGACTAGCAGTTAAATAAAGTAAGCTGCCTATCATACCTCGATACTTACGTTGATCAACAGGTTTGCCGCTCTCATCTGGTTCGAGTTTGGTTGAAGTAGCCATTGGAGTGCTGATTGGTTTGACGTTGTCAAGATCGAACTTCTTCAGCATGTCCTTGGTATACTTCGATTGACAGATAAAAGTTCCATTAGCCATTTGTTTCACTTGCAGGCCAAGAAAGTAGTTGAGCTCTCCCATCATGCTCATCTCAAATTCCGTCTGTATACACTTGGCAAATTCTTGACAGAGGGTTTCATCAGTAGAGCCAAAAATGATATCATCAACATAGATTTGAATCAACAGAATAGTGTCTTTAAAAGATTTTATAAACAGTGTAGTGTCAATTTTCCCTTTTGAAAAACCTTTCTCAAGTAAGAAGCTACTTAGCCTTTCATACCAAGCTCTGGGGGCTTGTTTGAGGCCATAAAGCGCTTTTTTTAGCTTGAACACGTGGTCGGGAAATTTATGATTTTTAAAGCCAGGAGGTTGTTTCACATAAACTTCCTCCTTAATAAAACCATTCAAGAAAGCACTTTTCACATCAATTTGAAATAATTTAAAGTTTTGAAAATTAGCAAAAGCACAAAGCATCCGAATGGATTCTAGTCTAGCAACAGGAGCATATGTCTCATCGTAGTCGATACCTTCCTCTTGGTTGTATCCTTGAGCTACTAGACGAGCTTTGTTACGTGTGACTGAACCATCTTCATTTACTTTGTTTCTAAAAACCCATTTAGTACCAATTATCGAGTGATTAACCGGTTTAGGAACGAGTTCCCATACTTGGCTTCTCTCGAATTGGTTGAGTTCTTCTTGCATAGCAGAAATCCAAAATTCATCATTAAAGGCTTCAGAAATGTTTTTAGGCTCTACTTGTGAAATGAAGGCAGTGCTAGCAACGGAGTCTCTTAGTGATGATCTAGTAGTTACTCCACGTGAAACTTCTCCTATTACTAAATTTTCTGGATGAGAAGGTTTGAAAGAGAATTTCTTAGGCAAACCCTCCAGAGAATCAGTTTCGGTTGAAGTATTCATTGGAGTAGAAGTTGATGGCTCAACGTCATCATCAAGAGTACTTACTGCACTGTTATCTTCATCAAAAGTCATATTTGTTGACTCTTCCACAATAAGTGAGCGTTTATTAAAAACTCTATATCCCTTACTCTTGGCGGCATAACCAAGAAAGATACTATCGTCAGCTTTAGCATCAAATTTGCCTAAGTTGTCTTTGGTGTTAAGGATAAAACATCTACAACCAAAAAGTTTAAAATAAGAAATATTGGGGGTTCTCCCAAACCAAAGCTCATAGGGTGTTTTCTTCGTAATGGGACGAATCAGCACCCTATTCAAAATGTGGCATGCTGTACTGACAGCTTCTGCCCAAAAGTATTTCGGAAGTAAAAATTTATTCAACATGACTCTGGCCATATCGCCGAGAGTTCTATTCTTCCGCTCTACAACACCATTTTGTTGAGGAGTTCTAGGACAAGAAAATTCATGATCAAAACCATTTGTATTACAAAAAATTTCAAAATCATAATTTACGAATTCGCCTCCATGATCACTTCGGCTTCGAGTAATCATGTAGCCTTTTTCGTTTTGAACTTTCTTTACAAAAACTTTGAAAACAGAAATAGCATCGCTCTTATTAGCGAGAAAGAAAACCCAAGTAAATCTCAAAAAATTATCAACAATAACAAATGCATAAAGTTTGCCACCAAGGCTAGCTATTCTACTAGGACCAAATAAATCCATATGAAGTAGTTGCAAGGGTCTAGTAGTACTTACAGAGTTGATGGAATGAAATGAGGATTTAGTTGCCTTATTTAGTTCACATTCGGCACATACCGTGTCCTTTTTGAATGTGATGTCAGGCAATTCTCTCACTAGCTTCTTGGTAGACAGCCTGGATATAGCATCCATGTTGGCATAACCAAGACGCTGGTGCCAAAGTAGTCGTTCGTCTTTGTGGGCATATAGACATCTACCTGCATTGTTAGTATTTATAGAAAGATAGAAAATATATATGTTGTCCTCTCTTTTCCCTTCAAAAGCAATGTCTCCTGTTGACCTATCATAGATGTAGCAACTATTTTGTCCAAAGTTAATATTATATCCATGATCAGCAAGATGACTAATGCTGAGCAGGTTATGCTTTAACTCGGTCACTAGGCAGACATCCTTTATTACAGGAGAAGGAGGATGACCAATGATACCATTACCTATTATGTGCCCTTTGAGATTGTTACCGAAGGATACATATCCTTCTCTCTTCATCGATAGTGATGCAAAAAGATTTGCGTCTCCCGTCATATGTCACGAGCAACCACTATCGAGAATCCACTTACTTTCAGTTGAAGAGGGAAGGTCCACCTACATCAAGAGTAGATGTGACCTTTGGTACCCGAGTTCTTGAGGGTCCTGAAAAGTTAGTCTTTGGAAACCAAGCATATATCTTTTTATCTACAAGTCTTCTAACTTTGTACTGTGGTGAGATGTGTCCATGTGATCCACAGTAAGTACAGATAGCATTCTTATTTATATTAGGAGCATGAGAATAATATCTATAAGCAACAGGATGAGGATGGACATGATGTGAAGAGTTAGCATGGTGATGATGATTATGCATAGAATGAGTGGCATGGTGATGGTGTCTATGAGGCATATCATGATGGTATTGTCTATGATGTGTGATATGCTGATATTGTCTATATGGCATGGCATGATGATTTTGTCTATATGGCATATGATGATCTTGTCTGTATGGCGTTGCATGATGATCTTGTCTATATGGCATGGCATGATGATTCCTATGTGTGGAGTGATGTGGATTGTGTCTTTGTGTATGATGATTGTGTACTGAGTGAGAATTATTCTTACGTGCACGTGGTTTGTGAAAGTTTGTGTATATAAATGCATGGTTATGTGCTGCATGAGAATGACGTGGTTGACTAGCATGAGTGGTGTTGTGCCCATGTGATTGGGTTTGAGGTTGAACAACCTGTTTACCCAATTTGGTTTCTAATCTTTTTGAAACAGCTTGCAGTTCATCAACCTTAATATTTAAGCCATATATCTTAGTCATGGAAATCTTGTGTCTACTCTTTTCTTCAGCAAGCAACGTGTTGAGTGTAGTGATTTCTTGAGTTTGTTGCTCAATACGTGCTTCAGCATCATGTAAGCCTAATTTAAGCTTGGATACTTCATCAGTGTCATTTGTGGGTGTCGTGTTTCTAACATTATCAAGAAGTAAGGAAATTCTTTGTATCTCATCTTCAAGACTTTTGATTTTGTCCTTAGCATGTTTGTATTTACCGATGACCTTTTTGTGATCATCGAGTAAATCAGTGAAAGCATCGCCAAGTTCATCAAAAGAGAAGTCATCTAGAGTTTCGTTAGATACCTTGTTGGAAGTTGCCATTAGGCACACATTTGCTGTATCTTGAGGAGAGTCCTTTTCTTCCTCGGAGTCACTCGCTTCACTTTCATGCCAAATGCCTGTGTTGGCATATTTCTTTGATGAGTTCTTTTTGTATGGCTTCTCATAGCGGTTGCACTTCTTCAAGAATGGACAGTCTTTTCGGACATGTCCAGTCTTCTTACAACCGTAACAGGTTGGCTCTTCTTCATCATCTTCTTGTGAATCCTTCTTCCTTCAATTGAAGCAAAGGAATTTTCTGAAGTTGCGAACCATGAGAGCTTGGTCTTCATCATCCGAGTTATCGTCTTCGGTCTCATCGTGATCAGCCCTTCGTCGATGAGCTTTGAGTGCGATCTCCCTGGTCATCGGAGCAGGCTCCTCGAAGTCCTTGAGGTCAAGCTCGTGAGTCATGAGCTTACCCATCAAGGTCTCCATTGACATTGATGTGAGATCGTTTCCTTCTATGATGCCGTCACCTTAGGGTTCCAAATCTTTGGCAACCCTCTGAGTAACTTACGAATCTTCTCGTGGTTTGAGTACTGCTTACCAAGCGAGGATAGAGGATTGATGATGTCGAGGAATCTTGTAAACATTTGAGTGATCGTCTCATTTGGCTTCATCTTGAAGGCTTCGTATTCTTGAGTGAGACGGCTTATTTTAGATTTCTTGACTTGTGTGGTTCCCTCATGCGTCACTTCTAGAAGTCTCCATACTTCATGAGCAGTGGTGCATGTGGAGACCCTGTTGAATTCATTCTTGTCTATAGCACAGAATAAAGCATTAATAGCCCTAGCATCTAGACTTGCCTGTTTTTTCTCCTCGACAGAATATTTGTCGTGTGGTTTCTCAATGAGGTCACCATCGACAACTATCCTGACGGGCTTTTTGTAACCGTCAGTGACGACAGTCCACAGGTCAAAGTCTAGAGACTTAAGATAGAAGCTCATCCTTGTTTTCCAATATGTATAATTAGTTCCATCAAATAGGGGAGGCCTATGAGTGGACTGACCTTCACCATGATTGGAAATCAAGGATTGTGTGGTTGCCATGGATCAGCTCTTAGGATGTTAGTCCTTATAAAGAGAACAGAGCTCTGATACCAATTGAAGAACAGTTTGGCAACTCTAGAGGGGGGTGAATAGAGTATATATAGAAAAATAACCAATTAAAAATAACTCTTTCACCAACAATAAATAATCAGAGTAAAGTGCGGAAAATAAATAGAGAGCAAAAAGAGCATACGCAAACACAGCGATTTTAACCTGGTTTCCCTCGTGGAGGACTAGTCCAGGCCTGAGAACTCTAGCTCAGGATTCAAATCCACTATTTGTGAAATAGTAGTTTACAATCGTGCCTTTACTTCAGAAGAGCACGTCAACTTCTAACAGAGGATCGCAGTGGCGATTTGCTTGGAATTGTCCAAGCGACTTCTTCGACTCTTGTACAAGAATCCTAACTGAGAGATGCTGAGCACTCGAGACTTAGGAGGCTTGTGGCTAGTAGATAGGAAGGATATGGCTTATTTGAGCTTATAAGAGAGAAGAGAAGAGAAGATTGGATGAATTGGAATGAGAGAATTCATGCCCTATTTATAGTGTTTTTATAGGCAGAATTCGGCCAGAATTCGGGTAGGAAAATTCAAATATTTGGCCGTTGGACAACTAGCAACCAGCTAACCCTAAAATTAGGGTTCCTGATTTCTAGGGGACAGAGTTCGGCCCGAACTCTGTGTGGAGGCAGAGTTCGGCCCGAACTCTGTCTCCAGAGCACAGAGTGGTTCAAAAGGGACCATTTGGGAATTTCTGGTTTGGTGGAGCTTTGGGATTTTTGGGTAGGCTATAGTCTAAGTTTCAAGAGCTCAGCATGACTCAGATTACATTAGTCTAGACTCAAAGAAAGTGTAAAATACAGACTCGAATCAACTGAGACACGGAAGCTGAGCTGTCTTCTGTCTTGAGCTTAATGCAGACGTCGTGTGTCGTATTGAATTATTACAGATATTATTTAGTCAATATTGTCAATATTTGGTTGACTGTGACTTTGTGTCAACACATCTTTTCGTTCTTTGTTATGCCATGTCTTGTGTTGTGCAGTATTTACATACATATACAACCTCTGCAGCCTCTTTAAACTGCATGTACTTGTACGGGCGCATCCGCGTCCGGGCAATTAATTTTCCTTTGCCCTGGATTGGCTTGTACCGGTCCTCGTCACAGAAAATGCATTTGTCTTTATCACTGTTCTCCTTGTAGTATAGCATGCAACCATTTCAATAGCAGTCTATCTTCTGGTAGCCCAATCCGAGTTTTCGCATTATCATCTTCGACTTGTAGAAGCTTTCAGGCAAATCATTTTATCCTTTTGGCAACAACTCTCTTACAAGCTGAATTATCCGATCATAGTATTCTTGCGGTAAGTTAAAATCAGATTTAAGGTACAACAGCCGCATCACCATCGACAATATCGAATGAGAATCACAACCCAGATATAACGGAGTATCAGCATGCTTGAACATATCGTAGAACTCCTTTGCATCAGGATTCGGATCCTCACGTGCAACACAAAAATCTAATACCATCTCACGTACCAAGTTTGTTGGTTGCCGATATTCAAAATGATCTCCGAGAGTAGAATCTCTCACCTCGTTATTGAAGAAGGACTGAGATTACGAAGCCGGAGATTCTCCTTGATTAATCCATACGTTGTAGTTCGATATGAAACCCTTCTTGTAAAGGTGCTCTCTCATGAGCGACACCTCTCTTAATGGTATATTCTTACATTTGACACAAGGGCACTTTATGCGCCTTCCATCCATGAAATCGGTATGGCTACTTGCATATATGAGAAATTGCTCGACGCCCGTCTTGAAATCGTCCGTCAAGCCAATCATACTCTCATGTTGCCGATTGTACATCCACGAACGGTCAAGTAAGTATCGACTCATTGTTCTTATCCACGTGAATGATTCTGCACCAAGAATTAAGATGCTATATATCACTTGGTATCATAAAACAAACCTAGTATAACTTGGTATGACGTACCCCTCACGTACATTCACTCATAAAACAAACATAGTATAATTAGGTATCACGTTGATACTCAAGTATCAAATTGATACTCAAGTATATATCGCATTGATCAATCAATTACCTTAGTAATCTAAAACTACTACACCTATTTATTTCGTGTTCGTGTCCGTGTCCCGTCAAATTTCTAAAACTATTATACCGATAAATTTCTATTTATCTACTATACCCACTACTATACCGATAAATTTCAAACACGAAATTAAAATTGAAACCCTAGAACAAGTTGAGAAAACACAAACAAAGCATAAATAAAAATAAATGCAAATTAGGGTTTAGGGTGTCGGACCTTGAAGAGGTTGGTCACGGAGAGGATCTCGGAGAAGGGGGGACGTCGGAGGGGGGGTGCCGGAGGGGGTGGTCGCCGGAGGGGGGGTCGTCGGAGGGGGGCACTGTCACGACCCGCTCCCGAATAATCGGACACGAGTCGGACACGCCCAGCCTTCGTCGTTAGAAACGATGAAGTAAGTTGTACCAATATCTAGGGAGAACTATGAATCAAGATAAGAATGAAAGTAATCACAGCATCTAATATATCAAATCCCAGAATCTCAGACACAAATCTAAATGTTATTACATTCCAGCAAATATAATCTATAATGATATCTCTAATACAAGTCCAGATAAGCTAAAAGATAATACCAGGCTTCCTTAGCCTCTAAGTCATGGGCAACATCCACTGGCTTATAGGTGCCTTCAGGCTCCTGCCCGTAGTAAGTATCACAGATAGCCTCCAGCTCACCTACAACATATCCTAGTCAGGAGCGGAGCTAAGTATATCCAAGGAAATGAATATGAACATCATGGTATGAACAAGAAACAGAAAATATATATAAGTATGAGAAACGAGAATAAGATATGAAACTGAATATGAATACTGAAAGCAAATACAGGAAAGTAGGACTGAACAATACCAACCCTTAGTTTAATGATCAGTATCAATCCCAGGTTACTGAACAATGGTTCAGTTCACAGGGTTGATACCACAATTCAGTCTCACAGATGAGACTGAATTCCAATTTAGTTACAAACTAGTTCTTACAACCTATTTCTAAGAAAATGGATTTGACTTAACTGCAGATCACTGAACTATTAATCCTGGTCATTAGAACCATACCAGCCTTGGTAGGACTGATACATCAGTCCAGTACCCAAGCTGATACAAATCAGTCTTACACAAAGACTGACTCAATTTAGCTCATAAGAGTGCTGAACCAAAACAAATCTGGACATTTTGCAACTTAACATTCAACTGTTACTCAGGTTATCCTCTTTCAATCGAACAGAAATATCATGAACTTCTTAAACAATTCAACCTGCCTTTTCCCCCATACTTGCTAGCTATCAGTCTGTGAAGCATAACAAAACTCAGGCCTTGCCCCAGGTTCAGTTTCTAAGATTTAATCCAAGTCAACTATCCCATGCCCACCTAGCTAGGATACTGATATGAGACATATAGAATCAGTCTTAGTTAAGACACTAAATAAGGTTAAGTCAGTACTGTTGCTGATAACAGTCCTAAATCAACTGTCCTGAACTCGAGTTGTCATCCAAGAATTCTAAATCACATCATTCCTCACTCGATTTCTTCAGTTTACATACATTAGTGAAATCTAAATCTTACCAAGATTCAGACTGATTCAGTAATCCATATGGCTGATACAATCAATCTCACATTGAGACAAGGATATTTAAACAGGTCCTGGATCAGAGCAAAATCAGTCTTATGAAAGACTAATACAACATAACATCCAGGTTTAGTTAACTCTCAGGATTAATAGATATTGATACACCCAACATGTAACTAAGAACTGGTTGTCTGCATATCCATAAGACTGACAATCTAAAGGATCACAAGCATCAGACAAGTATTAGTCCAATATCAGCCCTCTACTAGGGCTGCTACTAAGTGACTGAATTAAGACAAACCAACACAAAATTTCCAGTTCGAAACTGAACTTGGTTCCTATAACCTACACCAAAATCAAGGAATAAATCCAACTCAGTCTCAGGAGTCCAAAACATTCCTGTCATACTCTTTTACTACATAATATGTTTGAACCCTTCCAAGAAGATAGGGTAGTGTAGTAGTCAGAGGCATATGGAACCTGTCCCCTTAGGTTAAAGCACTGGTTGCAACCCAGGGCTCTAACTCAGGGTGGTTTCCTTTAGGCTTAGTTCAACTATTGCAATTGGAAATCAGGTATGGTGATACCAATGTGACTGCAATACATACATCCCAATTAATTGAGAACAAGCAGTTGCAACTATACATACCGGAGATTTTATTTCAAAAATTGAACTGACACTAAAGGTGTCTCTAACTGAACATAAACGGCCAATAGTTTTTTTCACAACCTTGACTTAATTCTTAGCCAATGCTTATAAAAATTCTCCAAATACATTGTTATATACACTAGACTTCCAGGAATTTAGAAAACAGATTAAGGCACATTATATATATATAAATCATAATCCTCATTTGCATTTGAAGAACCCTACTAATTCTATCGATCAGGTATAGGTACTGGTCATAACTGATCTTAATTCGTCACTCAAATTGAACTACTCTGCTAACAGTGCATAGAACAAGACTCAAAGAAATCACATCAGCAATCTAAACTTTAAACACGATTCAGACCACAACACTTCTTCCCAATCATTCCAAAGAAAATTTAAATAAGGATTCAAAGAGTTACCTGAAGGCAAGGTCAACCTATCGTAGCAACACAGTCACGAGAATTCGAACATGAATCACTCGATATACAAGCTAACAGTCTCTGTTGAGGCAATTCAATAAACACGTTTAAAACAAAAATGTAAAGTACTCCAGTTAACTCAATATAATCCCAAAACTCAAGAAAATAGATGAATACCAAAATACTTATAGGAAAATAATCTTGATGGAAGTAATTCCAGATCAGTCCGATTCCACAAATCAAATAGTCCTCTATAATTCAAACCAGAGCAAAACAAACCAAAACCGAAAATTACTCAAAGTTCTTCACCAATTTGATTTAGAAATCGATTAAACTCACCAAATTCTTAAATCAAAGTACGAGAAGAATGATTGCTTCAAATGGAATCCAGATTGGCTCGATCCATTGGCGAACTCAAACTGATTCTCCTGTTCGAAGAATTAAATCTACTACTTCGATCTGGAAGTCCAGATCTATGGATCAAAACCAGTCCAAAGGGAATTTCCAAAAATACTTAGAATCCAGGATTGATTCGGATCAACAAGACTTACCGAGATTTGTAGATTGATGAAGGGAATGGTCATCGAAGCTGGAACAATTTAGAAGTGTAGGTGTCGAATGAAGGACGTCACCTGCTAGGAATCCTCGCTAAGGAACGCTTCTGCTGCTGGTGGTTCGAACGCCTAGACTGTAGATGCATCGACAGCCTCTTCGATCATCCTCCTCGCCATCTCGCCAAAAGTGGGTTAGGGCTCTTCATGGTTGAAGAAAGAAGGAGATGGAGATTGAGTTCTCAATTTGAAGGATCATAGAGCTTACATAGATGGTAGGCTCGAAAGTCCTCTACGAAATTTCGATTTGGCGCCAAAAGTAGCAACCACTCAGTAGTGGTGCGTGCTGAAAGAAACGGTTATGATTTGAATTTGAAAACTAAATCTCAAGCAACTCTTCTGTGTATAAGAAAAAATAATGGGCTGAGGAGCCCAGGCCCGTTACAAAAGAAAATAAATGCCCAATTGTTTCTAAGTATATTATGTAAGAATTATTACAAAATAATTAATTTAAGGATAATTAAAAAAAATTGAGAAGTGGGGTTACAGGCACGACAAGGAGGAGAAGAGGAAGGGTGTATGGGGTTTTGAAGGAGGAGAAGAGGGGGGACAGAGTGGGGGAGCACGCCGGAGGGAGGTGCTCGCCGGAGGTGGGGGCTCGACGAAGGAGGAAAAGAGGGGATGGTTAGAGGGTTCGATCGGAGGAGGAGAAGAGGGAGGGGGCCGGAGTGGGAGAGGGCAACGGAGGGGGCCGCAGCCGGGGGGGGTGATCGCCGGTCGGGGGGGAGAGAGGGAGGAGAGAGAAGGATTTTGAGAGTGAGAGAGAGATTGGAAAATTTTCAAAATTTAAGTAACTTTCGAATTTTCACAGCAAATTAGCGACGAAAATTTTCTGTCGCTACGTCGTCGCTACATGGAAATATCACTAAGTAGTCGCTCGTTAGTCGCTACCTTTATGAAAAAAAATTTGAATAAAAATTAATCCTTCCGTTTTGACATTTACAGCAGCTCAGCGACGTATATATCTGTCGCTAATTAGTCGGTTAACATATTCCGTCGCTAAGTGGTCGCTGATCCGTCGCAAAACTTATAAAAAAAATTTTAAGTAAAAAAATTCGTCGCTCGTAAGTCGCTTGTCGGTCGCTAATTGGCGACTGATTACGCCGTCGCTAATTTTTAGTCCTATTTGCCTGTATTTTGGTAGTGTAGTTGAGAGATTGGTGGTTTTATTCTCAAATTTTGGCATATAATAGCAGCCCTTTATCGACACACACACACAACCTCTTCTTCACAAGCTTAAGTATATGTGTGTGTGTATATATATATATATATATATATATATATATATATATATATATATAAAAAAAAAATATATATATATATATATATATATATATATATATATATATATTTTTTTTTTTTTTTTTTTTTTTTTTTTATATATATATATATATATATATATATATATATATATATTTTGTAGATACATTACCTTGAATGAATGAATATATATGATATATATGAGGTATATATATATATATTTCAGAAGATGAATATTATTAGAAAACCAAAAAGCAACACCACATTACAGAAGAGACGGGCCCACGCCACCATCCAAAATTCAAATTTGAAAAAAATTTAAAAAAGACGCACACATCCAGGGGGGGCACGTGGCGTCCTAGCGCGTGGTCCGAGGGGGACTGGACCGGGCGCGAGGCCCGGGGTTGCGTCCCATCGCGAGTGAGGGCCCGAGGAGCCGCACGTGCCGCCCGAGGAGTCGCGCGTGCCGCCCGATGAGCCGCACGTACCGCCCGAGGAGCTCGACGGGGAAAGGGGGTAGCCGAAGCGGATGGCCGGTGGGGGAGGCGAAGACCAGCGATCCCCGACGACGGATGAGTCGGAAGAGCCATCGGGGGAGGAGCTGGCTACGGAGATGCCCGCAGGAGCGTCGCTGGGAGTGGGGACTGAGGGGCGGAGCACGGTTCTGCCATGCTGAGAGCTCGAGGGAGGGGAGCAGCCGCCGGGAGACTGGCGGAGAGGAGGGCTGGCCCGGGGGAGCAGAGGAGAACCGAGGCGGCACAGGCGGGAAGAGTGGCAGGAAAGAGATGAGGAGGAGGGAATAGAAACAGGGAGGAGAGGGGGACTCTCGAGTCGCTCTGCCGAGAAGGGGGCCACGCCTTGCCGGGGGTGGGACAGCGGCGAGAGGGCTCGACAGGAGTCCGGGGCTAGCAGTAGGGACGCGTCCCCCACCGCGCTCCTCCATGGACTGAGGATGGCCAGAGGGCCGCAGCCGCCTGGGGAGGGGCGGAGACCCAATACCACCGCATGGTGGAGGGGTCTTGCCAGTAGGCCCCGGCCGATGATGAGGGAGGCGAAGCAGAGGCGGCGGGAGGGGGAGGCGACAGGAGGGTGGCGGCTGACTGGGCGGGAGGCACCGCAGCCGCCTGGGTCTGGGTGGGGACCCAGTACCCCCGCAGGGTGGAGGGGTCCTGCCAATAGGCCCCGGCCGAGGAGGAGAGGGGGCGGTGCAGAGGCGGCAAGAGAGGGAAGGGGGTCGGCAAGCGGGGCGGGTGGAGGCGGCACTGAGGCGGTGGTGAGGCTCTCTGCCGAGTCGGGGAGAGGGGCTGGAGGGGGAGGCGTCAGGAGGGGGGCAGCTGACTGGGCGAAGGGCTCCTCGGCCGGAGAAGCCGCTGGATCCAGACCCGCCGGAGGATCGGAGGGATACGACGGAGGCAAACACGACACGCCGGAGGAGGCTCACTAGGCGGGACGGAGTAGAGGGCCAGCGGAGGAGGAGGGTCGGTTGCTGCCGGAGCATCGGAGGGCTGCAACGAAGAGAGGGGCACGGGGGGAGGAGCCGCGACCGATGGGACGAGATGAGAGGCGGCGAAGACTGCTGCCGGAGGGCGCGGCGAGCCGGGAGGAGGCCGCTCCGCACGCGAGGCTCCGAGGTGGGCGGGCGAAGGGCCGAGGATGGAGGGGGCTAGGAGCGACCGGATATGCCACGTTCGGCGAGACCGACGACGTCCCCTCCGACGGCGGGGCCGAGGAAGAAAGGAGGGGGAGGGGGAGCCTCCACACGTCGGGCAGACGCCCGGCAAACCACAGAAGCTAGGGAGGTCGGGGAGGGAAGGTGTCGACCGGCGGGGAGGGAGGCGCCCGGCGGCGGGTGGCCACCAGCCGAGGAAGAGAAGGGGAAGGGGGTACTCGGGGAGCTGGGGGCTCCAGCCGGAGAAGCGGGCGGCCACGTATCTATATCTTATGATATATATATATATATATATATATATATTTTTGAGTGTAACCCAGTGAGTATTGGGACAGTTTAGGATTGGTCCAATGAGCCTAGATTAGTCGAGTTGACTGACAAGTTGACCAAGTTGACAAAAGTCAACTTTGGGTCAAACTTGATCCAAATTGACTCAAACGAACTTAGAATGACTTGATAACTTGTGTTTGACCTAAAAATTAGTAAACGGCCTAGTTGACTTATAGTTGACCATGTTTGACCAGAGTTGACCAGAGTTGACCAAGGGTTGACTTTGACCTAGAAGGACCTAGTATCATATAGAATTGCATTGTAGGCATTCCTTATGATATTTTAGACCTTGTTGTGACTTGTGGTTGTTTTAAATAGGATTACATCACTCCAGTTCAGTTACACTTTCTCATCAGCAGCTTGGATCATCAGGCGAGAACATTCTCTGACCGTTTTATTCTTGCTTGGACATATTTATTTGTTATAGACTAGTTTACTTGTTGTTGTCACGATGTTATCACGGATTAGTACTATATGGATCTCTTCATGCGATGCTATTCCCTTGGATACATCGGGTATATTGTGCTCATGTACTTTATCATGTGCATCGTCTACTCTTTGTGTTCATATTTATTCATGTATACTCATGTGACATTCATGTACACTCATGATCATGTGAGCCTTCATGTATAACCTAGTGTTCATGTGGACTAGCTATTCATGTGACACACTACTTTCATATGCAATAACATAACCTGGACAGATCCTTGTGTACTGATTGGGACAGGGGAAATATTTATTTGGTTATGTGATCTACACCATTATCATACACAACTCCAAACTAGATTTAAGTCATGTATAACCTAAGCCAATTAACATAACCAGATTGTGCTCTACACCATGTAGTTAGTTCAGTTCTCTTATTATATCATGTACATCTATTTTCATATATCATGTTCTCTTTTATAGTCTCATTTCTTTATTAGCAGTTCATGTATAATATTCTATAGCTTGCTTCATATTTTTTTTATGTTATGATCTGTGTGAGAGATATGTATTCGTTCCTGTCCTGACTGGACCTGTTCAAAATATTACAGATGATGAGGATTGCTGCGATACTTACTATGGAGCAGGCCTAGTTGACACATGTGACCTGGACCCTCAGCAGGATCCAGTAGTCGCTGAGGACTTGCCATTAGCTTAGTCTAGACTTATCTTATTATCTAGCTTTATGAGACATTTGAGATTGTATTAAATATTGTTTATGGTGTTGATAACACCGAGACTTTTTATTTCGTTGTATTTCTTTTGTGGATTTCATATCTATATTATCGTGCTGATTATCTACCTCTAGTTTTGTGATTGAGATTGTATCCTCTTATGATTATCCACCATTAGGAGAGTATATCATTTTGTGATAGTTGTGATTGTGACCTAGAACAGCGTTCTATAGCCGACACTGCGGCGTAGGCTGGACGTATCCACTTTTTCGTGCCCTTACTCTGGGTACGGGTCGTGAAACATTTTTAGTGGTGGCCCATGCTGGTCCAGATTCATATTAGTGCGATGTCGTAGGTAGTACAGCGACTTAGTTGTACTACTATGAGCCTGTTATAGAGTATAGGAAGTAAAGTTTTAGAATGAGAGGATACTCAATCACTGTCAGATTTCCTTGATAGATTCTTGGGACGACCCTTGAGAATCTTATTTTAACTTCGATTTGAAATCTTTTTCCTTGATTTGATTCACCCATTACTCATTTGATTCACCCATTACTCCTTGTTATTGAATTTGAATTTGATGGATTCATTGTTGAATTTTGAATCTTGATGAATTAGTTGTTAACTTTGAGTTTGTATTATATATATATATATATATATATATATATATATATATATATATATATATATTATTTTTTAGAATTTAGGGTATAACCTGATAACATACTTGATAAGGACAGTGAGAAAGATAAATGTCTACTTTATTTGTGGAGTTAGAATTTATCGCAGTCATACTGGCTAGCATGACAAGGACGTAGAGCCTGATTTAGATATACTTATCCTAGTTATGGAATCTAGATTTTCTTGCAGCCATACCGGTTGGCAGTGGTAAGAATTCTAAATAACATGATTATAGGGTGTATACCTTAGTTACGGACTCTATTATTTATTGCAGCTATGCTTACTGGTATGGCAAAATTCTAGCAATATGATTTCAGGAAGACGTGTATGGTTATCAGATTATATCTAAAAATTGGTTCATTCCTTTTGAACAGATAAGCAAGAACAGATTTTATCATTATTTCTTTGTTTCAATTATTTCTTGTATTACCATTTTTTTTCTTATCTTAGTTAACTCTGTCCCAATTACATCAATCACCTATCTCGTATCTAATTATGTCATCTATACTTTGAAATCTTTGAATCTCTATACCTTTTTACCTTGGAAAGGTCGAGGAAGTGACGTAAATCATCTAGCTTGGAAAGGACGTAATTGGTTATCTCATGATAATCTAGGTAGGAATATAATATGATAGACCTTGATATAGAATTTTGAGATAGAGATGTGGTAAAGATTGGGAATGAAATCAAGAGATCAATATTATCAAGTCGAAACGATCACACATAGAGAAATATTTTGGATATAAATAATTCATAGATATATTTCCTAACTAATGAGTATATTCGAGGTCAACTTAGTTTTGAGAACTTGGATAATTTTTGGTTATTAATTCTTGAGACGTTTCACTTTAAGACTATGATGTTAAATTTAGGGATTTAGTAATGGAGAAGAGATTTTAACTGTATTCGATGGCAATATGAAATTGAATAAGATATTGTAAGAAAATGGCTAAGAATAGAAAGAACACAAAGATTTTTTAGTTATAGAAATCTAGAGATTTTATGAAAATTTAAATTTAAGGAGAATAATATTTGAGGGTGTACGTTAAAGGAAATATGAAGGTTGATTCTATAATGGAGAATAAGTTTTGTAAGGCCTAGTAGTTTTAGATTGAACAACACGAGGAGAGTAATTTGAACAAGTTCAAGGATTTCATAAAACTTGATTTAGAGGTTTCGGATCTAATTTAAGACAAGGTGGAAGAATTTGGATTTAAAGATGATTAAGTGGTTAGTATGGAGTGCTAATAAATAAAAGCGTCTGCTTCATGAGAAATGTTTTGGAATTTAGGAATTGAGCCTATGATGATCATGACAAGGTCCAACCTTCAAAACAAAAGGGTACAAATTTTTGGTGGTAGTCATATAAAGGTTGATTTCATATTTGGACTTATGAGATAAAGATATGATTGGCAAATGATGATTAGATAAGCTTGATGGTATCAGAGAGAGATGATTAACTTGACTTCCCTATGAAACCTTCTCTT
>JANAVB010025400.1:3749161-3759161 GCA_029216955.1 Iris pallida | reverse complement strand
CTCATTTCTTTATTAGCAGTTCATGTATATTATTCTATAGCTTGCTTCATATTTCCTTTCATGTTATGATCTGTGTGAGAGATATGTATTCGTTCCTGTCCTGACTGGACCTATTAAAATTATTACAGATGATGAGGATTGCTGCGATACTTACTATCGGGCAGTCCTAGTTGACATAGGTGACCTGGACCCTCAGCAGGATCCAGTAGTCGCTGAGGACTTGCCATTAGCTTAGTCTAGACTTATCTTATTATCTAGCTTTATGAGACATTTGAGATTGTATTGAGATATTGTTTATGGTGTTGATAACACCGAGACTTTTCATTTTGTTGTATTTCTCTTTGTAGATTTCATATCTATATTATCGTGCTGATTATCTACCTCTAGTTTTGTGATTGAGATTGTATCCTCTTATGATTATCCTCCGTTTGGAGAGTATATCATTTTTTGATAGTTGTGATTGTGATCTAGAACAGCATTCTATCCGCCGACACTGCGGCAGTAGGCTGGACGTATCCACTTCTCGTGTCCTTACTCTGGGTGTGGGTCGTGACAACCACCGTCCGACTCTCCGATGTATAAAGGTTCTTCCTACCATCTGAGGAAAACCCTTCCAAAGCATGAAGAGTTCTAAGCTCTCTAATGTGTGTGTCAAGTGTTGCATCTTCACCATGCCCAAAATTGTCGATACCGGTCCTGGAGAAATTTGCTAGCCAGACCCCTACAAAATATGAAAAGGGAAAAAGGGGTTAACAGTCAGAAGAAACAAAGTTCATTCTTCAGCTATGCGGCCTAGCCAAACAGAACCTATGCGGCCTAGTTATGAGGGATACGCATACGGCTTAAGAACATGAGATGCATGCGGCTCAGTCATATAGTACTGTTATACAGTGCTCATGCGGCTCAGTCATGAGGCATTTATAAGGTCCAAGTTATACAGTGATCAGGCGGCTCAGTCATGAGGCACTTATGCGGATCAATCAGGAAATGTAGCGCTTATGCGGCTCAGTCACGAGGCACCCACGCGGGTCAGTAACGCTTATGCGGCTCAGCCCATGCGGCCCCATCATACAGAACATATATGGTCCAATGAGATAGGGCATGCATCGATCATGCCTAAAGCACAGAGGCGATAAATGCAGGCCCGCACATAAAATATGCGATATATATGGCCATTCAAAATTAAGTCGTCGTTTTCCCACCGTCCTTATCCTTGATAGAGGGTTGCACGTCGAGATGAATGGAAGAAGAATCCGTAGCTCTCGACGGATAGGCGAGTCCCTTCCCTTTGGCTGCAGCACTAGTCGACTTGGAAGCTTTTAGGAGCCATGGCTAACTGGGACAGAAAGGATGACAAAGATGATGAAGACGAAGGAGAAGAAGGTGAAAGAAAAAAATCTCTCTCCGAATGACCTATATTTATAAGGTTTTCAAAAGAGCGCCGCTTCAATTCTTAAGTCCATTAAAGATAATGATGGCGTTTGGGGATTTTATCCTTAGTACCGTCAGCTTTATCTCGAAGAAAGAACCTAAATAAAAAACCAAATCAAAACATTAAATGCAGCAGTAACAGCTAGCAGTCTAGATGGGATCTTCCTACGGCTCAAGATTTCCCGCGGCTTACAATTTTCATGCGGCTCAATGTCTCTCCTGACTCGAAGACTTCCTGCGGCTTGACATATCTCCATGCTTCTTATTCAAAGTATTCCAAATTTGTAATTTGAAAAATTTTGAAGGAGGTCTTGTAGAAGCATGAAAAATATGGGGTTCATGCGGATCACAACTGGCCGCATGAGTACTTTGGGCCAAATTGGTCCGCATAAAGAAGAGCCGTATGACAGACTCGGCATGCCCCCTGCGGCCCATCTTCACTATCTCGGATTATATATATTAAAAGCAACCAGACTGATTTGAGCCACAGAAGGAAGAGTTACCTATGCGGCCAAGCTGATCAGCCCATCTGATAAAGCTGACAAACTCTTTCAAACTGACAAACTGACAGCTCTGACACTCTGACAAAAAGAAGATAAGACTGTGATCAGACAAAATGTCATGTTACCAGACACAGGGTCCACGTACCTAGACATAGTCATAGCGGCCAAAAGGACTACGACCTGAGCCATATGAACCTTATGCGGCTCAATCTATGCGCTTTATGCGACCAATGGTGACTGCAACCTGAGCAAGATGAGCTTTATGCGGTCCAGAATATAGAATCTATGCGGCTCAAAAGTCTCCAAGCTACATGCTGACTAAGGGAGACTGCAACCTAAGTCGCATGAGTCTTATGCGACCCAGCATGGCCGAACACTAAAAGGCCTATGCGGCTCAAAATGACTCAAGCAGATTGATCCTATCCTACGATAGGACACGTGGCAGGCTGACCAAGTCTCAACCACCCAGATTTGCTGCCAAAAAATCTCAACAAGTCACCACCTGGCGGCCAAAGAGCGGGTCTTTGTGTGCTGTTGTAGCCACGTGGTCACGTGGCCATCTATGCGGCTCAAGATATCTATCACTATAAATAGCAGGGTACCACACCCATGCAAAAGGACTGGTAACCTACGAAGGGCAATTTCTTCAAGAGCAAGGACCGTGTCAGATAGTCCAAGGAGTAAGGCAGAGTTGCTATACTTTTTCGGGCCTCCATCGTCGTCCCCCATAATCAAAATCTAAATAATTGTACTTAGATTGTTTCCTAGGATTTCTTTCTAGGCTTTCTCTTGTACAAGCGAGTTTGCAATTAAGTTCAATTCATTTGTAACTCTTGTTATTGATATTTTTAATGGAAAACACATTCCAGAAAGAAGCTTTCAACACCCGGAAGTTCATCCTCAAGGTCCCTGGGGGTAGACGAAGCTGGGGGTGGTAGTCCCCTGAACATATGCAACAAACCGGTGTTCCAAGAGGATATGCAAGGGGTAGCGATCCACTGGAATTATATAATAGGACTTGGACGTCCCCGAGGGAGACCGCCTTCGCCAAGACGACACAGCTTCCTACGCAAGGGGTAGCACCCCTTCCGTGTCTGAGAAGGAGGACATTCCGACGTTCTCCAATGATTTCTCTGTACGAGGGTACGACACGGAAAGCACATCCTCTATGGCCCCATCCGTCTCTCCCTATGTACGGACATTGTTTATGACAGGAGATGATCACGAAGGGCCTAGTGATCGACAAAGTCTAGAAGCACTTGAAGCCATGATCCTAACCTTGGTCAAGTCATTAGACGAGATCAAGGCTGCCTTGCCGATTCAACCCGCAAGGACACCTGGACAAACAAGTTTGGGTCTCCGCAGTCAACGTGAACTCAAACACGACTGCTCCTCTTCTGGGTGATAATCCTTCTGGAATATCCGCTCCCTCACCTGCAGACGAAGCCAAGGAGGCAAGGAGAGAATTTCAAGAGCTTCGAGCAATGTTCAATGCTCGAGACTCCTCCAGGGACCTCAGAGTATGGCAGCCATATCCCGTTGCATGGAGAGACGTTCATTTTCCTCCGTGGTACAAACCGTTTCACATCGATTCATACGATGGAAGACCTCTGCTAGCCGGTACAATGACTTATTTTGAGGTCACAACAGACCACTTGTCGCATAGTGACGCCATCCTCACACGATTATTTATCGGAGCATTGGAGGGAATCACGTTCGACTGGTACCGCAACCTCCCAGACAACTGTATCCATTCCTTTGACGGCTTCAAATGCATGTTCCTGGAAAGGTTCTACGAAGTGGGGCATGATGTGACGATGTCTTCTCTCATGGACGTCGTTCAGGGAGAAAGGAAGCTAACAAGAAACTACATCGAATGGTTCTGCCAAACCGTGATGAGATTGCCCCAAGGCAATCCCGAAAGCTCCTTGATTGAAATCTGCCAGAAGAAGTTGCTCCCAGCAATCAGCCTCAGGATGGGCGAAGATCAATTCAGGGACTGGACGACTTTCATCATAAGCGCTACTAATGCGGGAGGCAAAGTTAAAGAAGGCTCGCCATCTAGGATTGCACATCCCAGACGGAGAGGACAATGGAAAATGTCTGGAACCACCTCCAACAACAACAGTGGCGGCACCACCAATAATCGGGACAACAAAGACAAACAGGCCATGGTTGCTGGTACAACCAAAAATCCGAACAGAAGCAAGCAGAAGTTCCAAAGCCTAGGGAGATGACATACTCTTTTGAAGATAGCCATGTCAAGCCCATCTTCGACATGCTCCTGAAGACTGGGTAGGTTCCGACTACGTGATGTAGAGCGTGAGCCTCGACCAGCAGAGATCGAGGATCCAAAGTATTGTCACTTCCACCGCTATGTCCACCACCCTACGTAGGAGTGGTTCACATTAAAACGGTACATACAGAACCTCATCAACTCCAATGCTCTGTTGCTAGGATTTTGAAGAGGTTATTGTAGCTACAAATATGGTATCTGTTCAGTTCGGTGACTTTTCCCCAATAAAAACTTAAGACGGGGTAGTACCTGTACCTCGGGCAACGATGGAGGTTACTAACCTTCCATCTGTCCAGGACCAGATGACTGGGTTGGTACCTCTCACTACGTCACGAGGAGAGGTCATGTGGGTGCACCCGGACTTAGTGCCCGAAGTTACCCAGGCGGTGCCATCTTCTAGCAAAAAGAAGGATGGGAAGTCCAGATCCTGCCACACAATCTAGGTCGAAGCTGAGGAGGCGACGACCATTGTTATCCGGTCTGGTGTATAAGTCCATCCCACTCTAGGTAATTCAGTTGAGGATTCTCAGCCGACAACGCTGCCTGCTACTGATATTCTGGGACTATCTCAGCCTCCACCGACGGACAAATCCAAGCCGAAGGAAACTCGTTTCGACAGGCCGCTCCATAAGGATACACCTCAGGGGCTGGAGAGACCTTACAACTTTGACATACTTTCACAACTGGCTAATACTCCAGCAAAGTTGTCATTATATGAGCTCCTAAGGCTCTCAAAGGATGTTTGCGTCGTATTGAACGAAGCACTCCAGAATGCTGACGCCTACTTAGCTCAGGTCAAGCCAACAGGGGAAGACTCGTCAGCAGATCTCTAGGGCAGTAACTGTGCAGATGCAATGCCCAACATCGTATTCACCTCACAGTACATGTTAATCAAGACCAGCTTGCATGATCGTCCCTTGTACTACACTAGATACATAGACGACATCAAGGTGGATCGGATGCACATCAATCCTGGTTCGTCAATAATATCATCCCGAAAAGCTTGCTTCAACTCCTGGGCATCCCTATGCACTGGCTAGCATCAACCAACACTGCTATTAGCGGTTTCAACTCAGGAAGAAGCTATCCCCTGGGTAAAATTCGCTTGAAATATCAGATCGGCGACCTGAAGCGGAGGTTACCTGCTACGTCATAGACGCAGATACATCATATAATATCCTCTTGGGGCGTCCATGGATACATGACTACATGATCGTGTCGTCCATACTCCACCAGTGCCTCAAGTATGTCAGTAAGTACGGCTTCGTGAAGACGGAATTCGCCGACATCGATCCCTTGAAAGGGGTTGGGTCTTACTATTCTTCTGAGGCTTGTCTATATGAAGAATATAAGAAGCACATAACTGACGAACTGAAGGCCACAACAGGGTCAGAGGAACCTCTGAAAATTCGTCTCCAGGCCCGTAAACCAGGCAAAGCTGCACCCCTTGTCACGACTTTGCATAAAGAGGAGCCCGGTTCCCCTGCCCCAGCTGCGCAGTTGGAACCAATGGTCATCAGACTCCCGAGGTCCAGCCAGGAGCTAAAACCCATCGTGGGGCCGATGGTGATCCGATTGCCAAAATCCAATCAAAGGCGATCGAAAAATGCAAGGCCCTCTGTGGAGCTGATGGTGATCCGATTGCCAAAATCTAATCAAAGGCGATCAGAAGATGCAAGGTCCTCTGTCGAGTCGATGGTTATCCGTCTCTCCAAGACAAGACGGCAGCCAAGTGGTGATCCGAGGCCCTCAAACCAGCCAATGCCACAAGCAGAACCCTTGGTGGTCAAGCTGCCCAAGACGTCGTCCCAACCTCCGGTCATGGAGGGGGTAGCTGAAGAGGAGGCAGAACTCGCAAAATATCTGGTTGTACATGTTGATAGTCCCTCTGTCGATGATGTAATCCCTCTCAACAAAATACCTTATTTTATCAATAAAAGGTTGTCGTTGAACTATCCTGAGCGCAATAAGCTTAATCTGATGTATGCTATGGAGCACGGTCTGGATATTAACCTGCACACACAAGTGACAACCGTTTATACCGCGAACCGACTTACTCCCATTAGAGGTGCCTATTTCTTAGTCCCAAGCAGAAGAAAAGGCGATCACACAATCATCTTCGACCGAAAAGAAGGTCCTCAACCTTTCATGCCAGAAGAGTTCGATCTCGAACCCGACACTGAAAGATTGCCGCTCTATCTATATAGTTCCTGAGCTAAGTACTTTATGCAAAAGCAAGGGTACGACATGGAGACTACCCCAGGTCTGAACTTTGGCAACGGCCGGCAATCGCCTTCGCAGCTGACAGTCCCGGCTGGGAAACCTCGAGATTATTACAGCAAGTCAAGACACGGTCTCGATTATGTTACACCAGCAACAATGTCCGAGAGCTCCGATGAGGAATACGAGTGGCATTCTCACTCATTCGAATCGCCTACATACGATTCCGATGATAGCATCGGGGATATATTCAGACAAATACTGTCCGTTAACATGGCATATGTCGACATTCAAGAAGAAGATAATATATGCCCGAATTCATTGAATTGGAGCCATGGGCCCAACAGCTGGATGTACAGTGGGAGAAGTACTTTGAAATACGAGATCCTTCCACCGAAGATGAGGTCATACAAGTTGACCTCGGCGATGGATCCTTCTCGAAGCCAATCTTCATCAGTAAAAGCCTGACGGACGATGAGCGAGAGTCGCTGTTGCAACTCGTCAGAGAATATATCGACGTCTTTGCTTGGAGCTACCGAGATATGCCAGGGCTAAATCCCAAGATCGCACTTCATAAGCTCAATATTCATCCAGATGCAAAATCAGTCAAACAACAGCAACGACGGTTCCGTCCAGACATCATAAACTCTATCGAAGCGGAAGTAAACAAGCTTATAGCTAACGGTTTTATCTGCGAGAAGCAGCACCCAGACTGGATAGCTAATATAGTACCAGTCATCAAGAAGAACGAAAAGATTTAAATCTGCATTGACTTCCTCAATCTGAATGCGGCATATCCTAAGGATGAATTCCCTCTTCCGATCACAGATATAATGATCGATAATATGTGTGGCTTCGAGCGCATGTCTTTTATGGATGGCTTTTTGAGGTATAATCAAATCAAAATGTCTCCAGATGATGAGAAGCATACGTTATTTCGAACACCGATCGACGTGTATTGTTATACAGTCATGTCCTTCGGCCTAAAGAACGCTGGTGCTATATATCAATGAGCTATGAGTGTCATCTTCAGATATCACTTACGCAAGACGGTGGAGTGTTACATTGACGACATCGCCGTTAAAAGTTGCTCCAAGGATGATCACTTACATGATTTGAGGACAGTGTTCGACCTTATGCGAGCGCACAATCTGAAGATGAATCCCACCAAGTCCTTCCTGGGCGTGTCCAGCAGAAAATTCTTGGGCTTTGTTATTACTTCCTGGGGTATTCACATAGACCCCGATAAGACAAAAGCAATCCTGGAGATGTATCCACCGAGGAACCTTTGCGAACTTCGAGGCCTTCAGGGAAGACTAGCCTACATCAGGAGGTTCATATCTAACCTGTCAGAGCGATGTCAACCATTCACCTAACTCATGAAGAAAGGCGTCACTTTCGTATGAAATAAGGAATGTCAACACGCCTTTGATCATATTAAGGAATACCTGTCGAATCTGCCAGTTCTGGTAGCCCCGATCGCCGGAAAGCCCTTCATGCTCTATGTACGGGCAATGGAACACTACCTCGGTGCCTTAATGGCACAAAACAATGACATGGGGCACGAACAAGCCATCTATTACCTCAGCCGAATGATGGTAGGGCCGGAGCATAGGTGTTTGCCATCGAAAATGCGATAAGGTTTTGTTGATTAAAACTTTAGTATTTCAATTACAAATATAACAGTATATAATATAGGACTTAGACGTAGTCCTAGGAGTACACTTTTGTTTTTATTTGGAAACTGTGTCGGTGGAGCGAGTGGTAATGCGTTGACTCCTTTGACGATCTGACGACGATCTTGAACTCTCTGAAGGTCTAGGTTGCTCTGGATGCCGGAGCATTGCGAGGAGAAGCGGACGTTAAGTGTCTCTTCTGGCCTTTGTGGATGTGCTTCTCTCTGAGTATGTATGTCCATCCTTGTCTGTGTGTGTATGGTGAAGGAATAATCCTTCTATTTATAGATAGCAGGCTGGCTGCTCATTCGTGCATATATCGAATGCACTTGGATGTGGGAACGCCACGTGGCTGATGCTGACGGGAGCGCATGGTTGATGTGCCTTGGATTAAATTTGAATCTGCTGGACAGCTGTACTAGGCTACGATGGAGCTGGCACGTGGCAGTCGCGGAGATTTGGTTGTTGTTGAGATCTTGGATGGTTAGCACCCATTCTTTGAACATAACTGAGTCAAAGGACGTGTGGCATATACATGTGGCTCAAAGATCTTGGTTCTGGAGGAGAGTGATCTGTCGGGGTGCACCTAGGATCGGGCGCATGGAGGCGACTTAGTCTATGAGTTTTAGGCATCATAGACGAGTCTGAACTCGTGGCTTTTAAGGCGCATGCATGGATTCGTATCAGGGTGCGCCTAGAATCAGGCGCAGGGGAGGCGACTTGGTGTCATGATCTTTAGGAGCCATTAGCAAGTCCAGGCGCATGGCTTTTGAGGCGCATGCAGAGCTTTGTCTTCTGTTGCTTGGGGTCAGAAGTAAGTCGGGGGCGCATGACCACTGAGGCGCATGTCATCTTCTGGACGCATGGCCGCGAGGCGCATACAAATGATCGATCTGCGCGTGGCAATTGTTGCCGACCCAAGGTGTAATAATGGTGCTGACATCAGTGGTACTTTATTTTCTGCACAGCTGATTGGACGGCTCCTGGTTGCCGCCTTTGTCATTCAACATTAAGTGTTTGATGGAGAGAGTTGTATTGGTTAGTGCCATTGTGGGTGCATAACTATGGCCCGCTGGGCGCATCCATGGAGAGCACACGATATCGATGACGCATCTGCCAATGTGTCACATCCTCTTTGGCCCGCCTGTTGGGTTCTTCAGGGCGTTAATGGTTGCCTTGACTTAGCCGAATATGAGGCGACAGATGTATTTGCTATTAATACAAATTTATTACATGGAATTTGGAACGTTGGCTATTTGGCACTCGGGTGTAGGCTGCCCGTGCTTATAAATAGCCGCATGAGGGAAAGCTTTGCTTTCATTCTTCTAAAATGAAAGTTTGGTTGATCTATATAAGCAAAAGATTTTACGAATTTTGTTTACTGGTGGATTCAATGCAATCCAAAGAGTTCTAAACTCTTCTCGATCACCCAGACGCGGCTCAGGTAAGGAAGAAAGTGAACAGTGCTTGCAATGTTTACTCTAGTTATTATTATTATTATTATTATTATTATTATTATTAGTTATTTCCTATTATTTATTTTGTCATACATATATACTTACACATGTATATAATTAATTGTTCTTTTAATATATGTATCTATTACTATATATATTTTCTTTTTATTACCTTATATAAATATATCTACATGTATATATTTACCTAATATATATTATTTGTTCATTTAAAAAATTATTAGCCCTTTATATATTTATTATACAAAGAAATATTTAGTACATATATTTATTAAAGAACACACACACCACACACACACACACAACCACACAAATATATATATAATCTATATATAAAAAAAAATTATATATATAAAAAAATATATATTTTATTATATCTCTCTCCTCTCTCTATATATA
>JANAVB010025400.1:3470767-3735885 GCA_029216955.1 Iris pallida | reverse complement strand
AAGAAATACAAGGAAGCTCCAAACAGGGTTCGTGAGCCAAGAATGAAAGCAGAACTGGTTGTAAAGCAATTTTTCGTATTGGTACACCCATAAAACAAAGAGTTGGTCCGTCAAAAAATTTCATGTACTTCAAACCATAGCCTGGCTATATTATGAATCCGTTCTTGAGATCCCATCGTAATAAAACCCGTAGAGTTGGAAGAAATTAAGCTTATAAGCAATCAGCTGTGACTGGAGAGATAGGGAATTTACTTGTCGAGGAAAAGGTGGCTGGGATAAGTTGGATGGACGAGAAGGATTTACAACGTTCTAGCTCGAGATAGTAGAGCACTCGACGATGTTCATGCTTCGACAACACTTACATTTCTTCAATCAAAGGATAGTGACCCAGATTTCTTCTACGACTACAAGGTAGAAGATTCCAGATTGACCCATCTCTTTTGGGCTGACGGTTCTTGTCGATTCGATTACGAACTATTTGGAGATTCACTAGCATTCGATTCTACATATAAAACAAATAGAAGTCAAATGCCGTTGGTGGTTCTAGTGGGTACAAACAATCATGCGATGACTTGTGTGTTTGGGTTTGCAATGATCCACAATGAGACTACGGAGACTTATTCTTGGGTTCTGCAAAAATTCCTAGAGTGTATGAATGGCAAATTACCATTGACAGTTCTCACGGATGGTTGCAGATCCATGAATAAAGCAATTGAGGATTTAATGCCCACCGTAGTTCATCGAACGTGCTCATGGCATATCCTTAACAATGCTGCCAAAAATGTACACCGAGAGGGTTTTCACAATAAACTGAGTCTTCTGATTAAAAGGTACATAGCACACTTGCTACTTTACTTTGAAGTATGTTGTTGTTACAATATCACAACTTTAGTTAATTTCCATGTTTTCTAAACAGGTACTATTCAGTCGAAGAATTTGAAAACCGTTGGCAGCAGATGCTAACAGATTATAATTTAGAAAATAATGAGTGGACCACTGCATTGTAAAGAACGAGGGAGCGATGGGCGGACACATTCCTACGTGGTAATTATTTTGGCGGTTCTACAGCAACAAATAGATGTGAATCTATGAACGCTTTTCTGAAAAGGTTTTTGAATGAGAAGCTGCCACTTTGGAAGGCCCTTCAAAATTGTGACCACGGTTTGGCAGCCTTACGTTACGGCCATATGGGTAAGCATGTCAATGATAAATTCTCAACACCAGTTGTGAATCAAACTAGCATGGCCGTAATAGAAGGTAAATTTGCCGCAATTTACACTAAAAAGGTGTTTATAGATGTAAGGAAGGAAATCACACGTTCTGATGCATATATTGTTCCCCATCATCACATCGTAAGAGGGACAGAAGTTTGCACTGTCCAAAAGTATTTGTCGCCAGACAGTGTCAACCGTAAGGTTACATTTCTTCCGGCCGACAATATCATAACATGTGAATGCATGTGGATGGAGACCAAGGGGATTCCTTGTAGGCATATTTTTGCAGCAATGAAGAGATTACAAATTGGAGATATTCCAAAGAACTTGATAAAATCTCGTTGGCTCAAGGATTGCAAAGAGAGTTATCTCTCCGGACCTGGCTCAAAAAGAAGATTCATCCACCCAGACATTATTGAGAGCAGAAGGTATGGTGCTATTAATGAACAAGTTAATCTGTTTACATACTTTTGTAAAAAATCAAGCAAGTTCAAGAGAGGGGAACGGAGTTGATGTCGTCTGTTCTGATGGAGTTGAAAGAAATGGTGTCCGATATTGGCGAAGAAGAACAAATGGTAGCTGATGCAGTCCAAGGAGTGCATGAAGCTTTAAAAGAGCCAAATCCGGTAGCAACAAAAGGAAGACCTTCTCAAGGGAAATCAAGCCAGCCTACAGAAAGTCAATCTATCCCGAAGGCTAGAATATGTAGATTTTGTAAAAAAAACGGGTCACGATTATCGTAATTGTAAAGTACGAAAGCGAAATAGTGAAAATGAGCAAATGGAATAAAATGAAACGTCGTTGACTTAAGATAATGTCTTTATTATGTGGCAAGATGTCATTCACACGAGACAACTAGATAAAAAAATATGTTCTCCAATGCAAAAGTTTGAGAAGACAATTAGATAAAAATGGAGAACATTAAATTCCAATTTCAAAACGTAGTACATCAAAAAAGGAGAAAATATGTTCTCCGTGCAGTTCAAAACGGAGAATAACATTCTCCGTTTCAAATGACACGGAGAATGAACATTCTAATTTGTTTTTAACACTTTGAATGCTATTCTCCGTTTAATTCAAAACGGAGAATGTTAAGGAGTCCAATTGAAAGCTTCCACTGTCAAGGAGTGTTGTTCTCTGTCGTCTTTCAGTTCGTGTCCGCGTGGTAGATGGTATTCATCGTGCATCGTCAGAGCATACGAACCGTAGGATGACTCCTTGAGGCAAGTCACTTCATCGTGCATCCTCCGAGCAAAGGATCTCACTGAGGCAAAGGAACCCACTGCCTCAAGGAATTCCTTTTCGTGCATCCTTCGAGTTGTTTCATATGTAAATAAAAGTCAAACTTTTCGTGGTTTTGACAATGTAAATGTAATTCAAAAATGATTATATTATAAAAGCAGAGCTTATCAAAGACAGAAGTTCCTTGCCCAATTACATCATAATTACATTGTTGTTTTACAATGTCATTCTTATGTGGCAAATGTCATTCTCCGTTTAATTTAAAACGGAGAATGATATTCTCCGTTTTAATTTAAAACGGAGAATGAACATTCTAATTTGTTTTTTACACTGTGAAGCTATTCTCCGTTTAATTCAAAACGGAGAATGTTATTCTCCGTTTAATAAAACACGGAGAATGCTATTGTGGTGTCGTGGTTACACTGCTAGACTTGTATTCAAGAGGTCATTGGTTCAAATCTTGATTATAACAATATTTTGTTTTATTTATACTTTTTTTGTAAGTTAATTATGGGTGCTATTTAAAAGGGAAAAAACTTTGATACAGGCACCTATGTATGACATGTGGGCCATCTCAAAAAATAATGTGTATATATATATGTTTACACGTTTTACAAAGCAAGAGGGGACCACATGTCATACATCGGGGTATCAAAACTTTGAAAAGAGTTTTGTTAGAAAAGAGTTTTGTGGGCCCTATTAAAATTTATGTATATATATATATATATATATATATATATATATTTGTACACATTTTTTAAAGCAGGAAGGGCCCACATGTCATACATAGGGGGTATCAAAACTTTGATATCCCCTACTGTATCAAGAAAAAAACTTTGATACAGTAAGGGATATCAAAGTTGGCAGAATTCGAAGGGTTATATTCATTAGTATTAATGGAATTGGTATTGATGGAAATTAATTGTTCCAGTCTTACTTAGCTTTAATTGAGCAGGGGCAGAATTCGAAGTGGCTGCCTTTTTGGCGCATGAGTCCGAGTTGTTCCATGCCTATAAATGCCAGTAGTGTAGAGAGAGTTTGTTCTCATCTCACTTAGCTTTTCTTGTGGCGATGGACTCTACCGATCCCCCGCCTTAGCAAGACTCTTTCCTCTTGGTTGTCGATCTCCTCGTTCGAAGAAGCTTTGGTGGTGAAGTCCTTCAGAAGACTGACATGTGCCTGGGTTTAGATTTATTGCCATTCCACGCTCTGTCGAAGCGCCCGTACGTTGATTGGCTCGGACTATGCACGGTGTTCCTTTGCCGCCAGGAGTTCATCTCTTCAACGTGTTCCATTGGTCCGACGATGCACGGTGGTGAAGTCCTTCAGAAGACTGAGATGTGCATGAGTTTGGAGTTTATTATCGTTCCACGCTCTGTCGAATCGCCAGCCAGGAGTCTATCCCTTCGACATGTTCCTTGTTGAACAAGTATGGCTTTGCACGGTGCTCTGCCACAAGTTAACAAAATTCCTTGAGACAGGGGGTTCCTTGCCTCAGGAGTCTATCTCTTCTACATGTTCCTTGTTGAAGAAGGATGGCTTTGCACGGTGCTCTGCCTTAAAACAAAATTCCTTGGGGCAGTGGGTTCCTTTGCCTCAGTGAGTTCCTTTGCACGGAGGATGCACGATGAAGTGACTTGCCTCAAGGAGTCATGCAACGGTTCCTATGCTCTGACGATGCACGATGAATACGACGTGGACACGAACTGAAAGACGACAGAGAACAACACTCCTTGACAGTTGAAGCTTTCAATTGAATTCCTTGAGAACAACACTCCTCTGACGATGCACGATGAAGTGTTTTGCTTCAAGGAATCCAATTGAAAGCTTCAACTGTCAAGGAGTGTTGTTCTCTGTCGTCTTTCAGTTCGTGTCCGTGTGGTAGATGGTATTGATCGTGCATGGTCAGAGCATAGGAACCGTAGCATGACTCCTTGAGGCAAGTCACTTCATCGTGCATCCTCCGTGCAAAGGAACTCACTGAGGCAAAGGAACCCACTGCCTCAAAGAATTTTGTTTTGAGGGAGAGCACCGTGCAAAGCCATCCTTCTTCAACAAGGAACATATCGAAGAGATAGACTCCTGAGGCTAAGGAACCCACTGCCCTTTTGGCGCATGAGTTCGAGTTGTTTCATATGTAAATAAAAGTCAAACTTTCGTGGTTTTGACGATGTAAATGTAATTCAAAAATGATTATATTATAAAAGCAGAGCTTATAAAAGACAGAAGTTCCTTGTCCAATTACATCATAATTATATTGTTGTTTACAATGTCATTGCTAGGATCGATTTACATATTTGCTTGAAAGCAACTCCTTAGCCCATGACAACTTCATCTTTGTAATCTTCTGGTGAGTTTCATTGTCATTTCCTCCCGGTATTTCGAAGGGAGGAGTCGTCAACCTATTCATATAATACGCCGTGTACAAGAGGCAGTTGGGTGCCCGTTGTTGTGGGCAATTTAGAGAACAATTCAGCACTTTGCTCTCATACTCCTTCTTCGCCGGGCATCTCTCCCTCATCATATCAACTTTTCTCCTGACGATAGGCTCTAAGGTTTTCTTCGTTAATTCTGCATCCACCTTGCACGTATCGTACGTGGTTTGCCACAAGGAGTTGTAGTGTGTCCAGTCGTAGGAGATAAAGTTGAATGTGAGCAGAGTATAGTGTTTGATGGTTGCATTAAAAAGTGGGATGAATAACAACTCTATGTCGTCCTCCAAACCCATGACGAAGTCTTCTACTTTTTGGATGTCTTCACAGGCGCCGGGTTTTGCGGTTTCTTCATTGACACGTTGAATGACGGTCTGTTGTTTCCCAAAAATAATACACAATATCATGAGTAATTTTTTTTCTGTCATTTTTCATCGGTGTACACATGAATATGGATTTTTCTGTTTGAATTCTTACCAATGTGTGGGCCGTCATGAATGCAGACCACTTATGGGATTGGAGCGCCGGCTTTTTTTTCTGGATTAATGGCACCTCCTTCGAACTAGACGGGGCACACCTTTTACTGCCTTGAATTTCTTTCAGCTTCCTTATTATTATGTCCAGTATGCCAGCCTCCATGTCGTCATAGTTGAGTATGTCTTGCATGTCTACTGCCGACAGTAGGACTGAAACTTTATTTTCACCCTTTTTCGGATAAAATTCGTATACCATATCACTGCACATAAATTTAGTTTAGATTAAATTAATAAAGATAGATTCTCATTACATAATTGTGAAAAAAGTCTAGAAAAAACGAAATAAAAAAAGGGTTCAGAATACATACTTTGGAGAATTCTTTCTGGGAATTACGATGTCGATGTATTGTTTCTTCAGCTCTTCATCCGCATGTTTCCAAAGTAAGAGTTCATCGCATTCCCTTAGTATGACGCGGTTCTTCTTTAATTCAGCCATTTTGGCATCTTCTCGGGATTTCGTAGCATCATTAACCTTCCGCTTTTTATTAGCCTCTCCAACTGTATTGCTTTTTATTAACCTCTTTCCCCCCGATCCTCCTCTTCTTCTGACTTCTCTTGGAGCAGCAGGTTCAGCAGCAGCTTGTAACTCCTCATTCTGAAGTACTTTAGCCATGGCTTCGAGATCTTTAATTTTGCAATCCTTTTCATTGGCTTCAATCTTAAATGATTCAACTTTATTTTGAAGCTCCCTTTTCTCCTCAACGAGCCTTTCATTTGTTTCTCTGAGTTGTTTGGTTGTTCGCACTGAAATAAAACAAACAACAATAAATGTATGATGTGAACCTAACACGGAGAATGACATTCTCCGTATAATATAATACGGAGAATAGAATTCTCCGTTTGGAATTACACGGAGAATAACCTTTCCAGTATTGACATGATAGGGAATAGCAATTATCCGTTCTAAATAACACGGAGAATGACTATTCTTCGTGTTATAGTACACGGAGAATAGTCATTCTCCTGGAAGATTACAAATCAGAAATTTGAAATAGAAAAGATTTTACCTTGTGCATGTAGATCTGATTTAAGAACAGAATTCTGCTTTCTCAAATCCTCCAGTTCATGCACAGAGCCCTCCATCAGAACGTTGACTGTACGTTGTTGTGATTCTTGTGCCTCGAGCTCTTTCAACTTTTCTTTGAGTTCTTCATTCTGCGCAAGAATATCAGAATGATGTCTTCTCAAATCCTCCAGTTCATGCACAGAGCCCTCCATCACAACGTTGACTGCACGTTGTTGCTCTTCTTCTGCCTGGAGCACTTTCAGCTTTTCTTTGAGTATGGCATTCTCAAAGTTGGCTGCACGTAACTGCGCTCCTTGTGCCTCCATCTCTTTCAACTTTTCTTTCAGTTCTTCATTCTGCGCAAGAATATCAGAATGATGTCTTCTCAAATCTTCCAATTCCTTTGCTGAGTCGTCCATCACAGCGCCCATTTCATGATGCGGTGTTATCCGTTGTTCATCAAAATTATCCCCACCTACTTTTTGGTGTTCTTCCTCTCCCTCTTTTTCAACTTCTTCTATAGGTGGCTCCTCTTCTTTGTGCCCTTCTTCTTCCCCAACAGGTATAACCAAATCTTCCAATATCGTCTTCGATCTCATTTTGTTGTGATATTCGGCCTTGAGGAAGTTTGAGATATCGTACCCATTCCATGTGAAAAATCTTGGGTAATCAGGAATTGGGGCGAACTTCCTTTCCACAAATTTACTATGTTCTGCAAACCAATAGAGGAAGTATATTGTGCAACCTTCCAATTTGTGGAAAGCCATTGAGTAATCCCCCTGTTCAGTTTTGCTTCTACTCCTCTTTAAGCTATCCATTACATATGCCAGGATTAACCTTGGCCAGCATATACTGTTGATCACGTCCACACTGTCTACCAAGGCCAAGAATCTGTACGGCAAATTTGAACCGCCAGACTTTGTGAAGAATACAGTTTGGCACAAGTGGAAGATTATTAGCTTGGCCAAATCATCTGGATTAACAGCGTTATCTCCGCCACGAAGCCGTCGTAACAATTCAAAGAACTTGTCTCTCACTTCCTTATTCGTGACTTCTGAGTGTTTGCCCTTAGTATTAGCCAGCAATCTTGTGAAATGATCTCTGCACAGGCTCAATGATGCTGGTGGTGTGGGCTGCTGTTGTTTTTCCTTTATCAATCTTCTGTAAGAAACATCATCAACGCTTTCTTCATTCAGCGGTAGACCGAATATGACTGCCATATCCTTGACGCTTGGCACGATTTTAACAGTGGTGCTCAATTCAAAGCACCCGACGCCATCTTCTTCTTCTGTGTAACTTGCAATTAAATTCTCAAGCCCTTCCGTTACCTTGGCCATTTCGGAGACGTGGACTCTGTTTTGGTAGAAAATCTCGACAAAATTCCAGAAACCGGTATTCTTCAAGGAACCAATAACTGGCTCAGGTAAACGGCCAGCATCTCGATTGACCTCCTCCATAAGATTTAGCATTGGCTTGAAGGTAGAACGGAAAAGTCTTGAATCCTTATTCCTGACAGATTTTCTTTCTGCAAAACAAAAAAAAAACCAAAAATTAGGTCGGAGAATGGCCATTCTTATGGGTTTTAACACTGGGAACGGCATTCTCCGTTTCAAGTTAGACGGAGAATGACATTATCCGTTCCAAATTAAACGGCGAATAGAATTTAACATTCAAATGCGTTTTATGACGGAGAATGTCATTTTTCTTGAAATATATACAGAATTTGTGAACATAAAATCAAAGTTATACCTTCTGTTTGCACTTCTTCTTGCACTTCTTTTTGTTTAGCAACTTTTTCCTTTTTCTTTTTTGCAACTTTCTTAGAATAGGGTTTCCGTTGTTCTCCGTCTGTCGCTTTTGGATTTTCTGTAACTGGTGCATCTTCTCTATTTGGTAATGCTGCCGGTGATGATTCTGCCGCTGATGCCGACATGGTGTGAATATTGCGAATGGGGAGGAAGGTTTGAAGATTTGGGAGGAGAATGATCTAGGTTTGAGTACAGAGTGGAGTATGGAAGAAGAGGAGGCTCCGAAACGGTTTTCTTTTTCTCTTTTCTTTTTTTAATAAAAGGGTTCGGGGGTGTTTTGAATTAATTAGAAGGGCAAAAATGTCATTCGATGGAAGGGCAAAATACTCCTTTCTGCTTAATTAAAAAGAATTGAAGCCGTTTGGCAAAAATGTCATTACAACTCAACAAAATAAATGAACATAATACATTAGGGCTTTCCATACATTAAATATAAAAGAAGAAGAAAAAAAATCATCGTCTTCCATATTCAACCAGATTGGACTTCTTTTTTAGCTCTTCATTGTGCTCTGAAGTTGTAATCCATTCAGCAACTATGCGTCTTTCCTTTTCTGCATCAAACTGCATATAACAAACAAACATCAAAAATATTGCTCTAAAAAGTTGAAGTTTTTGACGACATATTTTCATACTTACATCGATAGAACGGTAGTCCAGGCTACATCGGTCTTTCATGAATGCAATTAAAAAAATTCTACAATCAACTAAATTGCCTTGGCGGGGAACATAAGAAGGACGTTTTATTGCAAAAGTAGAAAAGCTGAACCTAGCATCTCTCAGCTTCAAAATCTCTTCTTCGAGAAAGATATCCAAATTTGAAAGCTACAATTACCAGAAAACAATATGTATTGGTATAATGCGTATTCTTGTACCCAATTCATAAAAATTGATAAATATGAGCTTACTATTTCTTTTATAACTGCTCTGCTTTGAATCGGATCATCTTTAGATGCAAGTGAGTCCCAAATTTCAACAGTCCTGTTTTTAAACACAACTCTTGCAAGAGTATAGTGTTCGCCCAAATGAATGGGTATGTATATCTGAATCAGGATAATTAGGTAAAACAAATTAGTAAATTTTCAGAAAATTAGGATTAATATTTAAACATAAATACATTAATACCTCTTTACAAGTGCTTAAAGATTCCATGTAATCCTGAAAATATTTAAACTTCTTCCATAATTCATAAGGCTTTTTGACGGATGGAGGTAACGTGGCTTTCTACATACACATCAATTAATACATTACGAAGGACAAACAAACGATAAAATTGTTAATGCATATGCATTGAAGAATAAAATGCTCACTCACCGACATCCTTATTGGTAAAAACCATACATTAGCTTTATTGGAGGTTCTTCTCCGTTCCTCCACGGTGAGAAGAGCAGATACAATACCTACAATCTGAATAAATTATTAAAAATGTCAGCGATGGAATCGAAGTAAACATAGATGGCTTCTAAGAAGAAATATACTATTTATACATACCCCATTGGTAATTTTAGTTAAAGGAGCTAAGGTCTTCATCTCCCACTGAGACACATAGGTTTTGTTGCAAGATGATATTATTTCTCTAAGAAAAGAAACGAATAAATTAGGAGAAAAAAACTGTTGGAATTAAATCAAAACTCATATTACTTACTCGTCAGGTCTATCATCTGCAAAAATATAGTCGTAATATCTCGAAGAAACACTAGTACAATTGCTAGGCTTCGAGGTTGAACCCCTTATTAAATTTTTGGATGGTGTGACCGGCTGTAAATTTCGACGCATTCTTTTAGAAGGACTGCTAAAGTCAGTTTCTTCTTCTTCTATAGCGTCCAATGCGAGATATCGGTCCAATGCTTTACTACGAGACTGCAGCTCCACGTCCTCCTCTTCGGAAGAAGATTCAACGGAAACCACCTTCACATTATTAAATGCTCTAGATGAAGATGCCTCCTTCAAAGCTTGAGATTCTTCAATATTATCCAAACGCCAAGATAACTTCATTTGTTCAATTTTTATCTTTGCAACATCAGCTGAAATCGTCGACAGATGTTGTTCAATCTTGCGCAACAAACGCGGAATGAAGGTTTCATTTGGATTTGGCATCCAATCTTCTACGTCTTCTATATTTTTCCCCACACGAGTAGACATCTTGAGAACAAGAAAACTATTGTATTTCAGAAAACTATTCTATGTATTTCAGAATGAATAATAGTACTATGAAACAAGAAAACTATTGTATATATAGCAAGAGAGAAGTACAAAAAGTGAGGAAGATGGAAAGACAAATAAATTTCGAGACTAGCAAACAATCTACTAGCCGTTTGATTAAGGAGAGCTCGAGGAAGATTCTACTAGCCGTTTGATTGAGGAGGGCTCGAGGAAGATTCTACTATCCGTTTAAAAATTACAAAAGGTTATCGTGATCAACTCCAATTAAGGAACTCTATAAGAGGTTTAATTCCGCTTGATTGAGGAACTCGACGAAGTCCACCGCGAACCGGAACTTCTTCTTTTCTTCTTCATCTCCGTTTCTCCTTCCAGCACCACCATGCCCTGTAGATTTATAACAAAAATATTAAATTGTTAGATGAAACAAAAAAACTAAATACGGAAAGATTACTAAATCAAAATCAAACAGAACACATATTCATAGAAAACATGAGATTAAAGATGAAAGTGCCACAGAAGCAACACCACAATTTTACAACAACTAAGCAGACTCTGCTAAGCAATAACTAAAATTAGGGATTGTGTCATCCTTGGATTTAATTTACACAAAGAAGAGATTTGAGAGAACGAGCTTTTGTCGGCTTCCTTAATGTACCATTCTCCGTCCTAAATGTACCATTCTCCGTCCATTCGCCGTATTAAAAGCAAAGAGAATGGCCATTCTCCGTGTTAAAAACAAAGTGAATGGCCATTCTCCGTCCATTCGCCGTATTCACCGTCCATTCGCCGTATTAAAAGCAAAGAGAATGGCCATTCGCCGTATTCTCCGTCCATTCTCCGTCCTAAATGTACCATTCTCCGTCCATTCGCCGTATTAAAAGCAAAGAGAATGGCCATTCTCCGTCCATTGGCCGTATTCACCGTCCATTCGCCATATTAAAAGCAAAGAGAATGGCCATTCTCCGTCCATTCGCCGTATTCACCGTCCATTCGCCATATTAAAAGCAAAGAGAATGGCCATTCGCCGTATTCTCCGTCCTAAATGTACCATTCTCCGTCCTAAATGTACCATTCTCCGTGTTAAAAGCAAAGAGAATGGCCATTTTTTGTCCAAAAAAATATTCTCCTCGAAAATATTATCTTTAGAAAAGTTAAAAAATAATCCGCCCGACCTCAGAAGCAGGTTTCCTCAGTTCACCACCACCACCATGACATGTAGCTTTATTAACAAAATATTAAATTGTTAAATGAAAAATAAAATTTCAGACAATGGCATGGGCAGTAAAATTAGAGCGGCGCCGCTGGTACTTCTCCTTGTTCGAGGAGGCCTCGACGACGTCCGACGCGAAGCGGACCGATTCTTCTCGGCGCAGCTGGTACTCCTAATGAAAAATAAAATTTCAGACAATGGCATGGACAGTAAAATTAGAGCGGCGCCGCTGGTACTTCTCCTTGTTCGAGGAGGCCTCGACGACGTCCGACGCGAAGCGGACCGATTCTTCTCGGCGCAGCTGGTACTCCTCGTTGTTCTAGGGGTGCTCGACGACGTTCGACGCGATCCGAATCGTTTCTTATTTCCTTCTTCATCTCCGTTTCTCTTTCCACCACCACCAGCACCACCACGACTACCATGGCCTGTAACCAAAAAAAAAAAAGGTTCAGATTAAATTGGATGGACTTTTGAGAGAGTAAATATGAGTTAATTTAGGGTGTTCATTGAAAAAATTAAAGTGAAGAATGACCTGCTAAAGCAAGTTACCAACAGGTCAGAAGTCTAAATCAGCATTAAATGATGTCTCCTGTATTATTTTATCTGAATTAAACCTGAACCGTTGGATTAAAATCCAACGGTCCAGATTTCGGATGTATCGATACATCCATTTCCAGCGGATGTATTGTAGAATTTTCCATATATATATATATATATATATATATATATATAGAGAGAGAGAGAGAGAGAGAGAGAGAGAGGAGGGGGGGGGGGGGGGGGGGGGGTTTACGTTTGTGCTTCACTATGGAACATATGTCTTATAAGTTCATGGAAAAATAATATTGATGACACTACTAAGTAAAGTTCATGCAAATAAAGTACTATTGGAGTTCTACATAAGCCGCGGTAGAGGGGGCACGACATGGCATGCAAAGCCTAAGGAAGCGCAACTGCGGCCTCTCGGGATAAGCTAACCGCGTCCCTGACCCAAACCCATAAGCTTTTCGAATTTGAACTAAATTCCTTTTCTTTTAATTGAATTTTGTTGGATTTTCTTTTATTTATACACAAGAGATTTAATGTATTATTGCTTCAAATCATTGTTAAAGTTTACTCTTTTTTCACTATTATTATAAAAAATGTTCAACATCCATTCAAACTATGGGTTAGCATTCTATTTATTTTGTTTCAACCGAATCGAATTAGTCAAAACCGAATAAATTAAAATTCTAAAAATTCAAAACCGAAACCGAACAAAATTAGTCAAAACCGAACCGAACTTCTGTTTATTTGGTTTGTTCGGTTAGCCTATTTATATTGCGTAACGGTCGGACCCAAAGTTTGGATCGTAGTTTAATTATATTAAAAATTATAATTATACACACATTTGTTGAATTTTATAGTTGCGCACAAAGTTGGACTACTTGTTAAATTATCAAAGTTGTAATTCAAAACACATACATAGATTGTTGTTTTCAAGATATACACATTTTTTATTATAAAATATGCAAAAAAATTGAGGTATTTATATAATTGTATAATTTTTATTCGGTTTTCAATTTTGGAACGAAAACGAAAACGAAACCAAATAAATTTTTTTAATATTTTGAAAATAGAAACAAACTTATTTTTTAAAAACAGAACCGAATCTCTTATTCTGTTCGTTTCGGCTGAATTTTTTTTTCTTTTTTTCTAAAACCAAAAAATGCTCGTCACTAATTCAAACATCTCAATTAAAAATGGTGAGACAAACGTGTAAGTTGAAAGTGGTGGTGAAGTTTTAGCAAAAAAAAAAAGTGGTGGTGAAGTGGAGCCGACATGCAGCTCCCGCGAGGACCCTATAAAAGTTGGTGTTTTGCCGCCAGTTATCCTTTTGACATTTCCCAAACTCCACTAAACACAGACGCCGATCCTCTTCTCCTCCGTCAAATTTTAGGGTTTCGCGATAACAAGCTCTTTCCAAAGTTCGAGTAAGCTCCTATTCCAAAATTTTCCCCAAAATTTCTCTTACAATTCTCAAATTCATGCTCATGATCGATCTCTTATACTGATTGATTCTCTCTCGAAGGTGTTTCTCCAGTGAGAAAGGCTCGAAACCCTAGTTCCTTCTGATTTCCTCCAGATTTCAGAACGAGAAGTGCATTCACAGTTCTGTTAGTGTTTTTTCTTGGATTTGAGGTAACATAATGCTAAGTTAGTTCTTTTTTTTTTTTTTTACTTATAGCGAACTGGTCGGTTTTCCTCTTTCGCTGAAAAAATTCTGATTATTGGAGATTTAATTTGGGTTACGCAGTTCTTGACTTAAATCTCTACTATGTTGTTTTTTTCCTGACAAAAAGAGGAAATCTGGTGTTCTAAGTGTTAGTTTATGATTTGGGGATGAAATTTTAACTATTCAAGGGTTTTCTGGTCTGAAATGGGAATATTTGTGGTGTTCTTCATTTTTGGGGGCATTATATCATTTTTTTTCTCTTCATTTTCTATTGAATGTTAGTTATTTTCCATACAAAGTAGCACCTTTTTCCTATACCGACTCTCTCAAAGAGTTCCCATCTTTTCGTTGGCAATTCTCAGGCTTGAGGTAACTAGAATGCTAATTTAGGGGTTTCTTTCTGATTCATACAGAACTGGTTGATTTTTCTCTTTGAGAATTAAGGTGTTCTTGGGGGTGTTTGTTTTTGCCACTTATAAGTGGCAACCACATGTAAGTGGCAGATTTTAGAAGTGGCAGCAAAATAAACGTGTTTGTTTTTGCCACTTATTAGTGGTTTCAAAAAACGAATGAGTATTTATAGTGTAAAAAGTCTGTTTTGTCCTCGTATATTTCTAAAATGTCTAAATTACCCTCAAGTTTATCTATTCTACTATATAATAGGAAACTTGGTGGTGAAACTTTTGAATTCCTAAAATACCCTTGAGCATTTCATATTATACTAAGTCTATTTGTCATGCATTTCAACAGTTTATGTGAATGATTACTCATGCGACAACCAACCAACATACATTTATGTGAATGATTACTCGTGGGACAACCAACAGACATGTTAGATGGCAAATAATAGGGTGGAAAATTAACCAAAAGAAATGTCAAAAGGGTAAGTGGCCTTGGAACTCCAAATATCACCTTGGTAAACTTGAAATCACTTCTCTCCCTACACATAAATAAATAATTTATAAAGGAGAGAGGTATAACCAACCATGCTCATCTCTTTCTACACATCCTCTGTCACCGTCCTTCCCTTCCTTTTATCTGATCCATTTTACCGTTTCTCTGTCATATTAGTTGTTGTTGTAGCCGGTTTCTTTTGTGAATTTTTTTCCTACCCGATCCCATAATAGGAAATCATGCCAAATAGTTGCTCCGCGGGAAGGGGTCACATAGACCAGGAGGAAATATACGATCAACGTGGACAAGGTAAACATAGTAGACGTCAAAGAACATAATTAATCAAAACACACGTACAAAATACGTGCATCGCACGTGCATATACACTAGTAAGAAGAAAATAAATGGTGTATTATTAATACTTCAAACTTAACTTATATGTTTAAAAATTCTTAAAAAATTGTGCATGTTTAGCAATTTAAATTTCAATGTTACTTTAGTATCAAAAATCCATGTGAATAAATTTGATGGCATTATATGCACATAAAAATTACTTTGTTTAGATAAGGAGCTATATGAACGTAAGAGTATAATGGTAAACTTTGAAATTACATCAAACATGTGAATCACTTATAAGTGGCGAAAACAAACAATACTTTGAATCACTTGTAAGTGGTTCCACTTGTAAGTTTTTCCACTTATAAGTGGGAAAAAAAACACAACCTTAGCTGAGATCTGTGTCATGTGGAGATGTAAAAACAAACACCACCTTAGTTGAGATCTTTGTTATGTGGAAATGTTTCCAACAAGAAGAGGAATTCCGGTTTTCTAACTTTTAATTTATCATTTATGGTGATATTAAGATGTTATTACTGTTTTTAAGGATCTAAAATTGGGATCTTTGTGATTAATTTTATTTTGTGCTAACTAAATCAGTTTTTTCTTACTTCTATATGTTATTTCTTACGGGCTCTCTCCCAAGTCTGGGTAAATTTGAATTTTGATTTTTTTTTTCAATTTCCATTAAGCAATTTCCAAATGTATGTCCTTGATCATTTGTCTTGCCGATTCAATTATCGGAGATGTTTTTTCGAGAGAGAGAGGCATCAAACCCTAGCATTTTTTTGGGAAATATGGGTAAACACTGAGTAAGGAAGGGCATCAACCCATCATTCAACCAATTTTATTATTGCCTGCTATCAAACATTGTCCACAAGTATGTTACAACCATATCCAAGCATATTACAACCATAACCAAGCTGCTAAACTTTCCAACTTAAAAGGATAAAGCTCCATGGCATAAAATGCTAACTTCCTTTGATTTCTTTCCCATTTGATAATCAGTACAGGAAAAAGTAACTCAAAGTAACTCAAAGTTCTTTGAGTGTCAGAGTCGTCAAGTTCCTTGAGTGTATCATCAAGTTCTTGAAGTGTTATTCTGATCCCAGATTGATTGATTTTTTTCGTTTTACGCAAGTTTTTAAATTTTTATCATTTTATAGGAGCTCTCATAGTTCCTGTAGTGTTATTCTAAGATTTATTATGAGAATTAAGCCGTTCATCATCACCTTCGTCCAAGCCTTCTTCCATCAGAATGGAGTCGGCTATGGACCATAAGAAATGGGGTTGGCTATGAACATAAGTAAGCTCTATGAAGGACGACAAAGTTTTTATGAGCGGTTGTTGACGTGACACTAACCTTCTATGTTGGTGCCAAATTTCTAGAAATGTGCTAGAGCATGAGAGGGTCACGCCATAAAACCTACGCGATCAATTCGTGGGTAGAGGTAGGTCGATCTACCTTTTGGATATGCAATTTAAGCTTATGAACCAAAGAACACCATACAAGTTCTCCTAGACTAAGAAGAGTCTCGAGGAAGAGGTAAGACAATACAATTTGATATAGAGAGTTATACTCATCTCTAAGACACATTAAGCTAAAGAGTAAAAAGGAATGACAATCCCACCAGTATTAATTCATCCTTCTCTGAAATATGCTTACAAGTGTTTATTTATGTTTATGAAGTAAAATTTAAGTTGTTAAAGACTTTGTAGTCACCCGATAACTGATATATATCTTACAATTTGGTACAATACATATTTACAATATGGTAGGGTGTATATATATATATATATATATATATATATATATATATATATATATATATATATATATATATATTTTGTTTTGAAACAATGGTTAATTGTGGCAAACTCGTCTCCACCGGGGCTCGAACTCCGACCACTTGGGCCGCATGCATCTCTCTTAACCACTAGGCCAGAGGTCATTTGCAAAAAGGAATATCCCGTGGCTCGATCTACTGATCTTCCGTCACTCGGCCATGATCTTATACCTCTTCTCGGTAACCACAAGAGCCCCTCGAGTTCGTATATATATATATATATATATATATATATATATATATATATATATATATATATATATATATTTGGAACCAGGTAAATTATTTCTGGAATCGCTCCCACTGGGATTCAAACTCCTGACCACTCGGGCCGCATGCATCTCTCTTAACCACTAGGCTAGAGGTCATCTGCTTATATATATATATGCCCTGCTCTATGTGATATGGCTCGGATCTGGGTTAGGTGGAATAGGGACAGTTGGGAGGGGTCCACTATTTTGAAGACCCAGCAGCTCATTGGCGTGTCTTTTGTTAATAAGGGGGGTTTCTCGTTCATTCTGGGCGCTGTGTACGGGCACAACGACAGGAGGAGACGGGAGACCCTCTGGGAGGATATTAGTAGTCTGAACAGGATGGCGGATCTTCTTCACCTTCCTTTACTCCTTATGGGAGACTTCAATGCCTTGTTGCACAGGCATGAGAAGGTGGGAGGCAGACCGGTTCCAGATCCGATTCTTTATGATTTCCAGCGGTGTCTTCTTCAGACGGGGTTGAGGGGTCTGGAGAGAGCAGGGCATACTTGGACCTGGCACAACAAGGCGGTCCAGAGCCAGAACAGGATTGCGTGCCAGCTGGACAGGGCTCTGGGAAATAGCGAGTGGTTCCGTCTCTTTCCGAATAGTGTGGCGGAAGGTCTGGATGCTGGGACGAGCGATCACTCGCCTATTCGAGTTGGTCTAGTTGAGAGGCCCACGTGGAAGGCTAGGCCTTTCCGGTACAACAATGGGTGGTTTCTTTCTGCGGGTTATGAGGAGGTGGTTACTAGAGGGCTGCAAAATACTCGGGCGGGCACTGCTCAGTTCAGGATGGTTCATAAGTTGAAGCAGGTGAAGAGAGGTTTTCGTGCCTGGGTGAAGCAGATGCCGCGGTCTTCCCTTGCGGACAAGGAGGCTGAACTTCGGGAGGTCCAGGAGAGGCTGGCGTCGGATATTCTGAGCGGGGAGCTGGCGGCTAGGGAGAAAGTCCTTGTGGCAGAGGTCAACACTCTTAGGCTTCAGGAGGAGATCGCTGCGGCTCAGAGGGCGAAATGTTCCTGGCTCAAGGATGGAGATCGTTGCACGAAGTTCTTTTATGATGTTATCCGGTCCCGCCAACACCGGAATGGCATTCCTAGGCTGTTGGATGGAGAGGGCAGACTTATTGGAGACCCCGCCGAGATTCAGAGAGAGGCTGTCAGATTCTACACCGACTTATATCAGCAGACAGACTACCCCTGTGTCTTCTCTCCTCTTGTCCCTAAGAGGTTGGTGACGCATCAGGACAATAGTCGACTTCTGGAGCCGGTCCGTATGGAGGAGGTGGAGGAGATTGTGATGCGAGCTGACCCCAATAAGGCACCGGGGCCTGACGGATTCTCTAGTGGCTTCTTTCGGCGTCACTGGGAGGTTCTGAAGGGTCCGGTCCTGGAGGTAGTGCAGGAGTTCTTCACTGAGGGGAAGCTTCTGAAGGAGTTGAATCATACCTTCCTGACGCTGGTGCCGAAGAAGGAGGGGGCGACATCTCTGGCCGACTTTCGGCCCATTGCTTGCTGTAATTATCTGTACAAGATAATTACACATCTTATGTGTCGGAGGATGGAGGGGATTATGCAGGGTCTGGTTTCCCCGAACCAGGCGGCCTTTATTAAAGGCCGATCGATTGCGGAGCATAGTTTGCTTGCCCATGAGATGGTTAGGGAGTTCTGCAAACCAGGAGGGATGAAGGCCTGCGTGAAGCTGGATCTGAGGAAAGCCTACGACACGGTCAACAGGGAGTTCCTATGCCAGCTCATGCTGTCCATGGGCTTTGATATGAGGTGGGTTGCTATGGTGAAGGAGTGTATCTGCACGCCGACGTTCTCAGTCCTTATTCATGGTACACCCTATGGGTTCTTCGGCAGCACCAGGGGGCTCAGACAAGGGGACCCTCTGTCTCCGTACCTGTTCACTCTGGTGATGGAGTATTTCACTTGTTTGTTAGATGTGGCGGTGCTTGAAAAGAAGATTTTCCCGCTATTCAAGCTTGTGCAACCGGTGGTTTCACACTTGATCTATGCTGATGATCTCCTGGTTCTTCTCCGTCCGTCGATGCAGGGAATGAGGGCGCTTTCTGAGGTCATGGAGGAGTTCGGGCGTCTCTCTGGACTGCAGCTGAATAGAGAGAAGAGTCGGGTCTACTTCAGCTCCAGGTGCTCCCTGAAGGAGGAAAGGGCGTTTGCGCTGGGTGTGGAGATAGGGGAGCTTCCTGTGAAATATCTGGGGGTCCCGCTGTCGGTGAACTATGCTAGGGAGCATGATTGCCACAGTTTGGTGGAGTTCACACAAAAGAGAGTTGAGGGCTGGCAAGCAGCTGGACTCTCTTTTGGCGGGCGGATTGAGCTGATTAGGTCGGTCATCTCGGGGATTACTATGTTCTGGTCCCAGTCTATTCAGATTCCGACGGCCACTATCAGGAAGGTGGAGGTGCTATGTGCGGATTTCTTCTGGAGGGGGAGGATGCATGCTATCTCTTGGGACCAGCTATGCCGGTCGATGGAGGAGGGAGGAGTAGGTCTCCGACCTTTACGGGCTATCAGGGAGGCTGCAGGTATTAAGATGGCGTGGAGGTTCGTCCAGGGTGGCTCCTTATGGGCGGAGTGGATGGCTAGCAGGTACCTTAAGGGGAGGAGCTTCTGGACGTGCAGGCATGACAACAACTTCTCGGTCACATTTAAGACTATTCTTAAGTGTAGACCTAAGCTTCAGTCTGTTATCTGCCGGTCCATGAGGGATGGTGCTTCGACGGACTTGTGGTAGGACCCCTGGGTCGCGGGTCGGTCTTTACTGGATATCCTGGGTTCACAGTTTTCTAGAGAGGCTACGAGGGGCCTCAGGTGCAGCCGGATCATCAGAGATGGAGTTTGGGTGCCAGAGGCTTACCCATTCACGGCTCAGCTGGGTGAGGCGATCCGCCGCATTGATATCGACACCAGCCAGCCTCGGGATATGTGGATATGGACAGGGACTTCTTATCCAGGTGGAGCGAGTACGTTCAGTTTCAGGAGCTGCTTCGAGCTGGTTCGGGTTCGGCACGCCTTGATGGAGGATCGGGACTTCATTTGGGCTAAAGGTATAGTCCGGAAGATGCAGTTATGTGCGTACAGACTGCTGCTGGGGAGACTCCTGACCCGTGACAGACTCATCAGGTGTGGGGTTCATATCCCGGACACGATGTGTGTGTTGTGTGCGGGAGAGGCTGAGTCTATGGGCCATTTATTCTTCGAGTGCTCATTCTCTTGGTATATTTGGGCTGTGCAGTGTGGGCAGTTGGGGAGGGGAGCTGGCATGGCTCGGGACATTCGGAGCATCATCAGCTGGATCCGAGGTCACAGAGGTGGAGAGACGGGGTGGACGAGGCGAGCCTGGGTGCGACTTGCTGCTTCCGTTTGGCACATCTGGCGTGAACGGAACAGGCGTATCTTTGAGAACCTGGTTACACCCGCTAGAGGTATTCTGCATAACGTGGAATTCGATGTATCAGTTATGTTCCCCTGAGTTCTCTGGGGGACATGTGCAGTAGTGAGATGTTGTATTGTATTACCTTAACCGCCTAGTGCGAGGAATAAATTTACCCTTATTCCAAAAAAAATATATATATATATATACATCTCCCTTAACCACTAGGCTAGAGGTCATCTGCTTATATATATATATATATATATATATATATATATATATATATATATATGATTCCTTTAACGATACGATACACTTTTTGTATTGAATGATAAGATAGTTTCACGCGGTGTGGTGCATCATCTGGTACATGTTCACCTTAATGAAACAAGGTAAACCCGACTTTTAAGTGGTTTAGAAATTAATGTTTTAATAATCCAGTGCAACATCTCTAAAAATTGGCCTGAATACCCATATAACTTTTTCTTTTTTTTACAATTTAGTGTTACAAACAACCTTTTCTCGAGTGAATTCTTTGGATAAGCATTTTCTTTCTGAAATCCTTCATCAAATTCCAACAACTCCAGCAATGCAACTAACATCTTTGAGGATGTCTAGCATCTTTGGAGACTTCAATAACTCATACAACTGATTTCTCCAAAAGACAAACAGAAGTTTTTTGTAGTATTTCTCTCTTTTTATATTTGTTGAACCTTAACTCATTTTGGGTTTCATCTTTAGGGATTTCTATCTTCGTCTTCTAGGGGTTATATAAGTTGTCCTTTTGTTATAAACTACTATGGACAACATAACATTATTCGAATGTCAACACAGATTGTTAAGAGTTGTGTTCAGTGAAGTTATACTTGTGAATAATATCGTTGTGTATGCTAATGTTATATATTTTTTTTGCTCTTATGACCGACTTTATGATGAACTTAACACTTATTGATTGACAATGTTCATTGTCATGCTTATTACTCAATGCTCAATGTTATCTATATATGCTGGGTTATATTGATTTTTATCAACTTTACTATAGGACAGTTCATCTTAATGATACACGATACAAAACTATGACGAGACAATAATCATACAAATCAATACATGATATTTTTCCGATTTGACAACCTAGGTTCTAGGGGTTTTCTGATATGAAACCGGAAGCTTTGTGTTAATTTCATCCTAGGTAAATAGTAGTTTTTTCTTCATTTTTCACTGAATATTAGCTCTTTTCCACATAAAAGATCATTTTTCCCATACTTAACCCAAGTTTGAGTAAGTTTCAATTCCGACAATTTCCCAATTACGTTGGAAATTCTCAAATGTATGTCCTCTGTCATTCGTCTAGTGATCAATTCTCTCTCTATGTGTTGTTTGTTTGCACTGACCTAAGAAACATCGAGACTCCAAAATGGTTGCCTTGTCCCTGTTGCCTGTGTAAGACATATCGAACATGATATATAGAGTCCAAAATATACTAGGATATACCAAAAACCATGTCGTGTCCATTACGTATCATGTCGTATTTGTGCCCACACAACAAAACATGTGATGTGTCCATGTTGCCGTGCCCGTATTTCATGGCTTACTCGTGTCCCTGCAACATAATTGTAAGAAAGGCTGCCTTGATTTCCTCTGATTATTTTTTGGTTTGTGAATCATGAAGGGAACCCAGTTCTTCAAATGTGTGAGATGTGAGGTAACGATAATGCTAATTATGGCTGTTTCATCTGAAAATGATTGTTTGCTGTAACGAGTGGGTTTATTTTGTGCTGAAAATATCTGATTATAAGAGTTTATAGTTCTCCATGTTGCTCTATGATATTAAGCCGTTCCTATCTGATATCCTTATCAATGTGTGTGTTAAACTGTAAACAGAGAAGTATTTTTTTAGATTGACTTAAAGACTACATGAAGACTCCCAATACATATATAAGCAGTGGACTTGACCACCTCACTTATTCTAGGCAATGCGAGAATAAAGTTGGAGATATAAGTGAATAACTAATAGACACTCCCCAATCACGCCGAAAGAACAAATTCTATGAGATTTTACCTCTTTTCTATAAAAAAGAGCATTTTCTTTCTTACGTACTCCAAGTCTGAGTAAGTTAGGATCCAAAGTTTTTCCAATTTTCGTTTGCAGTTCTTAAATGTATGTCCTTGATCATTCGGATTACCGATTCAGTTCTCTCTGAAAAGTTTGTTTAGAGTGAGAAAGGCATCAAACCCCAATTTCCTATGATTTATTTCCCATCTGAGAATCATTAAGGGAACTCAAAGTTCTTTAAGTGTGAGAATTGTCAAGTTCAAGTGTTCTTCTGATCCTGAACCATTGATTTCCTTTTACACAATTTTTTATTATTATAAAAGCTTGCATAGTTTCTGCAGTTATATTCTAAGATTTAATGTGAGAATTAAGCCTTTTATTATCATCTCTAACATCATCCAAGCTTTCTCCCGTGAAAATGGAGTCGACTATGGAGCCTAAGAAAGCTCCACGAAGGATTTCAAGATTTGATAATTTGTATGACTATATGCCGACCTGACTTCAATCCTCTATGTTGGTGCTACGTTTCTAGACAATGTGCTATGAGCATGAGCATGAGCGGGTCATGCCATAAAACAGTAAAACCTAGGTGGGGAGTTTGCAGGTAAGTAGACCTACCTTTTGGATATGTAATTTAAGCTTTGCAACCAAGGATCAACCCCAAGTGCTCCTAGATTATGAAGAGTCTGGACGAACGGGTACAATTTGCTATAGAGAGTTGCATTTATCTCTATAACCATTAGGCTAAAAGAGTGAAAAGGAATGACAACCCCATAAGAAATTACCGGTTCTTATCTGAAATACGCATCCAAGTGTTAATTTATGAAATGAAGTGATTAATCTGTTATATACTTTGTTGTCAGTATCCTACGATACAATACACTGATATACAACTTACAAAATTTACGATTCCTTGAATGATATGATGGGGACAATTTATCCTACGTTACACTTTTGTATCGTAAGATACAATAGTGTCACCCGATAGTTTATCATCCAATATTAAACTTACCAAGTTCACCACAATTGTTAAACCCAAAATTTTAAGTGGTTTAGAAATCATTATCTTAATAATCCGTTGCTACAACTCTAAAACTCGTCCTGAATATCCATATAACCCTTTAAATTCCTTTACAACTTACATCTTTGAGGATTTCCTTTACGACGTGCATCGACTCCCAATATCTCCAATGGCAACAACTGCATCTTTGAGGATGACATCTAGCATCTCTATAGACCTCAACAACTTGGGTAATTGATTTTTCCAAAAAAAGGAATATTTTATTGTGGTTTTTATTTTAATATTTCTCTCTATCTTTAGATATTTGAACCTTGTTTGTCTCATTTTTGGTTTTTAGAGGGATATCCCATCTTCATCTTCTAGGGGTTTTATAAGTTCATTGTTTAGAAACTATAATGCAAAACATAACATTATTCATAAATGTAAACATAGTGATTGTTGAGAGTGAAGTTCTTATTGATGCAATGATGATATACTGATGGAAAATATCGTAATATATGCTAATGTTCTGTTTGCTATTTACATAGACTTTATGGTAAACTTATCACTTAATGCTTGTAAGACTCCTTATCATTGCCCATTGCACAAAGTTATCCATGTGTGTAGGGTTATATTAATTTCCATCAGTTCACTATGTAACACTGCATCTTACGAGACATGATACAAGAATATACATGAGACAATAATAAAGTAAATAGGTACATGATATTTATCCTATTTGACAATCTAGTGTCTACACCTCGCTCCGTGCGGCACACAAACTTCCTCCTTGAAGATTCGTGCTAGTCTTCCCCAAACGCTTAGCTAGATCGTAAGGTGACAATAAGAAAATGTGGAACAAAAGAGAGAGAGAGAGAGAGAGAGAGATTGGAATGTTGAAAACTTCAGTATACTAGAGAGAGTTTACAACTACTTGGGTGGTGAGGAGCAAATGAGGCTCCTACTTATTTATAAGATCTCAAGGGCCTTACATAAAATTTCTAGTCCTCTACATGAAAATTCTAGAAAAGAAACTTCTAGGCATAATTTATTTACATGATGGGAAGATTCTAGAACTTCTAGAAACTTAGAGAAGCCTTATGAGAGTTCAAGAGTACTCCACCATATTTCGAAGAATTCTAGTCTTCCAACTAAACCCCTTAGCTTGGTAAGTGTTGCAAAATTATCTCGGTGGAGCAAAAAATCTTGTTTGTGATATTATTTTCTACGAATTTCGTCGACGCCCCTGTCGATGGGAGCACCAAGTATCCGAACGAGTTACACCCCATAGTTATTGTCGTTGTCGTTCCTTCTTTGTTCTTCTTATGCGGCTCTTTTTGGACTTGTCCATCTTCTCCTTAAGGTCAAAAGCAAAACTGGTTCGCTGCATCATCTTTCACCATACTCTGTACCCTCCTCGGCACATAAAGAGGCTTGAGCGAGCTATCAGGTCGATCCACCTTGTCTCATGGGCGCACATAGTCCTCTATATCTCTACGCATACGAGTCAAATTACAAATCTATCGACCCGAATATCTACTACGATCCTTAAGTGACTCCTTGCTTGAGCCACTCTACTTCCGTACACATATCTTTGTCGCATCTGCCTCCTCGCTGTCTACGACATGCTTTTCCTTACTCATGCCTAGTTTGGTAGTACGATCTACCTCCTTTCGTGGAAGTGACTCATCAGGACACTCCTTTGCAACACCATTGGTCTCGCTTGGAAGGTCTTTCTCCTGGAAGTCGTCCTTTATCTCGAGCACAACCGAGTATGCGTCTCCTTTTTTCCACCCTCCTTGAGCTGAATAGCAGATGTAGCTTTTCCTTTCGATGGCTCACCTCGTACAATTCTCATAATGCATGATGAGTCATCTTTCGTAAAGTTGACAACTCCTAAGTTTGGCATTGGAACCGTCTTCAAGTATCATCTTGAAGTCATCTAATGACGTAGCGGTGAAATTGGTAACACCCGACCAATGTCCCACCACAATTTGAACTCCTTGGCTACCCCCTCTATGGGACGTGCCTCCGAATTGACCGCCTTTATCTTGCTTCAATCTTTTTTCAACACTAGACCCAAGCGACGGACCTCTGTGTCCAAAAATGAAGTTATGAGTGGCGCCCATGTGCTCGTGTCATTGATCGTCACGTCAACGTACATGAACTCTATGCTCGGAGTCTTCAACACAACGGACTTGACCTTAACGACGTTGAGCAAGCGCAATACTCCTACTACGTACTCCTTGTCCTCCACCTCATCGTTTCGGGCTACATTGACACGTCTTCTCCTTTTCTGGCAATTTCGAGCATATTGATTTTATCCATATATAAAGCACGAAACTATCCACTTGGGTTGGACCTTTTCACGCTTATTTCTCTTGAACGGACACTCCCTAGGAGAGCTCTCTTTTTCTCCCCCACCATTCTCCTTGGTGGCCTTTGGCTTGGCCTCAACATTATTGTCGTTCCACATGTACTCGACGAGCCTCTTGGATGTTGCCACGACGGCGTTCAAGTCTTGTACCATTTGTCGCAACAATTCTTGAGTCGCCCACAGTTGAAGTCCATCGAGAAAGGAGAACAAGCGATCCTCTTCGCTCATGTTAGATAGCGCGAGCATCGAATGTGTGAATTCCGCAATGTACTCTTTGACTATTCTAGTGTGCTTGAGTTGCCGCAAGCTCCGTCTCGTCACGAACTCCGCATTCTCCGGGTAGAAGTGAGACTTGATCTCCTTCTTGAGATCCTCCCAAGTTTCAATCAAGTAAAAATCCTTCTCTATTTTCGTGCACCTACAACACCATCATAACATAACATCATTGGTAAAGTAGAGTGAATTAATGTTTACCTTCTCGATCTCATCCTCGATGTGCCATGTCTTGAAGTATCGCTCCACGTTCCACAAGAAGTTATCCACTTCTTTGGCATCCCGCACCCTACTAAAGGGTTTCGGCTCGGGTATCTTCCTTCGTGGCACCTTTCTACTCGAAGGTCCACTGTTCGCAATGACCTTCTCCAAAATGGCATGTTTGGTCTTGAGTTCTCTACAACTCTCGACTACGGTCTTCAGTTCCTCGTAGCCTCATAATTTCTCGCACAAGTCCTCAATCTCCACACGATGTGCCTTGAGCTCCTCCTAAGTGTGGACCGGATCTCTTGGATTTACTTCTGAAATATTGCCATAGACAAAGCGACGCCACTCTCCAACCCATCGTAGAACTCCTCTAGCCTTTATTTGCTTTGCTTCACGGAGCCCATACACATCCCTATGTCCCTGAAACCTGTATCCAAGATCTCGAGACGTTCCGCGAGATCGACAAGGGTATGCTCCGTCGTAGGCTCCTAACTCTTGCCCCTCTTGTTGGTCTTGGCATTCCTCTCCTTAGACGACACGGGTTTCTTCTGGACATTCTCGGATGTCGACATAGTACCAACCGACCTTCGCTTTGATACCACTTATCACGGACTTAATGCTTTTTCCTATATCTCGCTGCGTGCGGCGCACGAATTTTCTCCTTGAAGACTCGTGCAAGCCTTTCCCAAACGTTTAGCTAGATCGCTAAGACGGGAATAAGAAAGAATAAGAAATTGTGGATCAAGAGAGAGAGAGAGAGAGATTGATTGGAATGTTGGAAATTTTACTATACTAGAGAGACTTTACAACTAATTGGATGGTGAGGAGAAAATAAGCCTCCCACTTATTTATAGGACCTCAAGGGCCTTACGTGAAACTTCTAGTCCTCTACAAGAAACTTCTAGAAAAAAAAGTTCTAGGCCTATGATATTTACATGATGAAAAGATTCTAGAGATTCTAGAAACTTAGAGAAACCTCATGAGAGTTCAAGAGTATTCAACCATATTCCGGATAACTTTAGAGCCTTCCAACTAAACTCCTTAGCTTTGTATGTGTTACAAAATAATCTCGGTGGAGTAAAAAATCTTGTGCGTGACACTAGGCCCTAGATTTTTTTTTTTCCGATATGAAATCAGAAACTGTTGATTTCAACTTTTGGGATTGGATAGGGGTAAAATAGATACGCTTTTTCTTCAATTTTTACTGAATATTAGCCTTTTTTTATGTAGAATATTTTTTTCACGAGACTTTACTCAAGGTTTGATTAAGTTCCAATTCTGAAACTTTCCAATTCTGTTTGCAATTTTCAAATGTATGTCCTTGATAATTTTTCTTAGTGATTTAATTCTCTCTCCAGGAGAAGTTTGTTTGCACTGAGCTAAGAAACACAGACTCCAAAGTGTTTGTCATGTACGTTTTGTCTCCTTGTTAAGAAACACGGACACTCTGTTAGAACCGGGGCACAATTTTTTTTCCAATGGAAAACCGAATGAAACAGTTGTAAGAACAACGTTCCAATGCAACTCTTCTAGGAAGGTGCACAACCAGAGATTCTAGAAGGATTCTGGAATACGAGAATCTAAAAAGATTTCGTATACGTAGCAAGCGACGAGCGACGAAGACACTTCTAAGAAGAAGATGCCGGCCGAATTGCTAAAGGCAACAGCAGCGATGACAGGCAATAGATGAAAGTGGCCTGCTGGGATGTTAAGAACACCAGTGCTGAAAGCTAGATCCGCCACACGGTCAGCTTCCAGGAACCAGCAAGTTCAAAGGAACCCTGGAACGCTCTGGTATTATGCTCTATAACGGACTGCTGCTCGGAACGACAAGGAAGAAAAGGATTGCTTGAGGTGCTGGAACTTCAGTGGCTCGAGGGACTTTCTCTTCTCTCTTTCTGGAAATTTTCAGAAGAATAATTCTCAGTGTATTTTTAGAGAGAAGTGAGGCCCTGAATATATAGCCACTGCTATAACCGCTCAGATCCGCAATGTGCGCCACGAAATAATGTCAGATCCACTATTTCAGGATCAGTTATTGCACATTACGGATCAGTTTGAACGAGGACAGCCACCACCTGTGCGCATTGCGCCAATGAACGAGTTGCGCGTGCGCCTACAGCCGCATTGCGCGCACTGCGCATGCTGAGGCGCAACTGGCGCAGCTTGCGCACCTGGCGCAACTTGCGCACCTGGCGCAGCTGGCGCAACTTGCGCACTGGCCAACTTGCGCAGCTTGCGCACCTGGCGCACGCGCGCACCCCGCGCAACCAAGCGCACCCGTGCACCCTGCGCAACCTGGGTGCAACATGGGCGCGCAACTGGGCCGTGCAACGTGGCCGTGCAAGTGGCTCGCGCAACGAGCGCACTATGCGCCTAGCGACGAGCTGACGTGCTAGTGCAAAGTGCGCCAACAAAACGTCACATTACATCTCACGAGCCCATGAGCCCGAGTCCGAGTCGCTAAGCTCCTACGGGACTTAGCCCCAATGAAAATTAATTTTCCAAGAGCAAAAAGCATGAATGCTTTATTTGGAGCATTATTCTTACCTCCTAGTAAAATCACCCACATGGTTCCCTCCTTAGGGTCACCACCCCATGTGCATATCCCAACAACACATACAAGTATATATGTTGAGATAACTCATGGTGCTTTTCCAATGTGGGACTAAACTTTGCTAGGCATGTTGAGAGCAAGCACTCTTCATGTCCAGGAGCAAGAGCACCAACAATCCCCCACATATCTCAACATATATATATGTTTAGGGTTGAGCGTTTCCCACAGTAACTGTCCATTTTGCATTAGGATAGATGTCGCTGACGACTTGAATCTTCCCGTATGGGTTAAATAACAGTGTGATACAAGAATGGACTATGCCTTGAATTCTGCACCACAATTGTAATTCTTCTCACTCACAAAGTGTAGTTACATGTGCTTCTGGCTGCATATTAAAGATCTTGTGCCAGCCTGGTTTCAGTGTATAATTTTGGGCGTCTACAAGTTTACCCTCAAGAGATGGCCTGATATCTCTTTCCATACACTATAGGTAAGTTCTTTATTAAAGAGGCATGGCATGAAGCCTTGCGTTTCCTTGCGGTGCTACGCCGCTATGACATGGCCTAAAGCCGAGGCGTTACCCCTATCTGGGAACCTCATTGTAATGTCATACTACTGCAGCATGAGGTCACAGTCTTTTTGTAGTGTCATTCTACCCAGCATGAAGCCTACGGCTTCCTTGCGGTGTTACGTCGCAACGACATGGCTTGCAAGGCCGAGGCTTTACCCCTACCCGGGTACCTCATCGTGGTGTCGTGCCACTGTAACATGGGGTCACCCTCCCCTTTGTAGTGTTGTCTATAACTCTTTAATTTCATTATACAGCATTAGGCTAATTGCCTATTTGCGGTGCTACGCCGCTATGACTTGGCTTGCAAAACCGAGGCATTATCCTTACCTGGAACCTCATAGTGGAGTCATCCCACTGTAGCATGGAGTTTTACTCATTGTAGTACTGTGCTACCGTGCTTCCTGTAAAGCACACCAGGCATTCAATCTGCCTGAGAACTTATTAAGGCATTTAAGACAACCTCAATACAGGATCCGTTTTCCGCAGAAAACACATAGTATACAACACTAGTTATGGGTTCGTAACCCTTCCATGTTCCCAAGAACAAGTACCCACTGTTACCTGATAGTTTTCCAGTTAGTGGTCCTCCCTTGAACCGAAAGTTAGATGTCTAGTAGATTTCTCTTTGAACTAATAACATAAAATTTTATGGTAGGATTACAAAAACATACTATCAGAATGCCTTCAAGCCCATCTTCCCTGCTGTGTGTTCAACCAGCTGACGCTTGAGGCCCTTCGTGAACGGATCCGCCAGGTTCTCCTGACTCCGAACATCGATGACTGCAATAACACCTCTCTTGATGAGATCGTTCACTGCCCTGTGCTTTAACCGCACAGTTCTCTTCTTTCCGTTGAAGAGATCATTTGACGCCACTGCCGCAGTTGCCTGGTTGTCGCAGTATATCGGAATTGTCGGTATCTGCGTTCCAACCACTGGAAGATCATACATGAGCTCCCGAAGCCACTATGCTTCATCTGCTGCGGTATCAAGTGCAAAGAACTTAGATTCCATAGAAGACCGCGAGAGCATAGTCTGCTTCTTCGACTTCCACGAGATAGCAGCTCCACCCATTATGAAAATGAATTCACCAGTGGACCTCTCGCTCTCCAACTCTGAGCACCAGCTGGCATCACTGAAGCCTTCTACTACCGGCGGCTCTCCGCTGAAGTGCAGTGCATATGTCTGAGTCTTCTTGAGATACCTCATAACACGCTTCACAGCTTTCCAGTGCTCAACGCCTGGATTGCTTGTGAATCGACTCAGCATTCCCACAGCGAAAGCTATGTCAGGCCTAGTGGCTGTAGTAGCGTACATCAAACTCCCGATGACGCTAGCGTACTCCAATTGCCTGACGCTTTCCTTCGAGTTTGGCTCCAGCTTCTGATCACTTCGGTACGGCGTATCAATAATAGGAAGATCATGATACCCGTATTGAGTGAGCATCTTCTCAATGTAATGAGATTGTGACAGTACCAATCAAGTGTCTGTCCGGATGATCTTGAGTCCCAAAATAACATCAGCATCCCCTAAGTCCTTCATACTGAACTTTGTCGAGAGGAACTTCTTTGTCTCAGTGACACAGCTTATATCCGTACCTAGGATTAGCATGTCGTCCACGTACAAACAAACGATGACTCTTCTTCCGTCAGCAAATTTAGTATAGACACACTTGTCTGTTTCGCTGACCCTGTAGCCGTTTGACCTTCGAACTTTGTCAAACTTCTCATGCCACATTTTGGGAGCTTGCTTTAAGCCGTATAGAGATTTTACCAACTTGCAGACTTTGTCTTCTAGGCCTCTGACGACAAATCCTTCTGGCTGTTGCATATAAATTTCCTCGGTCTGCTCGCCATTCAGGAATGCTGTTTTCACATCCATCTGGTGTATCACCGGTTTGTGTATTGCCGCAAGGGCAATTAACAATCTGATGGTTGTCATCCGTGCTACTGGAGCATATGTGTCAAAGTAGTCGATCCCCTGCTTTTGAGAAAATCTCTTGGCCACTAGCTTGGCCTTGAACTTGTCAATGGTTCCATCAGCTTTCATCTTCTTCTTGAAGATCCACTTGCATCCGATGAGTTTTGCTCCTTTAGGTAAATCAACTAACACCCATGTGTTATTGGAGGTAATTGAGTCAATTTCATTGTCTATTGCCTCCTTCCAGAAGACAGCATCTCTGGTCTTCATCGCCTCATCATAGGTAAGCGGATCTGCTTCCACATGATAGGTGACGAAGTCATCTCCGAAGCTCTTCGGCCTCCTTACTCGCTTCGTCGACGGCTCAGCGAGTTCTGGTTCAATTGTTGTTTCTCCACCAACAACTTCATCTTGGACTACTGGCTCATATTGTTAGGGTTATATACTAAAAGCATCACTTTTGTAGTAACCTTATTTTCTTAAATTTTGAATGAGAATCATATGGACAAATGTTTGCATATTGTATTTGTTGCAAGTGTTAATGCAAATGTCTGATATTCTATATTGTAGATAATATGGTGTGTGGTGTCACACAGAAGATCATATTATCAGTTCCCTATGGAGTATATAAATAGTTCACAACCTAGATGGACTTGGACAATCTATTGGAAATGTTGTAGTGTAATCTGGTATTAGTCTATCTTGACTATAGGTTTATACTAGTACACTTTGTGTGTATTGAACATGACCACTTGAGGTTGTTCTCTTTGTACTAACTACATAAGAGAACAAACATCTCCGTTATTATGGATGCTTGTGCTCTTAACCCGGATATAATAACGGACATGTATATGCAGTGTGCATTACTTTGACTCATAAAAGAGTGAGATTCATTATGGATCAACAACCTCTATGAATTGGGTAATAACATTGTATATATGATGGACTGTTGATTATAAATGGAATCCATGTCCCGATACATCGGGTTGATGATGTCCCCTTAAGGAGCTCATAAGGATTGTCATGTAAACCTTGTAGGTGGATTATATCCGACATGACAAATAAAGTTGAGTGGTACTACTTAAGGATAAAAGATGTCGAATCAATATAGTTGTCAGTAACTTAATTTGATCGACGAACATACGATATCTTAACATGGGGAGCCAAACGAGCATATAATAAAAGGAGCCCACAAACATAATTTGGGATTAGGGAGGTAGTGCAACAATAGCTCATTAGTGGACCGCACTATTGTTAATGGGCCTGGATTGTGTGTTCGGGCTGAATACGGACATGTCGTGGATGTTGTTGTTGCTGTGGATGTAATTAAAATCACGAGGGTTGATCGTGTTTATTATTTTAATTTTTCAATCTAGATTATGTGTGAACTCCTTCGGGAGGCATAGGATTGATGTAATTTTAATTATTTTTTATCAATCGTGATGGCGGTGGTGGCTGTTTCTGACGCCGGACGAGATGTTGGTTTTAAGCAGTCCAGAGGCAGTCAGATGATTTTCGATGAAGGAATCGACATCCAAAACCTAAAATAAAAAAAAAAATCGGGGCGCTGCCCCAAATCCCGCGACCTAACCGGACAGGTCAAACCCCGAATAGATCTGCGCAGCGACAGATTTTGGATTCGGATAGTTGAGGACGGAGCAACAAAGATGACCATAATAGTTGGATATTTTCTCTTATTTTTGTCATTTTGCTTTTTCTGATTATGCATGTTTATTATTGTGTGGTTGTTTTTTTTGAAAAACCAAGCCTACATTAATAATGGACAACATGGACATAATATCAACTAGTAGAAAAACCCTCATTGTTAAATAACTAAGTGGGAGAGGATATTTATTTAGTATAAATCCTATGGTCTCCATTAGGTGATGTAATTATACTTGCGTGTTGGCTTTAGTGCTTTCCTCCATATCGGATGAGTATAATTATGGATCACCAGTACAAACTTCCTTAGGGATAATTGTAGAAAGTTACCTAGTATGTGTTCACTTCTCCATCTGAAGGAACTCATTACAAGGTAATGGACTTAGTATTAAGTAATGGTATACACTTAGATACAAATAATGGTATCCTCCCCATCGGAGTCACTGCTATTATTTGTATGACCAGAGCAAGACCAGCATATTAATTTTATTTGTCATAAAGTTATGTTGACATGATAGTAAAATTAATAAGAAAAACCTACTTGAACAAAGTTGAATTTGTATACGTCCACACTATCGTGGCATGCTAAATTTATGGTGTTCAAGGTGTTGGTGAATTTCTTATTATTGTTTTGAGGGAATCAATATTTAGTTAATTCAAAAAGTTTTTTTGCCCTACATAATTTTATTTATGTGATTCTCAGGATTTCAAAAAAATGGGTTCTTCAGTCCACTTATGGTGATTCTTAAAGAAAACAAACTTACTGGACCTAATTATATTGACTGGAAACGTAATTTGGATATTGTTCTGACTGCTGAGGACTACAAATATGTATTTGTTGAGGAATGCCCACCTAAGCCTGATGCTAACTCTGATGAAGAGATCAAAGAGGCTTATAAGAAGTGAAAAAAGGCAGATGAGATGGCACGGTGTTAAATTCTGGCATCTATGTCAAATGTACTGCAACATCAGCATCAGGCCATAGCCACTGCTTATGACATGATGTATAACCTCAAGGAACTCTTCGGACATCAGAGTAGAGCAGCTAGGCAGTTTGCTATGAAATGTTTGATGAATACAAAAATGGCTGAGGGTACACCAGTAAGGGATCATGTTCTCAAGATGATGGATCATCTGAATGAGATGGAGATCCTTGGAGCTGAAATCGATGGAGAATCCCAGGTCGATATCATTCTCGGGACTCTGCCTAAAAGTTTTGACAATTTCTGCCTTTATTACAACATGAACAAAAGGTTGTATAGTTTGGCATAACTTGCAAATGAGCTACAGGATGCTGAATCTCTCTTTAGGCAGAGTGGTCATGTTTTTGTTTCTGAAAAGGCTTCTACTTCTAAGCCAAAAGGCGGTAAGAAGAAGAATAACATTCAGAAACAGGCAAACTCAACAAAGAAGGGCATGGGACCTCAAGGCGCGGTAAAAAAGCCGAAAGGCAAATGTTTCAAGTGCAAAGGGTCAGGACATTGGAAGACCGATTGTCCACTTCTCAAACAAAGGAACAAAGAAGGTATATCTCATTTACTAGTAGTTGAAACATGTTTAGCGGTGTTATCTACCGGCACCTGGTGTGTAGATACAAGAGCCACTAATCATGTCTGCAATACATTGCAGGGGTTCCAGGAAACCAGACGGCTCAGTGATGGAGAGATATGCTTGTTCATGGGTGATGCTACAAAAGTATCGGTCGTTGCATTAGGAGATGTTACTTTATCTTTTGGTAGAAATAAGTCTTTGACATTGAGAGATTGTCTTTATGTACCTTCACTTAGAAGGAATTTAGTTTCTGTTTCTATGTTAGTTAAGGATGGATATTCAGTTTATTTTAATGACAATATTGTTATTAGAAAGAATAAACATTTTATCTGTTCTGGTGCATTGGTTGATAATTTGTATGTCATTAATCCTATTTCGCCCACAATGCAACTTATGGAAATGAATAATATGTCATCTAACTTAAATAAGAGAAAAGAACCTTCTTATATGAACCAAACATATCTTTGGCACTTGCGATTGGGACATATTAACCTAAGAAGGATTCAAAGACTGGCTGAAGATGGACCTTTGAGTTCATTGGAAGTGGAGGCACTACCAGTTTGTGAATCCTGCTTGGAAGGTAAAATGACCAAAAGGCCTTTTACGGCAAAGGGGTAAGGGCCAAAGATGTGTTGGAATTGGTTCATTCTGATTTGTGTGGACCCATGACTATCCAAGCTAGAGGTGGCTTTGAATATTTTGTCATATTTATTGACGATTATTCAAGGTATGTATACATTTATTTGATGCGCCGTAAGTTTGAGTGCTTTGAGAAATTCAAAGAGTACAAGGCTGAAACGGAGAAACGTCATGGAAAATGTATCAAGTCATTACGATTAGATCGTGGTGGCGAGTACCTCTTTGGAGAGTTTAGGAATTATTTATCAGAGGCTGGGATTGCATCTCAATTGACTGCACCGGAACGCCCCAGCAGAATGGTGTAGCCAAAAGAAGGAATAGAACTCTTATGGAGATGGTTAGATCAATGATGAGTTATTCGGATTTGCCAGATTCGTTTTGGGGATATGTCTTAGAGACTGCAGCTTATATTTTGAACTTGGTTCCTTCTAAGTCAGTACCTCTTACTCCCACAGAGCTGTGGATTGGGCGTAAGCCTAGTCTGAAACATGTTCGCATTTGGGGTAGTCCAGCACATGTGCTGAATGGGAAAGCAGATAAGTTGGAATCTCGTACAGAAGTACGCTTGTTTGTAGGCTATCCAAGAGGAACGAAAGGAGGTTTATTTTATAGTCCTATGGATCAGAAGGTCATTGTTAGCACCAATGTCCGATTCTTAGAGGAAGACTATGTGATGAACCATAAACCCACAAGTAGAGTTGTTCTAGAAGAACTGAGACGTGAGACACCAAGTACTTCAGTACCAACAGTACAAGAGGATGAACCACAAATAACTGCACAACGTGTCACAAATGTTACACCACAACCGATAGTGCCTCGTCGTAGTGGGAGGGTTGTGATACAACCTGATAGATATATGTTCTTGGAAGAGTCGTCAGACTTCGTCCCTGAGGAACAAGATTATGATCCCTGTACCTACAATGAAGCACTCCAAGATAAAGATGCAGAGTCTTGGCAAAAAACAATGATATCTGAAATAGAATCTATGGATTCTAATCAGGTCTGGGAGCTTGTAGAACCACCCGTTGGTGTAAAAGCCATTGGATGCAAGTGGGCCTATAAGAGAAAAAGAGGATCAGACGGTAAGGTTGAAACCTTTAAAGCTCGGCTTGTAGCAAAAGGTTTTACTCAAAGAGAAGGTATCGATTATGAGGAAACCTTTTCTCCTGTAGCCATGCTTAAGCCTATCCGGATTCTTTTATCTATTGCAGCTCATCTCGATTATGAGATTTGGCAAATGGATGTCAAGACAGCTTTCCTTAATGGAAGTCTTGGGGAAGACATCTATATGAAGCAACCAGACGGGTTCATTGAAAAGGGCCAGGAGCATCTTGTTTGTAAGCTCAAGAAGTCCATTTATGGACTTAAGCAAGCTTCCAGATCTTGGAACATATGTTTTGATCAGGTGATAAAATCCTATGGATTTGATCAATGTCAGGATGAATCATGTGTATATAGAAAGTGTGACGGAAACGTGGTGGTGTTCCTAGTACTTTATGTGGATGACATCTTGCTCATTGGAAACAATGTGAAGGTGTTATCTGATGTAAGGGTATGGTTATCCAAACAGTTTGATATGAAGGACTTGAGAGAAGTCGGTCACATCCTTGGGATCAAAGTTCTACGAGATCGCAAGAAAAGGATGTTGGGCTTATCCCAAGCTTCCTATATCGATACTGTACTAACTCGTTTTAGTATGCAAAATTCTAAGAAAGGTTTCTTACCTTTTAGACATGGAATTGCTCTATCAAAGGAGCAGTGTCCGAGGACACCTAAAGAGATAGAGAACATGAAGGCAGTTCCTTATGCTTCAGCAGTAGGAAGCTTAATGTATGCAATGCTATGTACGAGACCAGACATCTGCTTTGCCGTAGGCATGGTCAGCAGATATCATTCTAACCCAGGACAAGAGCACTGGATTGCCGTAAAGCATATTTTGAAGTACCTGAAAAGGACTAAAGAGTATATGCTAGTTTACCAGGCAGATAGTTTAGTTCCCTTGGGGTATACAGACTCAGATTTTCAGTCAGATAGGGATTCCAGAAAATCTACCTCAGGTTATGTGTTTACTTTGGGAGGTGGAGCCATTGTGTGGAGGAGTATTAAGCAAAAATGTATTGCTGATTCCACCATGGAAGCCGAGTATGTGGCAGCCTCCGAGGCAGCCAAAGAAGCGGTTTGGCTTAGAAACTTTCTGTTGGACTTGGATGTGGTACCTAGTTTGCCTAAGTCTATTACACTTTATTGTGATAATAGTGGTGCAGTTGCAAACTCGAAGGAACCACGAGCCCATAAGACAAGCAAACACATTGAGCGCAAGTACCACCTGATACGAGATTTCGTAAAAAAAGGAAAAGTTGCTGTGATCAAGATAGCATCAGCCAACAACCTAGCTAATCCCTTTACAAAGAGCTTACCAGCTAAGGCTTTTGATAGTCATGTTGAGGGAATGGGAGTCAGATGTGTAGCAGCATGGCTTTAAGTGGAAGATTTGTAACAGTATACTGAAAAGCAATGCTTTGAGTATAAGTGGGAGATTGTTAGGGTTAAAGCATCACTTTTGTAGTAACCTTACTTTCTTAAATTTTGAATGAGAATCATATGGGCAAATGTTTGCATGTTGTATTTGTTGCAAGTGTTAATGCAAATGTCTGATATTCTATATTGTAGATAATATGGTGTGTGGTGTCACACAGAAGATCATATTATCAGTTCCCTATGGAGTATATAAATAGTTCACAACCTAGATGGACTTGGACAATCTATTGGAAAGGTTGTAGTATAATCTGGTATTAGTCTATCTTGACTATAGGTTTACACTAGTACACTTTGTGTGTATTGAACATGACCACTTGAGGTTGTTCTCTTTGTACTGACTACATAAGAGAACAAACACCTCTGTTATTATGGATGCTTGTGCTCTTAATCCGGATATAATAACGGACATGTATATGCAGTGTGCATTACTTTGACTCATAAAAGAGTGAGATTCATTATGGATCAACAACCTCTATGAATTGGGTAATAACATTGTATATATGATGGGCTGTTAATTATAAATGGAATCCATGTCCCGATACATCGGGTTGATGATGTCCCCTTAAGGAGCTCCTAAGGATTGTCATGTAAACTCTGCAGGTGGATTATATCCGACATGACAAATAAAGTTGAGCGGTACTACTTAAGGATAAAAGATGTCGAATCAATATAGTTGTCAGTAACTTAATTTGATCGACGGACATACGATATCTTAACATGGGGAGCCAAACGAGCATATAATAAAAGGAGCCCACAAACATAATTTGGAATTAGGGAGATAATGCAACAATAGCTCATTAGTGGACCGAGTTATTGTTAATGGACCTGGATTGTGTGTTCGGGCTGAACACGGGATATCCAGATCCGTTAGGAGGCCTAACCCTACTTTTTTCTCATGGTTCCTGCCATAGCCTATATATATCCTCTATTCTCTGGCCGCCAAATTACTGATCAGAAATCTGAAACTTTCTCTAAATTCATGATTCACGTAAGGAGAGAAAGAGAGAGCTGCTAAGGAGAAGAAAATGTTGGAAGATCGTCGCCCACACGACGTCCAACTCGAGGAAGGAATACGTGCAGAAGATCTTGGGGTCGTCCGCTCGAGATTGCCAGGAATTACTTGTCTCCTTTCCGCCGCAGGTATAATTCGTGAACCCTAGTTTCCGCCTATGAAGGGTTAGAACACGTATTAGATATGTTTAACTTTCTATCGATCAATACGCACACCAAAGGAAGGGTCCTGGGAATCTCCAGTTCCAACACATATGAGATCTCAGTATCATTTGCACCTACATCTTTCTCTGGAATATTTGGAAGAATAATGTTTTTATGTCTTACAAACTTGTCTTCAAAATATTCAGCATCGCGAGATTCGATGATATGATTTGACTCAATATCAAGAAATCTTCGAGCATCACTCTTCTCGGCGATTGCCTTCGTAGTCCTTGTCCCCAGCTTCTGAATCTTCAGATCTGGGAGCTTCACATAAGCCAGACACCCGCACACTCGAATGACATTCAAGTTAGGTCTGATTTTGAACCAGAGTTCATGAGGAGTTATGTCAGAAGTTTCATAAGGCACTCTATTCAGAATGAAAGTGGCCGTTAATGCAGCTTCTCCCCAATAGCATTTTGGAAGACCTGCAGTTAACAGCATTGAGTTCATCATTTTTGTCAACGTTCGGTTCTTCCTCTCTGCTACTCGGTTAGATTGAGGAGAATACGGAGCAGTAGTCTCGCAGATGATTCCATGTTCATTACAGAACGATGCGAATTCATGAGACCGATATTCTCCGTCTCGATCACTTCTCAACCTCTTGAGTTGTTGTCCAGTTTGTCGTTCAGCTTCGGCCCTGAACTTCTTGAACTTCTCGAACGCTTCGTCTTTGGATTTGAGCAAGTAGACGAATGCGTATTTAGAGAAGTCATCGATGAAGGTTATGAAATACTTCATCCCGACTTTTGTAGAGAATTGTTTGAAGTCACAGATATCGGAGTGAACCAACTCCACAAGATCTGTGCTTCGATTGACCCGATGAAAGGGTTTTCTAGTGATCTTTGTCTGAGCACATACTTCACATTTCTCTACCTTACCCCCACATTTGGAGATAAGTCCTAGACTAGACATTTTGTTTATTCTTTTACAATGAACATGTCCTAGCCTATTATGCCACAACTCAAGAGAATAATCAGAAAGAGCGATTGCATTGATATTATTGGACTAGTTTACAAGCTGAATTTTAAACATTCCTTCGGTTTGATAAGCCTTTCCGAAGTATGTTCCCTTCTTGGACATCACCATCTGACCAGCATTAATGTCCATCCTCAAGCCTGCGTTGCTAAGCAGACTCCCAGAGATCAGGTTCTTGGCAATCACCGGAACATGCTTTACTCCTTGGAGCGTCAGAGTGTTCCCGGGAGTGAGTTTCAGCTCCACAATCCCGATCCCGAGAACTTCAGCTTGGGCTTGGTTCGCCATGACAACCTTCTCAGAAGTTGGCTGGAACGTGACGAACCATTCCCTCCCAGAACAGACATAGCAAGTCGCACCGGTGTCTATCCACCAGTCAAAGTCAGCCCCCATAGTTGTGACCTGAGCGATCATAGCAACGAGTTAGAAACCAAAGAAACCTTACTAGGCCTACCTTTCTCTGTTTGTTTGGGCTTGGATCTGCATTCACTCTTGTAGTGGCCTTTTTTGCCACAATTGAAGCAAGTCACGTGGGACTTGGACTTCTATTACTTGAATGAAGGACCCTTCACTTTCAGATTAGTGGAATCCTTCTTTTTGTGATGAGAAGCCACCTGCTTCCCCTTGGGCTCTCTCGTCTGCACCAGATTGGCCTTGGCTAACTGTTTGGACAGAGTGTCCATCTTCTGTTGAGAACGCATCTCGTCCTCAACATGGATCTCTTGAAGGAGATCTTCCAAGCTGATATCCAGCTTCTTCCGGTGCATTCTTGCATAGAATGTACTCCATCCTGCGGAAAGTTTAGAAACAATCCCTTCAACGACAAACTTGTCGACGAGGGGCATTTTCTCGTCTTCTAGCTTCTGGCGCAGCTTCAAGAACTCTTTTACCTGAGGCAGCATTGCCTTCTCGTCTTCGAAGAGCCACTTGTGGTACTTCTTGACGATGAAGATTTTCGATCTATTGTCGTCATGTTCATACAGCTTTTCCAAGGACTCCCAGATGTCCCTGCCAGGAGTATTCTTGGAGTATGACTCTGCCAGGAAGTCCTTCATTGCATTCAGAATCAATAGCCTACAAAAACTATTGTCCCTTCTCCATTTGGTCACTTTGACTTGTGCAGCAGCAATGACATCTGCTGTACCACCTTCTGGAGTCGTCGGTCCTTCTGGAATCGTTGGTTCAGTCTCAATTAGCACATGATCGACATCCACCAGTTGTAGATTGAGGGTGATTTTTCTCTTCCATATTTGAAAGTGTTCTCCGTCGAACTTCTCCAGTTTGTTAAAATTGGTATCGAGTAGAGAGGCACGAGAGTTTTCTATGGTGCTGGTATAGCTTTGAGATTGTTAGAACCGGGACACAATTTTTTTTTCAATGGAAAACCGAATGAAACAGTTGTAAGAACAACGTTCCAATGCAACTCTTCTAGGAAGGTGCACAACCAAGGATCCTAGAAGGATTCTGGAATACGAGAATCTAAAAAGATTTCGTATACGTAGCAAGCGACGAAGACACTTCTAAGAAGAAGATGCCGGCCGAATTGCTAAAGGCAACAGCAGCGATGACAGGCGATAGATGAAAGTGGCCTGCTGGGGTGTTAAGAACACCAGTGCTCAAAGCTAGATCCGCCACACGGTCAGCTTCCAGGAACCAGCAAGTTCAAAGGAACTCTGGAACGCTCTGGTATTATGCTCTACAACGGACTGCTGCTCGGAACGACAAGGAAGAAAAGGATTGCTTGAGGTGCTGGAACTTCAGTGGCTCGAGGAACTCTCTCTTCTCTCTTTCTGGAATTTTTCAGAAGAATAATTCTCTGTGTATTTTTAGAGAGAAGTGAGGCCCTGAATATATAGCCACTGCTATAACCGCTCAGATCCGCAATGTGCGCCACGAAATAATGTCAGATCCACTATTTCAGGATCAGTTATCGCACATTACGGATCAGTTTGAATGAGGACAGCCACCACCTGTGCGCATTGCGCCAATGAACGAGTTGCGCGCGCGCCTACAGCCGCATTGTGCGCACTGCGCATGCTGAGGCGCAACTGGCGCACGCGCGCACCCCGCGCAACCCAGCGCACCCGCGCACCCTGCGCAACCTGGACGCACAACTGGGCCGCCCAACGTGGCTCGCGCAACGAGCGCACTATGCGCCTAGCGACGAGCTGACGTGCTAAGTGCAAAGTGCGCCAACAAAACGCCACATTACGTCTCACGAGCCCATGAGCCCGAGTCCGAGTCCGAGTCGGGCTTAGCCCCAATGGAAATTAATTTTCCAAGAGTAAAAAGCATGAATGCTTTATTTGGAGCCTTATTCTTACCTCCTAGTAAAATCACTCACATGGTTTCCTCCTTAGGGTCACCACCCCATGTGCATATCCCAACAACACATACAAGTATATATGTTGAGATAACTCATGGTGCTTTTCCAATGTGGGACTAAACTTTGCTAGACATGTTGAGAGCGAGCTCTCTTCATGTCAAGGAGCAAGAGCACCAACACACTCCAAAATGGTTACCATATTCATGTTGTCTCCCCGTCAGACATATTGGACAGTATATCATGCATACACTCTAAATTATACTAGGATACACCAAAAACCATGTTGTGTCCATGTCATGGTGTCCAATACGTGTCCTGTTGTACATATATCCACCCAACAAAATATGTGATGTGTTCGTGTTGCTTTGCCTGTATTGAGTCGTGGCTTACTCGTGTACATGCAACATAACCAGTAAGAAAGACATCAAACCCCACTTCTTCTTCTTTTCTGATCTGAGAATCATTAGGGGAATTGACAGTTCTTCAAATGTCTGGGACTTAGGTAATGATAATGCCAATTACGTTTTCTTTCATAGTAGGTTGTTTTCTGTGCTAAAAATTTATAGGTCTCCCTGTTGCTCTAAAATTATTAAGTTGTTCCTATCTGAAATACTGATTAATGTGGAAATGTTTTTTTAAATAAGAATAATTTTGGCGCTACAAATGTTATTTCAGTGTTTCTATTTTTTTCCCGATTTTAAATTGGGATTTCATGTGATATATTTCATTTTAATTTACGGGGCTGATTGTTTCAGGTTTGTTCATTTTCTGTTGAAAATTCTTGTTTCCACACAAATCAAAATGTTTCTTATTCTTTGTTCCCGCCCAATGTGCATATTGTTGCTATATGATGGAATGCAGACTTGTACGCTAATGTGTTCTGATCTCAAAACCTTCCCTCATTTTTTTTACTTCAGAACTAATATTCTGCTGGTTGATAACACCGTCTATTGAGCAACCTATTTCAAGGATCTTAACCAGTCCTCCGTTTCTATGTGAAAATTATGTACAAACTTGATTACTGTAGTGAATTTTTAGTTCTCTAAGATAAATTGTAAGCAAGATTTATGTTATAGTTTTGGTTTTTGATTTTATTTTATCTTCTCGAGTCAATTAGTTTATGAAATTCACTATGTTTGTGTAAGTTTTCTGTATCCCGTTGAAACTTTTATTTTAAATAGATATGAACATCTTGATCCTCTCCAGTGAGCTCTATTAGGTTATTTAAGATAATACACATAGCACAAGAAAAGGTCAAATTGTCCACAATTAGTTTTAAGCAGTGTTCTAAATTGCGGCCTAGGTTGCGCTAGGCAGTTTTCAAATTTAAAAAAAAAATTCAAAAAAAAAAATCAGAAAAATTCAAAATATGTATATATAACTAACCTTGGGCAATTGGACGACGGCGACGGCTGGTGGTGGTGCTGTTTATGTGGTGGTGGCGCGGCGGTGGTGGTGTGGTGGCGGTGATGCTACGAAGAGGAGAGGAAAGGTGAGAAGGGTGAGGAGAGGAGAGGGAGAGGAGAGGTGAGGTGAGGTGAGGAGAGGGGGAGGGGGCTTCAAAATGGCTCGAGATTTAGCCGTCTAAGCCATATGTATATCATGGACCATTTTATTTTTAAAAAATTATGGAAGATAAAAATTAACTTCCTCATCCATTTTCTTTAAAAAATTACGGATAAAAACTAACTCTCTTTTAGTCCGTACAAATATCTATTTAGAAACTAAATTTAAAACCGTTTAAAAATTAAATTTAAAGGAAAAATATTAGAAAATATTTAAATTATTTAACAAATCTTAATTCAAATATATTTAAATATTTGAACTATTTTTCAACAATATCATAAAAATATTTATCCATAACAAATTATAATTAAAATTTAATCAAATTTTTACAAATTTTAATTAAAATACGAATATATATATAATAAATTTTAATTTTAATTTTAATTATTTTTTGATAAGATTAGAAACAAAGAAAAAAAAAATGATTAACGTGCAACGCACGTGCATCTTCTAGAATATAACTTTTGTGACCTCTAGAATATAACTTTTGTGACCTAATGAGGTCAAAGACTTACATTCTCAATGCTAACCAAACTAGCAAAGATCACTTGTGTTTAAAATAGCATATACATAATATATATTTAACATAACTTGTACTGATATTAATTTTTTTTTTTTAAGTTCGGCACCTAGGCGCTAGGCGTCCCTTTGGCGCACCGAACCCGCCAAACGAAATTTATAACACTGGTCTTAAGCTAGCTTCGACTACTCCAAGACTTTTTACTTTTTAGTATGCTGTTGGATATATAGCAGAAGGAAATAAAACACAGAGAGAGAAGAAAACAATTTATGTGCAAGTTGTCTCATCTATTTTCATCTAGTTTGCAAATAACTGCCCTAAACTTTTCCCAATTGCATGTTGCTACCCTAAACTTAAGATTAAAGACTTGCTATCATAAACTATTACAATTAACAACTAAATACCTTGAACTTGCCGCCTAGTCCTATGCAGTTAACAATGAAACCCGTCCTATTTTCATATTTTTGAATGATAACTACCTTACTGGTAGTGTAGCAAGTTGCAAACTGGGGAAACTTGAGGGCATTTAGTTGTAATTATAATTGTTTAGGCAACAACTTGTTAATTATAATTGCTTACATAGAAACTTGCAAATCGGGGAAAGTTCAGGTATCTAGTTGCAAACTTGCCTTATTTTCGTTACCAAAGTGAGGAAACGTTAAGTATGACGATGAGCCCCTTTTCCCTTGTAACTTTCTACCATAATGATTTTTTATTAAATTTTCCTACTTCACGTCCGTTCATGCACTTAGCCAGACACCATATGAAAAGCCTCATGGAATGGGATTTTTTTTTTCTAGCCTCCTTGATGCAATTCATGTATTTTTACTCTGTTCATTCTAAACATGTGGTAGTTAAACATATATCCTGAGATTCCATTCACTTATAAACCACTGGAAAGCAGACAACAGAAATGGTTCTTAGGATATTGGAGAATATGATTATTAAATTCATATTTGTGTATATGCAGCATAGGTATAATTGTTCTCACTCAGTGATGCGATCCAAAGGGTGAAATGAGGTGCAATGCATGCTGGAAGGAGTTAGAAGGGCAAGCCATATCAACCACCTGTGGCCATCTTTTGTGTATCCAAATAACATCCAATTACTATAAGTGCTTGGAACTAATATCATTAGGCGTTTAATAATCCAATATGACTTATTATCCTTAACCAATAGAAAAAGGCAAAGAAGACGCTGGCAAGATACTAAACAGTGATGCTGCATGTCCAATCTGTGACCAAGTGCTCTCCAGAAGGTGTACATCTTGTACTTGAGTCAATCTTAGATGGATTCGAATGCTGCGTTGTTGTTCATCAGTTGTTGGCAGAGCAGCCATGCATTTTATGTGATTATGTCTCTTTCAGAACTCTTTACAACCATCTATTTATGGCCACTAAATGAGTTGTTATTCATCAGTCAGAATGTTATCAGAAATAAAAAGAAGCGGAAATTTATTTTTGTTTGAATTATAGATTTCTTTCCTGTATTTGGCTGCTTCTCTTTTGATTACTATTGTTTACTATAATGAGCTTTTTTCCTGTCAGCCACATGAGACCAGTGGATATAAATCCGGGTGATGAGTGGATTAATGTAAGAAAATTTTCCAGCTGAAGAAATCTTTGATGTTTGCTTATCTAGGTTAATCATTTCTGACCATATTTTCTCTTTCTTTATTTTATCAGATGGCAATGGCTGGAGTGTCTCCCCAAATATGTATCCTACGTCTTTTGTTGATAATAGATTTGTGATCACTTTTTTTTTTGAATTTTTTATTTTAAAGTCCCAAAGAGATCATGCTATTGTTAAATTAAACCAACCTTTATGATATTGTTTTACTGACACAAACCACCTCTAAAAACACTTTAGTTGAATAGGTAACTAACATGTTTATGACAGCTACATGTGTCCTGTTATTTTGAATGTTATAGAGGATCAAGGTCACTGTCCTCTTTAATCCTTAACTTCGTAAACATTCAGTAATGAAGAGTGCATATCGAAGTGTCATGTTCTACCTTGGACAGAAGGAACTAGAAATGCAATATAAAATGAACAAGATCGTTGGGCAATGCCGGCAGAAGTGTGAGGCTATGCAAGAGAAGTTTACTGAGAAACTGGAGCAAGTGCATGGTGCATACCAGAAAATGGCCAAAAGGTGCCAGATGATGGAACAGGAGATGGAAAGCTTGTCAAAAGATAAACAAGAACTTCAAGAAAAATATGCTGAGAAAGCCAGGTCAAAATTTTTGCAGCAACATTTGAACTTTTCGGGACACTGTTTAACTTTTACAATTCCATGCTTTCTCAAATTCTTTAAGGGTATTTTTTCACTAATTGTCTATGAATCCAGGCAGAAGAGAAAACTAGATGAGATGTACGATCAATTAAGAAGCGATTATGAATCAATAAAGCGTTCAGCAATCCAACCTGCGAGCAACTTCTTTCCAAGAGCTGAGCCAGATTTGTTCTCTAATATGGGCAATATGATGGATGTCACAGATTCTCTAAGACAAGGTAATATGGTATTAACTGACATTGAAGGAGAAATAGTTTCATTATCATATCAACCCCCCTGGAATAAGTAGTACGCAATTAAGCCTCTCTAGAAACTAAGTTTAAATATTACTGTTTTTCCCCCTCAAACAAAAACAAGAGCTATGTAAGTCTTGTTAATCTCTCCCAAAATACAAGTTGATTTACATTCCGCAGATCGGTCGGTTTATACTCCTGATACTCCAGGAAAGAGAGAGGAGATGTGGCCCCAAACAAGACAGAAGACTTCCAGCTCAGGCCCCTTTGACCTTACTGGTAACTCTCCAGTAAAGGCAGGACCAGTTCATGTTGATGCTGGATCCAGAAGGCCTGCAGGCCCTCTCTTTGGAGCTGGTGTCAGCAATCCTTCTGCAACATTACGTAATCTCATTATTTCTCCAATGAAGCGCCCTCAATTGTCACGTGGCCGTCCTCATATGTTCACGTAATGCTGTTATTCCTCTTCTTGTTGGTAAAATGATTCACTAGAGAAGTAAAACAAGAATGAGTTTTAGTAGTCAAGTTGTCTCGACACAAATTCTTCTATAAAATGATCAATCTGTAAAATACTAAATTTCTTCTGACCGGGTCTTGTTGATGTTTCAGGTTGTAGGACAGGAGAAGGTGGAACGTTGCTCTCTATAGTTAGTACCTTGATAACCCTGTTTGATGTCCGTCTCCTTTACGCCCAAATATTCCAATAACTACGTTTTGGGAAGTCACTAGTATAGATGTTATCTACTTCAATACGGTGTTTTGAGAAGTCAGAGTAGAAGTATCTTGATAGATAAAATCAGGCTGGATGACCATTGCTGTTCCTTCTTCTATCATGCTTACTGACAAAAGGCAATGAAACTGCTGTGGGTGATCATTTAAGCAGGAACACCACTGTCTGTGCAAAAGATGACAAGAGAGTAAAACTGCAATAACCATTGCATTCAAAGCTGTGCAGGGATAGTATATACAAGCATACTATGGCGCTATGTTAATCAGATTTATGTATAGTATCCAAAGTACCTGTCACATATAATACTAGTTAAAGCTTGGATTTTGTTCGTCTGCACAGTGCATACAAATCTTATTGTGCTGTATATTTTGTCAATACTGCTATGTTTTACTGATTTAACTTGGTAATGGACTTCCTCTGGACATGGTTAGTCTACTAGGAATCAGAATTTGATAGTCTCAAGTGCCAGGTTCTTATGATGATTGCAGAAATGTTCAGCTTAGCTGGTATCTTTTCGTTATTTGTCGTTCCCAGATCTGCAGGATATTTAAGTAGTACTCTTCAGGTGCCATAATCTGTCTAGATTTACATATATCAGTGCTATAATTTTTCAAAATTATGAAATAGTTTGTGTATTAGTGGAGAAGCATAACTTTTGTTTACTGTTAGATGCCAGTGACGAGACCGAGATCTTGATATGGGCCTGACCATGATCTAAGCAGATGCCTCGAACAGTAAAACTATGTACATGGTACTTTGTGGTTCAATTTAGGATTGCTCAGTCATGTGGTGATGCTGGTTTGGTTGCAGAGCGCTCCACCCAGCTTTTATGGCCATGGCCATTCATGCAGGCAGTGGGAGTGTGGTCGTACATAGTAAAAAATCGATACAAATTGGAATGGAGGGAGTCAGGTCTGGCTCTCGTTTCGGCTACAGAAATTTGTTTGGTCGGAAATAGAAGAGATGCGCGACTCAAAATGGGACTTTTTTGGTCCTTCACCTGCAAGTTGCAAGCCAGAGTGCATGGGAATTTGTGCGAAAGAGCATCTCAGACTTGAATGCTCTGCTGAGTTGCTACAGATTTCTCGCTCAGTACACTGTAGCATAACTTTGCAACTTTGAGTAGGGATGAAAATTAGTATATACCACACATAAAAGTAATATAACACAGCTGACAGTAAGAAATTCAAAAAAAAAAAAAATTTAAGCCCAATCTAAACAACAATTTGTATGTCAATAGAGTTTCTCCCATCATAATGGAGTAGGCTATGGAGCATAAGAAAGTTCTATATAAGATTTGGCAAAGTTTTAATCTACGCCATCCCTCTATGTTGTTGCCAAATACCTAGCTAGAGCATGAAAAGACTATGCTATAAAATCTAGGTGGACGTTTAGCAGATAGTTTGACAGGTAGGTAGACATACACTTTGGATAACAATTTAAGTTTTTGCAATCAAAGATCATCCTTTAAATTCTTCTCAACTATAAAAAGTCTAAACAAAGAGGTAAGGTGATATAAATATGCTATAGGGAATTGATTCGTCTCTCGTAGCACATTAGGAGAGTGAAGGAATTAAAAAAAATAGTGGGGGTATATGTTAGTTTTAACATTTCAAATGGGGGCATTTGCTAAAATATCCCTTAATCTATTGTTAAGACTTAGATACTGTTTGGGAAGGGTGGAAAGTGGGAGGAAAGAAAAAGTTGAGGGGAAAGTGAGAGAAAATTTTTAAATGATGGTGTTTGGAAAGGGGGAGAGAACATGGGGGAGGAAAATTTGAGAGGAAAAAGTAGGTGGGTCCTACCAAAAAATTTTCCTCCCAAATGTGGGAGGAAAATGGAGAGAGATGAGAGGAATTTGAGTGAATTTACCCCACCACCCCTCAAAAAGTTAATATTAAAGCATCATTTGAGAATACCAAGGAGGAAATAGTAATTATACCTATATCCATAAACAAATAAAAAATTATTTTTAAACTTTTCCTTCCCCTACTTTTTGTCCATCCAAACAAAGGAAGGGAAAATTAACTTTTCTTTCATTTTACTCTCCTCCATTTTCCTTTCTCTCAAATTTTTCTCTCCCTCCCCACAAATGTTCCCAAACACAGTGTTAAGATCCATCCTCAAATAAATGAGAGGAGATCGAGATTAGGTTTTTTAGAGCAAGTGAGTCGACTATGAGAGGAGATCGAGATTAGTTTTTTAGAGCAAGTGAGAGGAGATTGAGATTAGGTTTTTTTAGAGCAAGTGAGACAGCGAGAGGAGATCGACGTGAGAAAGAAGAGAGAAATCGACGTGAGAGGAGGATCAAGTGTGAGGGGAGGAGCTATTTGGGTTTTTTTTTTAGAGGCGGTGTAAGAAAGAGGAGAGAACTCAGCGGTCGCTGAGAAATGAAGTGAGAAATGAGAGGAGAGAGAGAAAAATGTTATTTATAGTTAGGGCTTAGGTGGGAATTTTTTTTGTAATTTCACAATCCTATTCGGTTTTCGGTTTTAAATCGAACCCAAATCCAGTAACCGAACCCGAAACCGAAAACCGAATTATGGGTTTTCCAAAACCGAATCCGACCCGACCCGAATTATTTTCAAACTGAACCGAATTCCTTATTCGGTTCAGTTCGATTCGGTTTTCGGTCCTAAACCTATTAATGCTCACCCCTATATTATTCTACCTATTTAATAAATGGTGGGAGTTATCGATTTAGTAAATGGTGGAAGTTGAGGTAGTGAGCCCGAGCGATTCCATTTTATAAATGGTGGAATTTGTGGAAACAGTGAGTCCGAGGGACATTTTTGTTAACCCACGAAAGTGGTTTTGTATAAGGTGCCATATTTTTATTGGGAGGTGAACATCCCACCTAGTTTTGGTGGGTGAACAAAAATGAACTCTTTCCTGTGCCTCCTTCAAATCGAACAACACCTAGCATTTTCTAGAAGACCAAACACCACCTAGCACGTACCAGAAGGAGGCGTCTCATATCCCTAAGGTATTGTTTGGGAAGAGGAAAAAATGGGGGGAAGGAAAATGTTGAGGGGAAAATGAGTGAAAAATTAAAAGTATTGGTGTTTGGGAAGAGGAGGGAGAGGATTTTGGGAGGAAAATTCATGCGGGCCCCACTCAAAATTTTTTTTCTCCAAAAGTGGGAGAAAAATGGAAAGAGTTGAGAGGATTGTGGAAGAAATTACCCATCTACCCTTTAAAAAAGTTAGTTTCATTTATGATTAAAAAAAAAAAATCAAGAATTGAATGGTAATTATATCTATCTCCACAAACAAATAAAATATTATTTTTAAAATTTTCCTTCCTCTACTTTTTGGTCATCTAAACAAGTGAAGAAAAAATTAATATTACCTTCATTTTACTCTCCTCCATTTTCTTTTCCCTCAAATTTTTTTCCCCTCCTCAAAAATGTTTCCAAACACAGTGTAAAACTTCGTGCCAACTTTCCCAATATCATTTTCCTCATAACATTTATGTTTCTAATTTTTAGTCTATATATGGACAAATTTGTGAAGTTATGCAATTAGTTAGCTAGACATAAATAAGACCACCTCCAATGTGAGATTTTTTGCTTTAACCTTTTTTTATAATAAAACATCTTTATAGAATAAAAAAAAACTCCAATAGGCTCTGTCTAGATTGAAAAATATTAAAAAAATAAAAGAATTATAGAGCTCTTGATAGAATTTTTCTATGTTTAGATGACATATAAAAATAAATTCCACATACATATATACTTATCATATTATAATAAAAATTTTATCTCCTTTTATTGCCATGTAGGATAGAGATAAATATAGAAATTAACCAACCATTGGTGACACATTTTTTTATAGTTAAATTTTTATATGAAAACATGGGATAGAAACCCAAAAGAGGAATAACTACCCATCACACTCTAATTTACATGTAACAACTATTAAGTTTACACATACATTTGCTTAAAAAAATTGAATGCTCTACAATTTTTTGATAAACAATATCAACAATATATCGTATAAGTATGTATGTATGTATGTATGTATGTATGTATGTATAAATGTGAAACAATATTCAACATTATATTGTTCTCGAAGAAGTAAAATAACCAAATATTTTATAGTAAATTATACTTTAAATATTTAGATAAATTTGAATCCGAATCTCATGAGAAGGAAAGGAATTTCAATTGAACTTGAATCCGAAAAGCTTATAGTGTTCATATTCAAATATTACTTAGAACATCCACAGTGGAGACACTCCAAACATATATTCTAAATTATTGAAAATTGTGTAAACTATTACTTTTGGAATGTCTCCTTGATATTGACATATAATGGTACACTCCAAACAAATACTCCAAATTAACCTCATCTTTTTTCTCCTGTCTTTTTTCTCTTTATTTTTCTTCCCTCTTTGGTATTATTTTTCTGCCCTCTTTTTCCTCCTTATTTTCCTTTCCAGTTTGCTAAAAATGGTTAATTTTGGTGAGCCAAGGAATTAATGTAGAGGAGCTAGGCCACGCTCAAAATATGGAGTGTTTCTTAGCTTTATAGCATTTATTAACTATGGACAAATGCCACTACAGCCTTCAAGTGCTATAAAATTAAAGTTAAAATGTAGCACTTGGAACCTCTCCCACTGCGGATGCTCTTAAACTAGCTTCAAACCACATCTGTTTGTTGTCCCATATCAGTTATTACTTTAGTATATAGTAGGTATAGAAGAAAAAATTAACTTGATAAGAGCATCCACAGTGGATGAAGAACAGTTTGGCAACTCTAGAGGGGGGTGAATAGAGTTTCTATAGAAAAATAGCCAATTAAAAATAACTCTTTCACCAACAATAAATAATCAGAGTAAAGTGCGGAAAATAAATGAAGAGCAGAAGAGCATACGCAAACACAGCAATTTTAACCTGGTTTCCCTCGTGGAGGACTAGTCCAGGCCTGAGAACTCTAGCTCAGGATTAAATCCACTATTTGTGAAATAGTAGCTTACAACCCGTGCCTTTTCTTCAGAAGAGCACGTCAACTTCTTACAGAGAATCGCAGTGGCGATTTGCTTGGAATTGTCCAAGCGACTTCTTCACTCTTGCACAAGAATCCTAACTGAGAGATGCTGAGCACTCGAGACTTAGGAGGCTTGTGGCTAGTAGATAGGAAGGGTATGGCTTATTGAGCTTGTAGGAGAGAAGAGAAGAGAAGATTGAGTGAATTGAAATGAGAGAATTCATGCCCTATTTATAGTGTTTTTAGAGGCAGAATTCGGCCAGAATTCGGGTAGGAAAATTCAAAAATATGGCCGTTGGACAGCTAGCAACCAGCTAACCCTAAAATTAGGGTTCCTGATTTCTAGGGGACAGAGTTCGGCCCGAACTCTGTGTGGAGGCAGAGTTCGGCCCGAACTCTGTCTCCAGAGCACAGAGTGGTCCTAAGTGGGACTTGTGGGCAATTTTTGTTTTGGTGGAGCTTGGGATTTTGGGTAGGCTTATAGACTAAGTTCCAAGAGCTCAGCATAACTCAGAGTACATACTTCTAGACTCAATAAAATGTAAAAGTACAGACTCGAAAATACACTGAGAGTCGGAAACTGAGCTGTTGTCTGTCCTGAACTGAATGCCGACGTCGTGTGTCGTATTGAATTTATACAAATATTATTTAGTCAATGTAGTCAATATTTGGTTGACTGTGACTTTGTGTCAACAATCTCCCCCATATTGATAATTGACAAAATAATAAATATATATTTCAATATTCATACCTGGACACAGTTGGTTAAAACACAGCTCCCCCATAAACAATGCCGAGCTAGAATAAGATAGCTCCCCCGTAATCAGTGAACGGTGCCGAGCTAGAATCAATAGCTCTCCCCCGTAAACAGTTGAACGGTGCCGAGCTAGAATCAATAGCTCTCCCCCGTAAATAATGCATAGAACCTGTGGCCTGATAAAAATATTTTCCCAAAAGCAAACACAAGCACAGACAACAAATATACATATTTCTCCCCCTTTTGGCAGTTAGCAATATAAAGGATCATATAGACTGCATAAGGAAAAGCATGGGAATAGCAGTATAGACAATGAAAAGTAATCCAACCACACCAAGCAGAGAAGAAACAGTATAATACTAATAAAACAAGTCACTGACATAAAGTAGAACTACGAAAAATAGCATAAAATGTTATCCACCAACCAGCACATCATCAGGGTTTGAAGACATAAATCCAGTACATAAATCCATAACAAACTAAAATAAAAAAAAACAACTAAGACCATCAGCAGTGGCAGCAGCATATCAAGCCAATCTCCATCATGGAGCACGAGAAGGTCCTGGAACATCTGAAGGACCAGGGAATGAGCGACGAGGGTCCACAAAAGCATCATCAGGATCCATATACCTCATGACCCACGGATCGTCTATACGATGACCCGCGCGATCTGGATCCCGCTCAATGGGCACATGCAGATCAGGATGACGAGCAAGTGAATACCGCATATCATGCAGAGAGTTTCCAAGGGCACTGATCTGCAAGGTGGTACGGTAATCCTGCTGCGTCCAGCGATCATCCTCAATAGCAAAGCGATCGCGAAGCATAGTCTGAAGAGACTCAAGAGTGGCAGGAGGAGGAGGTGCATCCTGACCGAGTGGAGGGGCATCAGGCTCCTCATCAGCAGAATGCTCAGATGACTCAGAAGCAGCGACAGGCTGAAGGCGTCGTGCTTTGGATAGAAAGGCAGGTGCAGGCATGAACGGACAATCATGGATAGGAATGATGAAAGCACGAAAAACTAAAGGAAGATAGAGAGGATAAACCAAAGCTCTTGGTTTCTTCCGACAGTTGATCATCCAATCCATCATAGTCCGTGGAAAGTTGAATGGAATACGATAGTGGAGATGATATAAGGCGGAAATCTCAAGATAAGTGACTTCATCTGTTGAGCCAGCCTTGGGCAAGATAGTATTGAACACGATGCGATGAAGTTCATAAAAGTAGGGGGTGAGATGCTTGGCCTTTAGCTTGCGAGGACTTACGTTAGGAGCACATAAATCCTCCTTGAATCCTTCAAGGGAAGTGTCGCCAACAAATTGAAGTTGACGTGCCTCCACAAGCTTGTTCCACACATCAAGATCCGGGAGAGCAAGAAAGTCTCCCAACTCAGAATCATTAAAGGCAATGGTAATGCCAGCAACCCGAGAATAGATGTGGGTTGCATCGTGAGTCAAATTGCAGTAAAACATTTGAATTGCACTATGGTAGATGACAGAATTTGAAGCAACAAGTTCATCCAAACAAAGATCACGGAATAAAGACTCATATTGTGAAAATATAGTGAAATTTATGGGATGACCCCCAAACACCGGACGAGTTCTAAAATCGCTAAACCATTCATTAGAGGCTTCTAGCGATACAAATAAACGGTCGTCGTAAGTGTTAGGGTCATCGGGACGCGGCGGATTGAACAACGGATGAATGGGGTGTTGTTCAACTACTTGTTCAATCGGAGGAGGAGGAACCGAAGAGGAAGCACCCTCATGTCGAGTCCTTCTCCCTCGTTTGGACAAGCGAGATGCCATTTGAAATAAAATAGGAGAACTTTGGAAATGATAGAAAAAGAGAGATATACCTGAAAAGAATACCAAACAGTTGAAGAGAATATTGAAAAACCCCTTTCCCTTGATTTTGAGAAGAAATAGAGCCCTCTATATCAAGAACTAGGGTTAGGGTTTGGAAGGAAGAAGATGGAAGATGTGGAGAAGAAAGAAATATGGGAGGAAAGAGAGGGAATCCCGAAATAAAGTAGGGCTTGGTCTTTGGTCGGATGAAATATTGACCATTGGATTAGAATTGATCCAACGGCAGAGCAATATCCCGACTCTGGAACCTAAGACCCGAACTCTGATAGGGGCAGAGTTCGGCCCGAGTTCTGGATCAATGGTCCAGAACTGAAAACAGGCAAAGAGCATGAAGAAAAAGTTTAAGAGTTAAACAAAAGATAGTTGAGGACAACAAAGAGTAAAAAAAATAGATAGAGAGGTACTCAGAAAACAGAATGAACTTTAGAAAATCTCAATTAGGCAATATTAAATCGAAAACGAGCCATATAATAAATAAGGACATATACTGTGGTTCAATAGTCCAAATTTGCCATGGGTTAGCTGCAGGGGCCGGATCCCAGCTAGCGGTAGTCCAGAGGACTAGTGCACCGTGTCGCTTAGGCTTTTACGCCTTGTTATCAGAAGGACCCTTTCGGCTTGTACCCATACCAAATTCTTCGAAAAAGAATCACAATATACTCGATATTTACGCAGGTGAGTTTCAATTTATAACTGCTTCATCTAAAATTCCAAGTTCACGACAAAGAAAATTGAAGCGCTCTTCGGATAGTGGCTTAGTAAAGAAATCTGCCAGCTGATGATCAGTGTCAATAAATTCTAAGTTAATCGTGCCATTTTGCTGATGATCACGCAAAAAGTGGTGTCTGATCTCAATGTGTTTAGTGCGTGAGTGGCAGACAGGGTTCTTAGTCAAATTGATTGCACTAGTATTGTCACAGAATATAGGAATATGCATGAAAGATAACTTATAGTCTTCAAGGGTTTGCTTCATCCACAGAATTTGTGCACAACAACGCCCAGCTGCTATGTATTCAGCTTCTGTTGTGGATAGTGCGACAGAGTTCTGCTTCTTGCTAAACCATGAGACTAAAGCCTTTCCTAATAAATGACACGTGCCGCTTGTACTTTTACGGTCGACCTTGCATCCAGCAAAGTCAGCATCAGAGTAACCGATGAGGTCAAATGATGTTGACTTGGGATACCATAGGCCCACTGTAACCGTACCCTTAAGGTATCGAAAGATACGCTTAACCGCGGTCATGTGAGATTCCTTAGGATTTGCTTGATATCTAGCACATAGGCAAATACTAAACATGATATCGGGGCGACTAGCAGTTAAATAAAGTAAGCTGCCTATCATACCTCGATACTTACGTTGGTCAACGGGTTTGCCGCTCTCATCTGGTTCGAGTTTGGTTGAAGTAGCCATTGGAGTGCTGATTGGTTTGATGTTGTCAAGATCGAACTTCTTTAGCATGTCCTTGGTATACTTCGATTGACAGATGAAAGTTCCATTAGCCAGTTGTTTTACTTGCAGACCAAGAAAGTAGTTGAGCTCTCCCATCATGCTCATCTCAAATTCCGTCTGCATACACTTGGCAAATTCTTGACAAAGAGTTTCATCAGTAGACCCAAAAATAATATCATCAACATAAATCTGAATTAATAGAATGGTGTCTTTGAAAGATTTGATAAACAGTGTAGTGTCAATTTTTCCTTTTGAAAAACCTTTCTCAAGCAAGAAACTGCTTAGCCTTTCATACCAAGCTCTGGGGGCTTGTTTAAGGCCATAAAGCGCTTTCTTCAGCTTGAACACGTGGTCGGGAAATTTGTGATTTTCAAAGCCAGGGGGTTGTTTGACATAAACTTCCTCCTTAATAAAGCCATTCAAGAAAGCACTTTTAACATCCATTTGAAATAATTTAAAGTTTTGAAAATTAGCAAAAGCACAAAGCATCCGAATGGATTCTAGTCTAGCAACAGGAGCATACGTCTCATCGTAGTCGATACCTTCCTCTTGGTTGTATCCTTGAGCTACTAGACGAGCTTTGTTACGTGTGACTGAACCATCTTCATTTACTTTGTTTCTAAACACCCATTTGGTACCAATTATTGAGTGATTAGCCGGTCTAGGAACTAGTTCCCATACTTGGCTCCTCTCAAATTGGTTGAGTTCTTCTTGCATAGCAGAAATCCAAAATTCATCATTAAAAACTTCAGAAATGTTTTTAGGCTCTACTTGTGAAATGAAGGCAGTGCTAGCAACGGAGTCTCTTAGTGATGATCTAGTAGTTACTCCACGTGAAACTTCTCCTATAACTAAATTTTCTGGATGAGAAGGTTTGAAAGAGAATTTCTTAGGCAAACCCTCCAGAGAATTAGTTTCGGTTGAAGTATTCATTGGAGTAGAAGTTGATGGCTCAACGTCATCATCAAGAGTACTTGCTGCACTGTTGTCTTCATCAAAAGTCACATTTGTTGACTCTTCCACAATAAGTGAGCGTTTATTGAAAACTCTATATCCCTTACTCTTGGCGGCATAACCAAGAAAGATACCATCGTCAGCTTTGGCATCAAATTTGCCTAAGTTGTCTTTGGTGTTAAGGATAAAACATCTACAGCCAAAAACTTTAAAATAAGAAACATTGGGGGTTCTCCCAAACCAAAGCTCATAGGGTGTTTTCTTCGTAATGGGACGAATAAGCACCCTATTCAAAATGTGGCATGCTGTACTTACAGCCTCTGCCCAAAAATATTTCGGAAGAGAAAATTTATTCAACATGACTCTAGCCATATCGCCAAGAGTCCTATTCTTCCGCTCCACAACACCATTTTGTTGAGGAGTTCTAGGACAAGAAAATTCATGATCAAAACCATTTGCATTACAAAAACTTTCAAAATCATAATTTACGAATTCGCCTCCATGATCACTTCGGATTCGAGTAATCATGTAGCCTTTTTCGTTTTGAACTTTCTTTACAAAAATTTTGAAAGCAGAAATAGCATCGCTCTTATTAGCGAGAAAGAAAACCCATGTAAATCTCGAAAAATCATCAACAATAACAAATGCATAAAGTTTGCCTCCAAGGCTAGCTATTCTACTAGGACCAAATAAATCCATATGAAGTAGTTGCAAGGGTCTAATAGTACTTACAGAGTTGATAGAATGAAATGAGGATTTAGTTGCCTTGTTTAGTTCACATTCGGCACATACCGTGTCCTTTTTGAACGTGATGTTAGGCAATCCTCTCACTAGCTTCTTGGTAGAAAGCCTGGATATAGCATCCATGTTGGCATGACCAAGACGCTGGTGCCAAAGTAGTCGTTCGTCTTTGTGGGCATATAGACATCTACCTGCATTGTTAGTATTTATAGAAAGATAGAAAATGTAGATGTTGTCCTCTCTTTTCCCTTCAAAAGCAATGTCTCCTGTTGACCTATCATAGATGTAGCAACTATTTTGTCCAAAGTTAATATCATATCCATGATCAGCAAGATGACTAATGCTGAGCAGGTTATGCTTTAACTCGGTCACTAGGCAGACATCCTTTATTACAGGAGAAGGAGGTTGACCAATGATACCATTACCTATAATGTGCCCTTTGAGATTGTTACCGAAGGATACGTATCCTTCTCTCTTCATCGATAGTGATGCAAAAAGATTTGCGTCTCCCGTCATATGTCGCGAGCATCCACTATCGAGAATCCACTTACTTTCAGTTGAGGAGGGAAGGTCCACCTACATCAAGAGTAGATGTGACCTTTGGTACCCGAGTTCTTGAGGGTCCTGAAAAGTTAGTCTTTGGGAACCAAGCATATATCTTTTATCTACAAGTCTTCTAACTCTGCACTGTGGTGAGATGTGTCCATGTAATCCACAATAAGTACAGATAGCATTCTTATTTATACTAGGAGCATGAGAATAATATCTATAAGCAACAGGATGAGGATGGACATGATGTGAAGAGTTAGCATGGTGAAGATGATTATGCATGGAATAAGTGGCATGTTGATGGTGTCTATGAGGCATAGAATGATGGTATTGTCTATGATGTGTGACATGCTGATATTGTCTAGATGGCATGGCATGATGATTTTGTCTATATGGTTTATGAGGACCTTGTCTATATGGCATTGCATGATGATTTTTATGTGTGGAGTGATATTGATTGTGTCTTTGTGCATGATGAGTGTGTACTGAGTGAGAATTGTTCTTACGTGCACGTGGTTTGTGAAAGTTTGTGTATATAAATGCATGGTTATGTGCTGCATGAGAATGACGTGGTTGACTAGCATGAGTGTTATTGTGCCCATGTGATTGGGTTTGAGGTTGAACAACCTGTTTACCCAATTTGGTTTCTAATCTTTTAGAAACAGCTTGCAGTTCATCAACCTTAATATTTAAGCCATAAATCTTAGTCATGGAAATCTTGTGTCTACTCTTTTCTTCAGCAAGCAATGTGTTAAGAGTAGTGATTTCTTGAGTTTGTTGCTCAATACGTGCTTCAGCATCATGTAAGCTTAATTTAAGCTTGGATACTTCATCAGTGTCATTAGTGGGTGATGTGTTTCTAACATTATCAAGAAGTAAAGAAATTCTTTGTATCTCATCTTCTAGACTTTTGATTTTGTCCTTGGCATGTTTATATTTACCGATGACCTTTTTATGATCATCGAGTAAATCAGTGAAAGCATCGCCAAGTTCATCAAAAGAGAAGTCATCCAGAGTTTCGTTAGATACCTTGTTGGAAGTTGCCATTAGGCACACATTTGCTGTATCTTGAGGAGAGTCCTTTTCTTCCTCAGAGTCACTCGCTTCACTTTCATGCCAGATACCTGTGTTGGCATATTTCTTTGATGAGTTCTTTTTGTATGGCTTCTCATAGCGGTTGCTCTTCTTCAGGAATGGGCAGTCTTTTCGGACATGTCCAGTTTTCTTGCAACCGTAACAAGTTGGTTCTTCTTCATCGTCTTCTTGAGATTCCTTCTTCCTTCGATTGAAGCGAAGGAATTTCCTGAAGTTGCGAACCATGAGAGCTTGGTCTTCATCATCCGAATTATCTTCTTCGGTCTCATCATGATTAGCTCTTCGTTGATGAGCTTTGAGTGTGATCTCCCTGGTCTTCGGAGCAGGTTCTTCGAAGTCCTTGAGGTCAAGCTCGTGAGTCATAAGCTTACCCATCAAGGTCTCCATTGACATTGTTGTGAGATCGTTTCCTTCTATGATGGCTGTCACCTTAGGGTTCCAAATCTTTGGTAGCCCTCTGAGCAGCTTACGAATCTTCTCGTGGTTTGAGTACTGCTTTCCAAGCGAAGATAAAGGATTGATGATGTCGAGGAATCTTGTGATCATTTGAGTGATCGTCTCACTTGGCTTCATCTTGAAGGCTTCGTATTCTTGAGTGAGACGGCTTATTTTAGATTCCTTGACCTGAGTGGTTCCTTCATGCGTCACTTCTAGAAGTCTCCATACTTCATGAGCAGTGGTGCATGTAGAGACCCTGTTGAACTCATTCCTGTCTATAGCACAGAATAAAGCATTAATAGCCCTAGCATCTAGACTTGCCTGTTTCTTCTCCTCGACAGAATATTTGTCGTGTGGTTTCTCAATGAGGTCACCATCGACAACTATCCTGGCGGGCTTTTTGTAACCGTCAGTGACGACAGTCCACAGGTCAAAGTCTAGAGACTTAAGATAGAAGCTCATCCTTGTTTTCCAATATGTGTAGTTAGTTCCATCAAATAGGGGAGGCCCATGAGTGGACTGACCTTCACCATGATTGGAAATCAAGGATTGTGTGGTTGCCATGGATCAGCTCTTAGGATGTTAGTCCTTGTAAAGAGAACAGAGCTCTGATACCAATTGAAGAACAGTTTGGCAACTCTAGAGGGGGGTGAATAGAGTTTCTATAGAAAAATAGCCAATTAAAAATAACTCTTTCACCAACAATAAATAATCAGAGTAAAGTGAGAAAAATAAATGAAGAGCAGAAGAGCATACGCAAACACAGCGATTTTAACCTGGTTTCCCTCGTGGAGGACTAGTCCAGGCCTGAGAACTCTAGCTCAGGATTAAATCCACTATTTGTGAAATAGTAGCTTACAACCCGTGCCTTTTCTTCAGAAGAGCACGTCAACTTCTTACAGAGAATCGCAGTGGCGATTTGCTTGGAATTGTCCAAGCGACTTCTTCACTCTTGCACAAGAATCCTAACTGAGAGATGCTGAGCACTCGAGACTTAGGAGGCTTGTGGCTAGTAGATAGGAAGGGTATGGCTTATTGAGCTTGTAGGAGAGAAGAGAAGAGAAGATTGAGTGAATTGAAATGAGAGAATTCATGCCCTATTTATAGTGTTTTTAGAGGCAGAATTCGGCCAGAATTCGGGTAGGAAAATTCAAAAATATGGCCGTTGGACAGCTAGCAACCAGCTAACCCTAAAATTAGGGTTCCTGATTTCTAGGGGACAGAGTTCGGCCCGAACTCTGTGTGGAGGCAGAGTTCGGCCCGAACTCTGTCGCCAGAGCACAGAGTGGTCCTAAGTGGGACTTGTGGGCAATTTTTGTTTTGGTGGAGCTTGGGATTTTGGGTAGGCTTATAGACTAAGTTCCAAGAGCTCAGCATAACTCAGAGTACATACTTCTAGACTCAATAAAATGTAAAAGTACAGACTCGAAAATACACTGAGAGTCGGAAACTGAGCTGTTGTCTGTCCTGAACTGAATGCCGACGTCGTGTGTCGTATTGAATTTATACAGATATTATTTAGTCAATGTAGTCAATATTTGGTTGACTGTGACTTTGTGTCAACAGTGGAGACGCTCCAAATTATTATAAATTGTGTAAAATATTATTATTGGAGTGTCTTCTAGATGTTGGCACACAATAGTACACTCCAAACAAATACTCCAAATTAACCTGCTCTTTTCCCTCTCTTATTTTTCTTTTTATTTTTTTCCCTCTTTGCTATAAGTTTTACTTTCTCTTTATTTTTCTTCCATATTTGATAAGAACGATTAGTTTTGGTGGGCCCAGAAATTAATATACTGGAGCTAGGACACGCTCCAAATCTGGAGTGTCTCTTCGCTTTCTAGCAATTTTTAAGTATAGATAAGTGTTCATTGTAGCCTAAGTGCTATAAAATTTGACTGAAGTCAAAATATAGCAATTGAAATCTCTCCCACTGTAGATGGTCTAAGGGACTATAGGACTAGGTCTTTAGCCAGACCAATTGGGATTCTACACCCAGAGGTGTTAAGCGGGTAGGACCGGGCAGGACCAGCCGAGCCCATAATTTTTTGGGTTTTATCAGGTCTGGGCTTGACCGAGCTAGATCGGATCGGTCAAGGGAAGCGGTCCGGGCCAGGTTAGATTGGCTCAATACCGAAACCCCAAATCCAGCCTGGCACACAAGTGGGTATGAACCAGGCCGAGCTTGACCGAGTTGGGTCCGGTTCGCATGTGGATTGGGTCCTAAAGAAACTTTGTTAATTTTATTTATTTGAAAATTTTAGTGACGTTTTTATTTAATTTTAGAAAACTGAAAAGAGTGAAAGTACAAATTTCATCTTCAATTTAATTTTCAGTTTTCAGTCTTCAGTCTTCATGTCCATTTTTTTTTGAATCTTTGCTACGATCTTCAATATTTTCAAATTTCAGAAAATTGATCCAACTCTGTTAAGACTTTGTCACTCTATTTTAGTTCCTCTAGTGTCATCTATAGTAAGAGATTGGAAGTCCACTTCATTAACATCGACGATTTCATCTCTTAAGTATTGATTTTATTTTTTCCGCACGAACCCAACCTGCAAACACAAACTTCTAAAATATCTAATAACATCTTGTTTCTTTTCATAGCATTCTTGAACCTGCACTAAAATACAATTTCGATGCTACCGTGGACACTGAGACCATTCAAAGATCACGTACCAAAGAAGAAAGTATATGATAACTTTTTTCGTGTGTTTTTCACCACTCTAAATTGAAAATATGATCCATAATCATCCTCATTTTCATCGTAGTAGTTTAAATACAAGTACAATTCTTGAGTTGTGAGGGAGATAGTTTTTGTTTTTCCTTTGTAATATACTCTTAACATGAGATAATTTAGAAACTAATTAATAGTTATTACTCCTTGAACGTTTGTACCGGGTATGTTCGATATAACTTTTTTTTTCCCATATATATACTAGTTAGAGCATCTAAAGATTCTTTAATTTATATTTGTAAACACTTACCTCAATGTTGATATTGTCATAAAAATTATCTAACAATATAAATACACCATATAATTTTATTTTATGATCGAAAACTGAAACCAAACAATATAAAAGAGATATATCATACCAATATTTTATAAAAGTTTTATTCTAGAAATGACATAATCAAAACCCAGAACATTTCTATAATTTACAAGTAGATGACAAATATTAATGATTAAAACATGTTTAGATAATAAACCATAATAAAATATATGTAATATTATAAAATAATTCAAAAAGAAATCAAAAAAATGAACTAGTGATTAACCAATCACTCTCACTTTGATAATCACTACTTGAATTTCCATTGTGTTTATAACATCTTTATATTTAATACATAATTTTAACATCAAATAAGTTGAATTTCATCTCTGTAGTACATCCTTAACAAATTTCCTAAATCTCAAACCATATTGTTCACATAACATTTTAAACTCTTGTTGCTACTTGGTGAAGTGTTCAAACTAATTTGATATATTCTAATATTTTATAAATTTGCTTAAAAATTGAATGCGTTATTGTACAATTAAATTAATAACATGACACACACATTTTAGATGAAAAAGTCGTCATTTTAATATAGGTATAAAATGAGATTTTAAGATATTGATATAAGAAATATAATTAGTTAGTTAGTATTATCAAAATAAATTATTTTTTTATATAAATATCATATTAACGTAAAATTGCAACATGGCTCCACAAATTGCAGTTCCAATATGTCAAAATTTCAACAGTATTAAACAATTTAAAAAAAATGTTTCACATTTAAATAATGTGTCATGATATAAACAAAATGATAATCTTGTTTACTAGTTATAGATTTGAAGTTAAAAAAATATATACTAATATTTTCAAAATTATTATTTTTTCAAATATTTTAACAACTTCTGCTCTACTACTACATCTAGAAATTTTAGAATAACACGAATTTAGTGTAATACTTGCATGGTCCGAATTATAGTTCACTTCTACTAAGGACCTGTTGGTAAACAGGATTTTGATCAGGATTTTCACTTATTTCTGGAAGTGGAACCAAATCCTCAAAATTCTTTGTTTGGATCAGCGGATTTAAGGGGACAGGATTTTTCCATACAGTTCCTTGCAATTTCTGTCCCCTGTGCAAATTCTCCAATTATTTGTTTCCCACATCCTCTCAAGAGAGGATGTGGGCTGGAACTGACTGCGGCAGATGGAGGAAGTCACCGACGTCATCACCGACTCGACGGAGGAGGCCACCGACGCCATGACCGACTGGACAGAGGAGGCTACCGACGCCACTGACGCTAGGCCTCGTCGGCCGTGGCTGCCACCCGACCTGTGGAGAAACATTCGACAAAAATCTCCGCAGATGGATGAAGGGAGTCGGAGAAGAAAAGCTTTTTTGGATGCAGGAATGAAGGGAGATGGAGAGGCGTTCTCTGTAGATTTTTTTTTTGGGACGAATGAATTGCTCTCTCTCTCTCTCTCTCTCTTTCCCTGCATTCAGTGGATATTTATTAATTTAGTTCATTTACACTCAAATCCTTCCCTTTTTGTAATATTATCTTTGGTTTTATTTAATTAATTATTTATATGTGTATTATAAGAGGAAAATAATAATTATAATTATAATAATTAGATTAAATAAAAATGATTATTATTATTATTATTATTATTATTATTATTATTATTATTATTGTTGTTGTTGTTGTGGTTGTGTAATTAAAAAACTAATTGTAATAATAATAATAATAATAATAATAATAATAATAATAATAATAATAATAATAATAATAATAATAATAATAATAATAATAATAATAATAATAATTATTGTTATTGTGATTGTGTTATTAATTTTTTATTAGTTAGTTAGTAATTTTATTACTTATTAATTTATAAAATTTTAATTCTTAATTAGTTTGTAATTAATCTTGGGTTCATAAATTTATATTCTTAATTAGCTATTAATTATAATTATTCTTCCAGTTTTCAATTTTCACTTCATATTCCAACCAAACACATTTATTTAATTTTTCACTTTCCACTTCTCACTTCCTATTTTAGCCAAACAGCTTTGTCCCCTACTAGGGGGACAAAGAAGTGCATGGATTTCTAACCCAATTTTCTTCTTGAAAGTACAAATCCAACACTTCCAACACTTACGGTTTGCCAAACAGCCCCTAAATGTGAAAGGTTGTTCATTACAAATAATATATTTTGTTAAGTTGATTTTGTTACGAGAAACCAAATAAGTAAATGATCATAATAAAGATCATTGAGGGACGATATTTAAGTGTTTTTCTAGCATCAACTGGGTCCTTACCATATAACAACTATCATAGTGTCTCTTCAAAGCTCCCCGTGTTGTTATTTTTTCTCCATTTTTTTTTTTGCCATTCCTTGCATTGTGCACCTCAAGGTATTGAAATTTTTAGTTGATGAAATCTAAGACTTCATGTTCCTCATCATTTGTGACAAATAATTTAATAAAATACTCCCAATAAATCGATTATTGTTCTATTTGAAACATTACTATTAATACTTTTATTTTTTTGGAGGTGACATTGTGTAGGTGGTTGTTCATTTTCTACAGGATTAACATAAAAATTATTATCAAAAGTCATGAAAATTATAAACATTGAAATAATATTCTGAAATATATATATATATATATATATATATATATATATATATATATATATATATATATATATATATATATATATATATATATATATATATTGAAAGAAGGTAATTGTGGCGAACGCTCCTACCGGGAATCGATCTCCTGACCACTCGGGCCGCATGCATCTCTCAGAGAGAGAGAGAGAGAGACCCTGCTCGCAGAGCCTTGTCGCCCTCGATCGTTGGATCGAGCGGGCGCGCGTGCGGACCCCACGCGGTCTGCTCGATCCAGCGGTGCAGGAGGGGCATGGCTCTGCGGACAGATCTTTTGATCCGTCCACACACACACACATATATATATATATATATATATATATATATATATATATATATATATATATATATATATATATATATATATATATATATATATATATATATATATATATAAAATCCATTTAAAATATCAAAGTTAACTATTTTTATAATATAATAAAATAAATACTTAAGCCTCAACATTATATCCTTCCAAGCCGGATGTAGAATTTTTGTAGCTTTCTATGGAGGTCGATCAGGTTGAAGTCTTCTAATTTTTTGAACTTATGCAATTTCTCTTGCACTTCAGTCTCGAGAAAGTAGCTACTTCTCAAAATATAACACAAGATTGATTGTAAGTATTAGAAGAGAAAGATAATTATTATGGTAAATTTGGATAAATTAAGTCTCATTTATAAAAATGTTCTAGGTACAAATGACTACAAAATATCCTTATAATATAGTAGTTATAGGAGTATTTTTGTTATTTTTAGCAAAATGATCAAAATATTCATTATTAACGTTCACAAAGGTTAAAAATGGAGGTATTTTGGTTAAACAAATTCCAAAATATCCTAAAATATGGTTGTTGGAATTTTTTTATAAAATATCCCCAACGTTTTAATAACAGTTAATAAGAATGGGGAGGTAAAATGGTAAAACACGTCCCCTCCCCCACTCGGCTCATCCACCCACAATTGGGGGTTGTCGGACCAGACTGACCCATTGACCAGGCCCAAGCCGACCCAATTCAGATTTGACCGAGCCAAGCCCAGGGCAAACTTTGGGCCGCCTATTCCACTAAAGAGCCTGATATACACTCCACTATTTTGGGTTCCAACATTGTTTTTTTTTCCTTTCTTAATATTCTCTATCTTCTTATTATTTCTAATCAAAATTTCTTTTTTTTGAAACAATAATCAAAATTTCTTTTTCCATATTAACACCTGATTTTAATCCTCTACATAAAATAAAGGATTATTTTGTATAAATGTACCAGGTTTAGCACTTAATTAGACTTTGTATACTATGTTTATCCGTTTTAGACTTTGGTACTCGAACTTTTTTAGTGACACATTCTAGTGACGAAATTGTACTTTCAGTGACGAAATGAGTGTTCTAATGGTGAATGTTCGTCGCTAAAATGTGCCACTAAAAAGTTCGAATACCCAAAGTTTAAAACAGATAAATTCAGTACAAAAAGTCTAATTAGGTCCTAAATCTAGGTTTTTTCTAAGGGCACCACCCTTTTTGCTAGGGGCTAGCCCAAAATAGTTCAAGTTTATTATAAGTTTGCCATCAAAAAATTTGCTAGGGGTTAGCCCAAGCATACATATAAATACCAATTTTTATTTTCTCTCTCCTTCTTCTCTTTTCTTTTTTCCCTCAACTATTTTCTTCTCTCCTTCTCTTCTCTTAGGTCAAAGAATTAAAAACCTAATTCTTTTCTTTTCTCCCTACATTTTTGGCAAATTGTTCTCTCCCTCAACTCTAGGTCATTGACTTCTCCAAATTTTTGGTAAGTTATCGAACTATAATATGTTTCATGTTTTAAACAAGAATTTCACATATTAAAGTTGAATTATGTGTTAAATATAGAAAAATATTGAACATGGATCAACCGGGATCATCAAACGTTCCCGCCACGTCCGAAGAACACGTTCCCGCAACGTCCGAAGACAACTTTGATGCATCAGAAGCTCTCTTGGTAACTACATTTGAACTTGTCATCGGACTTAAAATCGTGCTGTAACACAGAGGACTGCCAACACTCTGGCAGTCCAGATCATAGACTAGGACTGCCAGAGTGGAGGCAGTCCTTCACAGAAGAAGGACTGCCAGGATCCTGGCAGTCCTACAAATATGTAGGACTGTCAGGGTCCTGACAGTCCTTCTTCTGTGAAGGACTGCCTCCACTCTAGTAGTCCTAGTCTATGATACTAGAATGCAGAGTTTTATTGCAGTCCTTCACAGAAGACGGTCTTGCTATTAACACAATTTGCTATTTATGGACACCAATATTATGCACGGGCCTAATATATGAAACCTATTTGCTTTAGGATTTTGTCTAATTGTACTAACCTTTAAGTTTTATTGTAGGACTTGAGATCTTCTGATTTTACGGTACCGGCTCCAATTGCAGTCAATGTAGCCCATTTATTTTGGACTGATCTATGTTTTGAATCAAGCGAGGGTGCGGTACATTGGTGTCGAGAAGTCGGACGGGAAAACAACATTGTTCTAGTGATATCCAGATCGGCCCAAAATCGACCGGGACGACAAACTGTGGTGGTGGGTTATGAAAGAGGTGGTGTGTTCAGAACGCACAAGAAAAATACAGTTATCCAAAGTAAAGTTCCAAGAAGAAATGTTGGAACGAGGAAATGTGGTTGTCCATTCACGATACATATCAGAAACGAAGAAGAAGGGAAATGGACAATAGAAGTGAAGAATGGAACCCACAACCATGAGATTGTCGAGACACTATTGGGTCATCCGTATGTCGGACGGTTGAACAATATGGAGAAGAAGATAGTCGAAGACTTGTCCACCTCCGGAGTTGCACCGAGACAAATATATTCCGTCATACGACATGAAGATGAGAAGAACATGTCTACAATGATGTCAATATACAATGCCCTAGCTTCTTCAAACGCTGTCCGGGCGAAATCAAGAATGGCGATGCAAGAAGTGCTCAAGTTGCTTGCCGATACTCATTATGTTGAGTTCCATAGAAGACATCCCCAGAGTAATGAAGTATTATCAATCTTTTGGGCTCATCTGATTGCACAAATTTGGCCAGGTCTTTTGCCGACGTGTTAGTCCTTGATTGCACGTACAAGACAAATAAGTTCAAGATGCCTCTCTTTTATGTTGTCGGGTTCACCTCTACTTGGAAAATATTTCCAGTGGCATTTTTCTTCATGAAGAGTGAGAAACTTGAAGACTACACATGGGTGTTGGAGAAACTGAAAACACTTTACACTGGTCATACAGAGCCGTCAGTATTTGTTACCGACATAGAGTTTGCCCTCATTAATGCTATTCGCATTGTTTTTCCTCAAGCGGATACGTTGCTATGCACTTGGCATGTCAATCGTAATATTCAAGCCCAATGTAAGTTGAAGTTTCGGAAGGAGGATAGTAAAATTGATATGCAGATTTTTGACGAATTCTACAATAATTGGAATTTAGTGTGGCGAGCATCTACGATTGCCAATTACGACGCCGCATGGTACTTGTTCAAGCAAAAGTGGGAGGCGATGGAGCCGACATGCATTTCTTACATCAAAGATACATGGCTTGAACCGCACAAAGAACAATTCGTCTTAGCATGGTCGAATGTGGTGAAGCATTACGGCACGACAACTACCAACCGTGTCGAAGGAGCACACTCTTTATTGAAGAGGCACCTAAAATCATGTCTCGACAACTTCGTCTCTGTTTGGCAAGCTATACATTTATCAGTAGACCGGACGGTGAATGAAATTAAGGCATCATTTGAGATGAGTTTGAATATAGTCAAGCATGAGCATAGAAAGAAAGTACTCTTAGATGCTTTAATGCGTGTGGTATCTCACAAGGCGTTGGCCTTAATAGCTGATGAGATTGAAAGATCAAAGTTTGTCGGGCATGATCCCAAGGTTTGTGGGTGTGTATATCAACATACACTGGGCCTCCCTTGTGCACATCAGATTAATGTATATTGTCGTGAATCCATTCCTATTCCAGTAGAAGCAGTCGATCAACGTTGGAGGCAGTTGTCTATGATGGTTGTGGTAAAGACGGACAATGATTTCTTCTCTTTGCCACAACTGAAACTTCTCCACGCAAGGTGGTTAGCCTCAGTAGCAGCAGAGCGGCAGTCCATTGAGCTTAAAATCCAAAAAATTGCATGTCCGGTCACTACTACAATGTATGAGCCGACCGTTGTTTCCAATCCTAAAGGCAGGCCTCAAACAAGATTGACTAGTTCACAGAAGAGAAGGCTGGAGTCAACTAGGAGAGATCCATCTCACTTTGAGCATGTTGAACGAAGCTTACAGCAACCTTCGCCTGCACGGGAGGGCAAGCTTGTCGTTCGCCGAAAAATAGAGAAAATGGATCTCCCAAGAAAAGTATAAATGAATTAAGTCTATAAACATGAAAATCTCAGTCTTATTACAAATACGGAACTCACCATTCTCACCAACCCAGCATACAAGGCATTCTTGGAAGGAAGAGCTCCAACTGCTCCGACGGCCACGGGACCCGGGTTGGTAGGGTTCGACAAATTAGGATGTCCGACCCCCAGGAAGTACTGCATGTAGTCCTCGCTGCAGTCGGCCATCTCGGTGACCGGTCGTCTCTCAGATTCCCGAAGTACATGTCGTTGCCACTCCGAGTAAAAGTCGGTCACCCAGTCGAATTCTGCCGGTTTGTAACTTAAACGTTGGGTTCCGCGCGGAGGCTCCAACAGCCGTAGTGTGCGCTTCGGCACAGTTTGCACGAAGCCAAACTGACGAAGTACTCTGTCGGACATGTACGGCTCCGTGATTTCAAAGCATGTGATCATGCCATGAAATAAAGAAACTGGTTGGACCTCACGATTCAACTCACGTAAATCCCGGTATGGATTCCAAAAAATCTGTAGGAATAAAGTTAACAACAATACAAAATTAACATGAAAAAGTTAGTCAAAAAATAGTACCTCTTCTGGCACCAAACTGTCTAATACTTCACGAATGGAAGCCAGTGTTTGTCCATTTTTTGTTTCCAGCTGGGATGGCCTCTATGGACACACTCGGGGAAGGTGTTCAAGATACGCTGGATTTTCGTCAGCCCGTCTAAGCATCGGAAAGTGTTCGTATATCCATGCCTATTCAATTTATAAATGAATAGTAAAAATTAAAACAACAAATTTAAGTATACAAGATTAAATTGTTAGAAGTTTTCTTACATGTAGCAGAGTCTGACAGCCGGCCATAGTCTTAGTCCCGACACGGAATGCGATGCCGAGCTCGCGGTAAAGGTTGGCCAGGATATCATTTTTCCAGGATATCTCGATGAAGTCATCCACTTCAGATAAGTTTAGCATGTACCGAGCATGTATCGACGTACCAGACTTGTCCGGAATGCCGACCGTTCCTAGGACGAACAACATATACGCACGAGCCACCGCGTCAACCGTATCATCGTCATCATCATCCACTTCCATATCCATGAACTGGTCCACCAGAAATGATAGAGGAATTCCGTACGACTTCTTGAAGCCTGGTAGAGTTGTAAAACTCGTAGCCGTAACTCCAAGGTGAGTTGAGACGAACTTGACGATCTTCTCGTACCATTTCACGGATTTCTCATTCGTGTAATGTTCTTTGGTCATTACACGCCCGGTCACTGGCAGCTCCAATATCTGGTAGACGTCGTCGAGTGTAATGGTCATCTTCCCTGCTGGGAGATGAAATGTGTTGGTCTCCGGGTGCCATCTCTCCACGAAGGCGGATATGAGTGCACTATCCATTGTTCGGTAGGCATTTTGTGCCAAATTGTGCAAGCCGCTCGGTATGATTTTGCTCCGGACGGTCTCGGATAAGCTTGTAAACTATCAGGACACGGTTTTCTTCCCGTGACTCACAGCCCTAAGGATACGATATGTCCTCTGTATACAACAAAACACATATCAATTATGAAATACATATATATATATAGTATACTAAACTTGTAGCTTACAAACGTCATGTACATACCGGGTTCTTCCATATTTCATACGCAATGTGATTCTCAAAAGAAACCAACATTGAGCAACCGGGCGGACGGACAGGCGGCTCAGAAGGACCGGCCTCCTCAGAAGGACCGACCTCCTCAGAAGGACCGACCTCCTCAAATGGAGCAGAACCCTCTTGACGTGATAGGAGTCGGCCAATTGGCAGGTCGTCGTCGTCGTCGGAAGGAGGCGTAGGAGTAGGAGCTTGTTGCTTCGACCGAGCTTGACGTGCCGGTGGCGATGTCCGAGACCGAGCTTCGGGCGCCATTTCGGTAATTGTTATCGGACGCTCGCGAGGACGTTCCGCACGTTCCTTCCGCTTTGACGCGGTGGGCCGTATTCTTTTGTTAGCGGCCGGTGGACTGCATGACGACATACACTTCTTAAGTAATAGAAACAACATGCACTTACCCAACTCCTATATGTCATAACAAGTAGGACTGCCAGGAATGTGGCAGTCCTAATGAAAATTAGGACTGCCACAGTCCTGGCAGTCCTCTTTCAGAAGAGGACTGTAGCAGTCCTACTGTCGTGAACCCGAACTCCCATAATGACATCCTACTTTGTCGTGTTCTAGGGTTAGGGTTTCAACATAAATTTCGGGTTTCTTGTGTTCGAAAATAAGGGAAGAGAACGTGCAAGAGATTATAAACCTATTTTACGAAAACTTTTTCAAGAATTAAACCAATTCTAGGGTTTCGAATATAATGTAAAAAATTTTTGAAAAAATTAGGGAAGAACGTACCTGGATTCCGGTTGCTTTGACTTGCGTGTCATCTCTTCGAGAATCTTCGTGGAGGGATTGAGAATGGAGTGATGGAGAAGAAGAAATTAGGGTTTAGGAGATGGAGAGGAAGAGAGCTTTCTTTCTTTTCTTCTTGAGGAGAGAGAGTCAATAATGAAAATGAAAGTGAATGGTTTGGTTTGGAGGGGTTGGGCTGCCCCTAGCAATTTTTGGGTGCCCCCTAGCTATTTTTTCACATTCATGGGCTGCCCCCAAGTAAGGGCTGCCCCCAAGCATTTTTGGTGGTGCCCATAGAAATTACCTAAATCTATTACCCTTGTACAAAATAATCCTAAAATAGAATGTGATAAGTGTGACACTATAGAGAGTGGTTAATGGGAAAATAGACCGTTGGTCCCCCACATTTGAAAGAGAAAGCAAACCAACGGCTCGGGACCATTTGAATCTCACATTTATCGATCAATCGCTTTCCTACTCTCTTTGTACTTGTAATCTTCATCTTTCTCTTCTTGTGTTAGAATTCTAATCCCAAAATGAAGGAAGATGGGCTTTACATCAAATTAGCATACAATTCACACGAATTTATATACGGTAATTTGATTTCTCTAATAAGAGTAATTCCATCCATGCTTAGACCATCTCCAATGGGGGTTTCTATCTTCCCTATTTCTATGGAAGAAATCCATTTTAGAAAAAATTTCTCCCAATGGTAGTTTCTATCATCATTTCTATCCTAGGTGGCAATGATGTAGGATGGAAACTTTCTAGGAGGGTTTCTACATGTAGAAACTCTCATAGAAATTCTCCTATCTCTCATGACAATTATTGTTGGGCCCCACACCATTAAATTAGTCCTTTTACTATGTGACACATAGGATAGAAATGGAGAACCATTGGAGAACATTTTTTGTATATCTATAATTTCTATGTAGAAACTCTTCCAACTAGGATAGAAATCTCCTTAAAGTACAATGCCAAGTAGGATAAGAACTCAATTTTAGAAATCACCATTGGAGATGGTCTTATATGTAGCTTCCGGTAGCAAGATGTGACATAAAATTGGTTTATAATTTATAGAAAGTTTCCATCCAAAAGAGAGAGAGAGAGAGAGAGAGAGAGAGAGAGAGAGAGAGGAAGTTTTGACTTGACTTGGGGATTAGAATCTAAGAACGATTGTAGTTTTAGAAATTAATTTCTCAACAATACTTTGTATTGTTTCCTTGTTAGGTCTGGTTTCGTATCATTTCGAGAAGGAAAAAAAATTACTTGTTTCTAATTTGGGTCAGTGTTTACTTGGTTGAAAGCAATGAGATGTATGTAGAAAGGGATGAGAAGGGTTATGTTTTTCTAAGGTGAATAAGAGATCTTTTTTTCCAATGGTTGAGACAGCAGAGAAATATTGTCACCTTTGGTTCGTGAAATCAGGATTTTGGAACATTGATTTTTTTTTTTTTTTTGGAATTCAAAGAAAAGGGCCTAAAAATAGTTTCCAAAAGGAAAAAAAAAGGGAAAAAATGGTTCTCCCGACCACACCAAGGGTTCACTTTCTCTCAATTTCTTCCATTTATTATAAGATTTTAGAACTAAACTATCCATGTTGAAAGATATATTCTGACTATATTTCTAGCCTTTCCAAACACCGAAAATAAAATTTATAATTTTCCGTGTTCATAGAATTAACAAATAATTGGTTTTTTTCCCCTTTCCTTTAAGCCAACCAAATTAGACCTAATGGTACCTAAAAGAAATGCTCTTGTATTTCATATTTTGGGATAAATTAATAGGTTGTTTCGGTTTTGTTGCAAGACAAATTTTTTCTAACAATATGGCAAGCCAAAGACTAGGGTTGGGCACGTATCGGACATGATCCAAATTTGATGGATCCGACCCGAACTCGTTAGTTGGCAGGAAGGGACGAAACGGGTCCAAAAAATATTGGGATCGGACCAGACTCGACATGTTCGAAACGGGTCCAAACTGGACCGACCCATAGGTCCAAACAGGTCCAAGAAAAAAGTAAATTTTTTTCAGAAACTATAATAGTAAACATTTACATATGTTATATTATCCATAAGAACAAAACAAGTCTAATGCCTCCCAAAATTTCTATAGTTTATTTACTAAACAATAGAGTGTTCTATTATCTGTAGACTATAATAACAAAAAATTCAGGAAATTGTTAAAAAAAATTCATACCCCCATAATCGGATCGGACTGGGGCCCATTGATTTTGAAAATATGACTCGTCTCGACCCTTTAATGTTACACGACCCATCCCGGTTCATCCTGTTTAAATTTCAAAATTTAGGAACGGACTTGCTTGGACATTTTACGATTTTGACCGAATTGAAAACGTGTCCTGGAATCGTATGCCTAGCCTACACCATGAATTTGAAACCACTAACTAATAGCCAATTTAATGTAGAAAATCTTGACGAAAGGCATGATAACAAATCCTAACATAATCTTCACTTAGAGCATCTCCAACACTATTGTGAGTTTAGAAAAAATGGTTGCCACATAGGAATGGCAAACTTTCATTTCAAAAATCTTTCTCTAATACAAATGTAGAATAAATCATGAAGTTGACATGGCAATGACATGGCAAGGACAATGTGAAGTTGGTTGTCTAGATCTAGACAATGTACTTACAATGACTTTGTCTCCACATCATCAATTATGAATAGAAATATTTATTAAAAAAATGAAGAAGTGGAGGAGTTGTCTTGGAAGTTGAAATTTTTTTTTTATTGTCTTCTCAATACTTTTGCATTGGAGAACACTTTTTAATCTCATTGTCTTGTGTGAATATCATCTTGCCACGTAGGAAAGACATTGTCTTGTACCTTATGTCACATATGAATCACAACACAAAACAAGACAATAGGGTTGGAGATGCTTATACTTCCTCCCATTCCCTTATCCGAGGTACGTCTACTCCCAACGGATTCCTAGAACAATTATAGTTGTCTAAATTTCTTTTTGTACTTGTATGATAATCCTAAATGTAAATCCTAAGAGCATCAATAGTAGATAGAACTCAAGAATGCATCTTGAAATCAAATTTATAATAAAAAATGTAGGAGTTAGATTTGTATCAGAATAGAAAACAAAAATTTGAAACCCAAATGACACCCCACCAAAACAGTCATTTCTTAAGGGCTAGAAGGGTTAAGAAATATTTTACTAACAATTTTATACCGCTGTAAATATGACATCGGGAAATAATATAAAATCTAGAAATTAAGATTCCAAATTGAGCTTTATTATTCTGCAAGATGAGTTCCTATATTCTGAATTAGAAATTTTGAGGCCTAGACTACAGCTCATCTTACTGGAATGAGGCCATCATAGAACTCTAAATAAGCGTAACTATTCTAGAAAATGAGCTCTACCTCCTGAACCTAGAATTTAGAAATTATATTGAATCTTACATTTACTATTGATACCCTCACTCCAAAATTTATCTAGAACATGTTCCTCTCTACCATTGGATCTCATCCATAACCTCATCATATGCTCATGTTTGGTGAGATCAAGTCGTGTTTCTTTGAGTGAGTTTTGACTGTATTAGAAGTGAGTTTTCTCTTGTATTTTCTTTTTCTTTGATTATTCCTACCAAAATGTCACGACCCGCACCCTAGAGTAAGGGCACGAGACGTGGGTACGTCCAGCCTACGCCGCAGTGTCGGCGGTAGAATGCTGTCCTAGGTCACAACATCTAGCAATATAATTCTAAGCAGTTTATACTCCCCGAATGGGGGTGACATAGCAGTAAATGAACTCAATCACAACTAAGGAAGAAGAAGTACGATATGATATAGAACTCAAGGAAAGTACAGATGACCAGAAAAGTTTAAGATAACATTTCAGCAATATCCAGAAATACAAGTCTCAGCTACTGAATATGAAAGAATATACAACCCAGATCTCAAAGACAGAAATAAAGTCTAACTAACTAATCTTAAGACAACATAAGTAAGATAAAGCCTAACTAAGCTAGTCTAGGCAATGGGGGTAATGTCATCAGCTAGAGCTGGGTCCTCCTGAGAGTCCAGCTCACAAGTGTCGTCTAGGGCTGCCCCGTAGAAGGTATCCACACAGGCCTCCTCCTCGTCGTCTGTAATATTTTCAACAGGTCCAGTCAGGACAGGAGCGAGCACAATACATCTCAACAGTTCATAGTAGGTTAGAAAATATAATCATGCAGTAAAGTAAGATACAGGTACTGAAGGAAATACAATATGTAAACAGAGGGAGAAAACTGTAATAGAAATATCTACTATACATAAAGAACTAACAGTGGCTAGTGAGTCAGAGTACAATATAGACATGTAAATGGCATAGGATGATTCTGATGCTACACTATGGAATAATTCTGATGCTACACTACTTGGATATTATTCACATGTCTACTTCTACTCCTCCGTACCCCCAATCAATATACAAGAATCCAACCAGGTTATGTTATGATTCCATGCAAAGGCCCCCGAAGGGTGGTACATGGAAGTCCCATAAATGGAGATTCTAGGAAACCCAATAAATGGGATAAGGATTCAAGGAAGACTCTGTGATCATGAGAGTACATGTCACAAGTGATCAATGAACCAATGAAGCATAGTGATACGTCATGTAAGTGAAACGCACAGAACATGTAGTACCCGATGCTCCCTGAAGGGATAACATCTCAAGAAGGGATCCATATAGTACTAATCCGTGTGACCAACGTGACAGTAACAAGTAAAGTAATTTAAACAGAAAAATAATTCTAAGCAGAATATGAAATGATCAGAGAATGTACTCGCCTGCTATCTGAATGTCCAAGATGAAAGTACTGTCCGAGGAGTGGTGTCTGGCTCCTATTAGAACAACACAAGTCACAACAAGTCTAAAATGATAATAAGATGCAATTCAATGCATTCTAAATGAATCTAGGTCAATCTAGGCCAAAGTCAACTCTTGGTCAACTCTGGTCAACCCTAGAAGTCAAACTAGGTCAACTATGGTCAAACTAGGTCTAACAAGTCTAAATTGGTCTAACTAGTCTACATTAGTCTAACCAAGGCCAATCTAGCCTATACTAGTCTATCAAGTCTATGTTAGTCTAATCAAGGCTAAACTAGCTTATACTAGTCTAACAAGTCTAGCTTAGTACTCATACACAATCACAAGGTCAAAACCAACATCACACATACACAATTCCTATATACATATATCTATGTACACTATATATATATATAGGCACACACACATTGACATAGGCTAAGTCAACATAATATGGCATATCTATTTGACAATGCATTTAGCTATAAAACTTATATACATTATAAAGAAATTAAGACTAACATATATATTACATTATATATGTATAGATAAACTACCACATACATGCATCTATAGGGGATATGTGTGTGTGTGAACATGTGTAAAGAAGGGGAGTAATTTAGCTAACAGTTAAGAGTGTGTGTGTGTGTGTGTGTGTGTTAATGAGGAATATGTGTGTGTGTTAATGAGGAACATGTGTATGTGTTAATGAGGAGCATGTGTATGTGGCTGTACAGTGAAGTAAATTTCAGAAAACAGTGTGGGATAGAGTGTGTGATATGTGACAGTGCTCAATAGGATGGTGTCCTGTGTGTGTGTGTGTTGTCCAGGAGATGTGTGTGGACATGTGCTCATGTGTGACCTGTGGGTGTGCTCCTGTGTTCAGGGAAATGTAGAACCTGTGTGACAGTGATAAGGGTATGGCCTGTGTATACATGTGTGACAGGTAATATGTGTCTATATACTATACATGTGTAAGTGACAGTGCTCAATAGGAATTCCAAGGACAGGGAAAACAATGTGCATTAGAGTGTGAAGGTGATAATTTGGGTAGCTAACAGTGAACTCGATTTATAACAATGTGTTATGTCAAAGCTATTTCAGTTAACAGTTTGTAAATGGGAAGGAAGACAGTTAATATATGAAACAGTGACAGTGATACAAGTTATGGGAATTAGCATTAGATTTGGAAAGAAAACCAATTCATAGTTTAACATTTAGTTATTTCTATTCCAGTTAACTTAAAACCCCTTCTAAATCTCAGTTCACAGATTATGAAATGTGTGGGTGTGTGGGGATAAGTGATTCTCAGGTTTGTGTGTTATCATGCATAGTGTATCCCAGTCCCAGGTTTCAGAATTGAACCCAGGTGAATCAAACTCATGTGACAGGAAAAACAGTGTCCTAAGTGTCTCAGACATTGCACAGGTTCATGGATATTAAAACAGTGTCATGTGTCTCAGGAATTTGGTTTCAGTGGACAGGAAAATAAGGGTTAAACCAGTTTCAGGAACCAAAACAGTGCAGTAGGGAACATTCTTAGAAATTAGAAATAGAGGAAACAGTGTGTGTATATATGTGAGGGAGTGACATTGGTTTCAGGAATGTGTAGGCATGTGAGGAACTAGGAGTTAAATCTCAGATTTTAGTTTTAAGTATCCAGGAATACTAATTGACAGTCCAATAACAAATTCACCTTAACATCAATTCGAATTTAGTCACCAAAACAATACCAATACAATGTGTGAGAATTAACATTCAATATTTTGGTTTAAGGAGGGGAATGGAAATCAATCTCAGGAAACCAATGATGACCAAGTCAGTCCACACAGTGTATCAGTCCATGTTCTCAGGAATTTAGAATTTTACTATGGTTTAGTAATGACCAAGGTCCTGTGTGCATGCATCTCATGAAATTGAAAGCCAAAAGCAATTTAAAAGCCAAACTCGAGCCTAGCATACCCTAACATGATATCAAATTGTAACAAGAACCTAACATATTTAATTACAAATCAAATGAAAACAGTGAGTTAAAAGAATTGAACTTAACAGGAAGATGAATGCAGTACAGGGACTAGGTTTCAGAAATGGGAATTTGATCACAACCATCCAACTAAATCATCAAAACTGAATCCTAGTATGATTCTCATTCATAACAGCAACCAAACCATTTTAATTTACATGATATTAACATCCAATGTGATTCGAAAATGGGAAAACAGTAAATATATCCACTGATACTTAACAGTATCAGAAAAATGGGGGATTGCCCATTTCAACATGAATTATCAACTAATAAGTAAGGTTAATGGTTGATAATACATTAGTGGATATGTGTACGTGTCACACAAGCAATAATGTGTCTAATAAGCACGACACAGACGTGTCCAATCAACTAAACATACACAAACATAAAACTACATTCAGACAGTGTCGTGCACGCGTTCCAGAGAGTCTAGGACCCGACACGACACGAATTAGATCTCGTGATCACACATGTGGGTTCGCCTAGGGTAGGACTAGGGGCCTAGCATCCTGAATCGGACCCACGTGTCGTCGTGTCCAACTTATCAAGCCGTATCCGAACCCGAAATCGAACTCTGCGCACATAGTGCAAATCCAGTGCACACACAAATACGTGTCTGATATGACACGAGGACTCGTGCAACTTGGGGAGCCTCATGTCAATGTCTGCCCCAACGTGTGTGTCGAATATCTCGTGTCCAAGTGTCGTATCCAAGGAGGATTTGCCCCTGAGTAGCAGGGGACTGCCGTGCGTGCGAAAACGTGTGTGTTCGCGTGCCCAAATTGACCCGACACAATACAATCATCACCTAAGTCAACCAAAATCCTATAAGCAATACCAAAACCTAATTTTCTATTCAAAGGTTTTCCAAAAACCAGATCGAAATCCCCTTTGGGGCATTACATCAAACAGTGGGTAACTTGGACTGATACGTGTCCAATTAGGACACAAATATGACACAAAATCCTACAGAAATCTAGGGTTAGCTAGGGGACACCTAGATCTAGGCTAGAATGCAATAATATCAGCAATTACAATTGATTTTGAAGGGGTTACCTATAGGTGTCAAATCCTCAAAAAAACTCCAAAGAGGGGTGTTCCTTTTGATAGCCAAACTTCTCCAAATTGCTCCCAAGCTGAAATAATCTTCCATAAACAGCAAGAACAGGTGAATTAGAACCTAATGCAATTGGTTTGGGTGGAAAAGGAATTAAATAGGAATTTCTATGAATTAAAGAAGATGGAGACTAACCTCTTTCTAAAACTTTGCAAATAAATCTAAGGGAGGCTAGCCCTAATTCCTAGGAGCATTAAATAGAGGGGGGGGAGGGGGATAGTGTTGGCCGGCCATGGGCTGGATAGGGCTAGGGTTAGGGCTCTTACAAGTGTTGGGTTGGGCCTCTAAGGCTAAAGTCATAAGTCATGACTTGTGAAATCACAAGCCATTCCCTAATCAATTCAAAACCTAATTCCCCAAATAAATTCTAATGAGTTAAATGACACTAACTTAGGTCAAGCTAGGGTTCCATAACCTAACCAAATAGTCATGACCTAGGTTAGCTTCTAGGACAGCCTCCTAAGTCAACACTAGTCAAAGTCAAATATAGCACCAAATCAAATATACTAAAAATCACTGAAAATTCTAATAATTATAATTAATACTAAATAATTCCAAATAATTCCCAAAATTACAAAAATGACTAAAACACCCTCAAGATAGAAATGATTCATGAATACCCTAATCACATGGCTAGGCTCTAGGTCAACAGTCTCTACGATTTCACTAGCTGCACACCAAATCACAAGTCATGATTTAAATAGTTTTAAAAATGATTAAAAATTACCAAAAATCATAATATGAAATAAATATCAATAAATAATAATTATAATTAAAAAATTTTAAAATTATCCTCATCTGGAAAACTGGGTGTTATAATCCTACCCACCTTATAAAAATTTTGTCCTCGAAATTAAGATGCTCGCACCCCTTCTAGGCCAAACATAGTCAAGGATCAATCACTAGTCAATTTTCTCAATATCCTAGTATTTGGACATCAGCTGGTCAACCTTTAGGATTTTACCTATGCTAGCTACCTAAGTATTGGCAACTAGAATTTAGCAAAAGAGAAACTCTATAATAGACTAACTCTTAACCTTCCAAATCCTATCAGGTCACCCATAACTAAATACCCACAAGCTAAGCACACCAATCCCAAATACCTCGTATATATATGCTCAAGAACAACAACCCATCACATATATCCTAAGTATATCATCTATATATATAGACCTCTTAGTCTTAGGTGAAACTACAGCTATACTCAAGGACAGGCTCTGGTCATGGGTGCCTCACTGGAAAAGGTAAGAGAAAAAAATAATAATCATAAAGGCTGCAAGGCATACTAGCATCCTATACGTAACTGGTTGATATTATAAATATCATGGGAATCTCCTACACTGGGTTACTATTCTAATACCAATACTAACTATCATCCTCAGGGCACAGGCACTCTACAAGCCATCATATCATTATACTATGAAAGAACCACATATGAATAAGCTCTACAAAACTAAATATCCCTACTCCTAAGTTATTTATAACAACAGAAGGGTATGATGTTTAAAACCTTCTCAAGATACAATCTGTTAATCATATGTGTCTGTCCAAAATTATGTTGTCCAGAGTCTTCATCATGCTAGTGAGCAAGGCTACGATAATCACAGTCCTTGACTAAGGTTCGTACCTCTAGGTTCATGGTATTTAAAATTTCTGCATTGCCGCATGCGACGGCAAAAATCTTAAATTCCTATACCCGAGAAATACATCCAAAATCTGACTACATGTCCTCACTATGCCAACTAACACGACTATCAAAGATTCTGGATCCCATAACTGAGGCAACCTAGCCCATATAATTTTCTCAGAAGAAAAACAACATAACAAAGAGCAACAGGACAAAATTAATCAATCAACAAAGAACAGATGGAATCGGATTTCAAGGTAGTTATAAAAGACAATTGCGGGAATGGAATCGAGAAGAACGGAACTTGTAGCAAGATCTCCAATGGTCTGTGCATCTTCGACTGTCCTGACGATAGCTCGCCCTGCTGGTTTTCTTTGGTCTGCTGCTGATGCTGCATGAATCGCTGCTGCTGAGAGAAATCAGGAATGATGGAAAAAGTCTCTGTACAGACAGAGGTACACCTCCAATATAATAGAAATGCCAACCTGAGTCGGCACAACAGGAGCTGTGGCCTCGAGGCCCTGATGAATAGGACGAGAGGAGGCCAGCCTCTCGATAGTATTCCCCGAACCGAAACGATGAGATTGTGTCTTCATAACCATCATGAAGACAGATCAAAACAGGAAGCAATTTATGAGAATGAAGCGAAAATTCAAAGGAGGACAGTTTATATTCAAGGGAAGTCAATAAGCAACAATTTAGATAAAAGGAATCTGATTAAGAGTTTTTCTATTGTGATTGAGTACCCAAAAAAAATCCAAATCCTACTGCAGGCTGTAGTGATACTCTAGTTCGAATACCACTACATAAACTCGACCTGCATGGACCACCACTAAAAATGTGTCACGACCCGCACCCTAGAGTAAGGGCACGAGACATGGGTACGTTCAGCCTACGCTACAGTATCGGTGGTAGAACGCTGTCCTAGGTCACAATATCTAACAATATAATTCTAAGCAGTTTATACTCCCCGAATGGGGGTGACATAGCAGTAAATGAACTCAATCACAACCAAGGAAGAAGAAGTACGATATGATATAGAACTCAAGGAAAGTACAGATGATCAGAAAAGTCTAAGTTAACATCTCAGCAATATCCAGAAATACAAGTCTCAGCTACTGAATATGAAAGAATATACAACCCAGATCTCAAAGACAGAAATAAAGTCTAACTAACTAATCTCAAGACAACATAAGTAAGATAAAGCCTAACTAAGCTAGTCTAGGCAATGGTGGTAATGTCATCAGCTAGAGCTGGGTCCTCCTGAGAGTCCAGCTCACAAGTGTCGTCTAGGGCTGTCCCGTAGAAGGTATCCACACAGACCTCCTCGTCCTCTGTAATATTTTCAACAGGTCCAGTCAGGACAGGAGCGAGCACAATACATCTCAACAGTTCATAGCAGGTTAGAAAATATAATCATGCAGTAAAGTAAGATACATGTACTGAAGAAAATGTAATATATAAACAGAGGGAGAAAACTGTAATAGAAATATCTACTACACATAGAGAACTAACAGTGGCTAGTGAGTCAGAGTACAATATAGACATGTAAATGGCATAGGATGATTCTGATGCTACACTATGGAATGATTCTGATGCTACACTACTTGGATATTATTCACATGTCTACTTCTACTCTCCCGTACCCCCAATCAATATACAAGGATCCAACCAGGTTATGTTATGATTCCATGCAAAGGCCCCCTAAGGGTGGTACATGGAAGTCCCATAAATATGGATTCTAGAAAATCTAATAAATGGGATAAGGATTCAAGGAAGACTCTGTGATCATGAGAGTACATGTCACAAGTGTTGGCACATTTTATTTTGATTATTAACAGCATCTTCGTAGTTTAGTTTTCTGCGTCTTCAGATACATATCCTCTCAGAAGCTCAACTACATAAAGACTTTCCGTTCAAGAGCATCCATTCTTCGCATCGAAGATTGAAGCAGCTACCGGCGCTCCTTGCATAAGATGGCGTTCTCCTGCTTAGAGTCTTCGTGTCTGTACAAGTCTAGGTATATCTGTAAACACCTAAGGACGGATGACAAGTAAAAGAACAAGTCAAAAATCAAATACCTACAGAGCGGCATACCGGCGGCATGCTTCGGCATACCGGCGGTATACCGTTTTTAGAGTCTAGAAAGTTGCTGTGACAAATTGTCGGCATACCGGCGACATGCTTCGGCATACCGGCGGTATACCGATTTTTGTGTCCAGAAAGTTGCTGTGACAAATTGTCGGCATACCGACGGCATGCTTCGGCATACCGACGGTATACCGTTTTTAGCGACCCAAAAGTTGCTGTGACAAATTGTCGGCATACCGACGACATGCTCCGGCATACCGACGGTATACCGTTTTTAGCAACCCAAAACTTGCTGTGACAAATTGTCGGCATACCGACGGTATGCTCCGGCATACCGGCGATATACCGAGTTTCAAATATTTGGTTTTTGATTTGCTCTGACTAGCATTAATGGCCGCATTTAATGCTCTCAAACGGTCATTAATATGACCGTTACTATTTGGCCGGTATACCGACGGTATGCCGCTGCATACCGACGGCATGCCGGTCTGCCTGTATTCAGAAGCATTAAATGCCTCCAACTCTTGGTTTCTCTATAAAAGAAAGCCCTCTCTCTCTTGAGGACTTTACCAACTCTTGCCATAAATTTTCCAACAACCAAGAGCTCCACCATTAATACTCTTCAAGCTTTTAATTGTCATCCTCTCCCAAAGTGATAGAGTATTTAAGAGTTGTAAATTTCGATCTTCACGTGTTAGAAGATCAACAAGTTTTTCTTCTCATTTGTTTGAAGTTGGCGAGCCTTCGTAAGAAAACTCGTGTGTAGAAGTTGGCGAGTCTTCGGATCCAAACTCGTGTTGAAGTTGGCGAGTTCTTCGGATCCAAACTCGTGTGTACTATTTGACTAAATAGTGGATTTAAGCCGGAGAGAGTTTCGGGACTGGATTGCCTCAAGCGAGGATACCAGGATACATCTTGTGTTTGATCTTCTCACTCTTTACTTTTATTTGTCATATATTGCTTCTGTTGCACTAGTTATTTTTTATTACCCTATTCATCCCCCCTCTAGGGTTCTACAATTGATATCAGAGCTTTGTTCTCTTGATTTGGATTTACACCCTTTGAGTGATCCATGGCCTCTAACCCTAGTATCAACACCTTCCACAATGAAGGACACTCCACAAATAGGCCTCCCCTATTTGATGGAACCAACTATAACTACTGGAAGATTAGGATGAGCATTTATCTGAAGTCCATAGATTTTGATTTATGTGATTGCGTGATAAATGGTCTTCCTACTCCTTCCAGAGTTATTGACGATCTGGCTTCTGACACCCTTCGGGACACACTTACTGAAAATACCAAGAAGCTTGCGAGTCGAGATGCCAAGGCAATGAATGCTCTTTATTGTGCTCTCGACAGTAGTGATTTCAACCGAATCTCTACTTGCAAGACTTCCAATGAGATTTGGAAGTTACTTGAAGTCACACACGAGAGAACTTCACAAGTGAAGGAATCCAAGATTAGTAGACTCATGCAAGAATATGAGTCCTTTAAAATGAAGCATGATGAATCTATTACTTGCATGTTTACTCGTTTTGGTGACATTATTAACCCTCTCTCTTCTCTTGGTAAGGAATATCCTGCTCATGAAAAGATCAAAAAAATTCTTAGAGGATTGACGAAAATGTGGAGTCCTAAAGCTACCGCAATCATTGAGGGGAACGATCTAACAGTCATGAACCTTGAGACCCTCATGGGTAAGCTGATGACTCACGAGCTCGATATGAAGGATCAAGAGGAATCCTCCATACAAGAGAAGGAGAAGGAGAAGACCAAAGAGAAGGAGAAATCTCTTGCTCTCAAAGCGACAAAGTCCTACTCCAAGGATAGCTTCGACGATAATGAGTCGGACGACGATGAAGAAATAGCTCTCACAGCTAAGCACTTCCGAAAGTTCCTAAAATTCAACAAAGCCAACCGCTTCAGACGGGACAATGAAGAAGATCCGGCGTGCTATCAATGCAGAAGACCCGGACACATCAAGAGGGATTGTCCGATGATACAAAAAGACTCAAGCAAGTACGAGAAGCCTAGCAAGGGAAGCTCGTCCTCCAGAAAGTTCGCCAATACAAGCATTTGGTGTGAAAGTGACGCGAGCGACTCCGACAATGACAATGAGTGCAAACACAATGCCAATGTCTGTCTCATGGCAACCGATGAGGTACTTGATGATTTCTCCTTAAACACTCTTACCTATGATGATTTGGAGAAAGCTATTCTTGAATTTCATGAAGAGCACAAAGGTATTCGGAATAAATACAAGAAATCTCTTAAAGAGGTTGAAGCTCTTCAACTTGAAGTAGAGAGGCTCTCAAGCATCATTATTGATATAAAGGGAAAATCTCCTGCTTCTGACACGGATGAAATAGAGTCCTTGCGACTCAAGTTTCATGAATCTCTTGACACCATCAAGAAAAAGGATAATGAGATTCAATCCATGAGAAGCTCTTATGAATTTGCTATGCACAAAGTTCAAGATGCTAATAGGAGAGAATATGACACTTCTATTAAGTATCATGATCTTCTTATGCAGAGTAAGAATTTTGGTAATAAGGACACTACTCACATGCATGCTCCTAGACATCTCCACACTCACCACAATGCTAGGCATACTTCACACATGAACACTACACACAAATCCTTTCCTAACACAAGGAAAGGACCATTTGTTAAGAAAAACACTTCGCATCATGCTTTTTATTATCATCATCACAATACTAATACTAGAGCTCCTCGTACTAGAGATTCACACATGCATGATTCTCATATATCTTCTTCTAAACCCTCTATGATTTGCAATTACTGTGGCTTGCATGGACATACAACCAATTATTGTCATACAAGGAAACTTGTTGACAAGAAAGTTTTTATGTGGGTTCCTAAGACTAACCCTCAAGGACCCATAAGATCATGGGTACCAAAATGTTCATCTTCAACTTATGTTGTAGGTGAAGAGTCCTTCTCATACTAGAAGCAAGTGGATTCTCGATAGCGGTTGTTCACGACACATGACCGGGGATGCTTCATTATTTACAACGCTATCGATGAAGAAGGAAGGACACGTCTCTTTTGGTAACAATCTCAAAGGTCACATTATAGGGAATGGTAATATAGGTTCCCCTCCTTATCCTTGTATTAAGAATGTGTGTCTTGTTACTAATCTTAAACACAATCTTCTTAGTATTAGTCATCTTGCCGATAATGGTTATGATATCAAGTTTGTTAAGCTCAAATGCTTCATTACCGATAGTTCTAATGGATCTATTGTTTATGAAGGAATTAGAGAAAACAATATCTATGTTTTATATCTTGTTGAACACACTAACAATGACAGGTGCTTAGTTGCTAAAAATGATGAGAGTTGGCTTTGGCACATGAGGCTTGGACACGCCAACATGGATACCATCTCTCATCTTGCTACCAAGAAGCTCGTAAGAGGACTCCCAAGTATCCCATTCAAAAAGGATATGGTATGTGAAGAATGCGAGAAGAGTAAGTTAACAAAGTCTTCCTTCAAATCAATCAACTCTGTGAGTACTTCTAGACCTCTTCAACTTATCCATATGGATCTTTTTGGGCCTAGTAGAGTTGCTAGCCTTGGAGACAAGCTTTATGCTTTTGTTTTAGTTGATGATTTTTCAAGATTTACTTGGGTTATTTTTCTTGCTTATAAAAGTGATACTTTTCGTGAATTTGTTGCCTTTTGTAAACGTGTTCAAAATGAGAAAGGTTTTTCTATTAACAAAATTAGAAGTGATCATGGAGAAGAATTTGATAATGCCGATTTCAAAAGATTTTGTGAAAAGAATGGTTTTGGACATGATTTTGCTTGTCCACGAATGTCACGCCCCAGAACCAGAATACTGGAGAGCGGGGGCGAACATAGCCAGCTACGTATATTAAAATGAAGTCCATCTCGCTATACGGTCACGACTGTCTAGATATGAGGGTTTACTGCAAGCCAACGGTCTCTTAAGGTCAAGCCTATTGTCTCAATCTCAAGCAAGTAATATAAGTACAAGATGTTTGACCACCAAATATACAATAAAAGGTGTCCCAAATATTACATATTCAGTTGATCATGAAGCTAGTCGTACAAAATATGAGAACTAGCAAGAGTTTAGTCATACATGATCAATCCTAGGATTTGTTAATCATGTTTACAGCCCGTAGGTAGACAGTAAGTAAATGTGCATCGAGCTAACAGGTGCTCGTCGGCTAAATGCCTCAAAAGAATAATTTTACAATAGAGGTGAGCGAAACAAAATGGAAAATCCACTCGTAGCCTGGGTTCCTTCTAGTCGCCACCATCGGGCTGGAGGTTCGGTAGATCCTCGGGTGCTGCTCCAAAATCTGGCCACACAAAACCAGCTGGGTCAAACCCCAGAAAGAGCAAGTGCCACAAAGGAGGCCACGAAATAAGAACAAAACCAGCATATCAGAACATAAGAAGTTGGAAGAAAAGTACAAGTAATAAAAGTACAGTCGGACAATAAACGACTAGGGGTACGAGACTACTCCGGGAGCCAGATTACAACCCGTAAACCAAACGAGGACCGGGGTTGTAACCCTTCGCCTGAATAGCACTTGTCCCTATCCATTTATTGTTACAACAAGTAAAACAATCATGCTCAAGAGTACCAGGGTACAGGAACTAGACAAGACTTAGACAGGGCTAGACATCATCAATTCACAAGCGGCCAAGCAAAATACTATGGCTTACTACTTTAACTAACTAGGGTTATCACAAGCCTAATTACTAACAAGATGCAAGTGAGAATTTCCCAGTCCCAAGCCCTGCAGACCATCCAGTTATCCTTCCGCGGGTTGAGAGTATGGTTGGGTACATCGCCCAAGAGACGATATACCCTTAGGTGACTTAGAGGGTGCAACACATGACAGTGTGCTGGAAATGTGCTCTACTCGTCGGCAAGCTACAAGTCCAATTAAAGCGCCCAGATAACGAGATTGCCTGTGACTGGAAATTCTCTATGAACTATAGTTTGATTTAATCATTAGCCTAATCCAGATTCAGTATAAATCCTTGACCGTGGGAACCAGGGAGTCACGTCCTAGACATGATGCAAGACAAGACAGGTGGATTGTACAAGCAAGCAAGCAGGAACACCCACGGTGTCAAGTTGGTTATACGAGTCGAGTTACAAGTTACAAGTCAAGTTACAAGTCAAGTTACAAGTCAAGTCAAGTCAGTGTGCCGCCACGGGCCACTATCAAATTATCTGGTTACAAGTCAAGAATGCACCCCGTCGGGTCATTTCTAGAAAATCAGGAAGTACTAGGATCATAAATCACAGAAATCACGAAAACCGTACTAGTCATATCAAATACTAAAAATCGTGCCAGGTCGTGTTGGGGTCAAGGTAGTCGTGCTGTGTGGAACAAGATCTCAAAACCTAATCCACAAAAGAGAAGCCAAGTTCAAGAAATAAAACCAAATCATCATGGGCCAGTGGGTTGCGCAGGGGTGGATGGCGCAGGAATGGTTGGTGCAGGAGATAGATGGCGCAGGGTTGAACTGCGCAGGGGTGAAGTGCGCAGGGTCCAAGCGCGCGGGGTTAGATTGCGTGGGGAGCCAACTGTGCAGGGGTAAGCTGCGCAGGGGTGAGCTGCGTAGGGGTATAGGTGGCGTATGAGCAGACTGCGCATGGATGGATGGCGCATGGGGCTGAGCGCAGTTCGTCAAGGGGCAAGCAGCGCGGTCGGCGCTGCGCTAAAGAGCGCAGGCCGAGAGGGGATGCGCAGTCTAGCACTGCGCTAAAGAGCGCAGGCTGCAGTCTTCGTCTCCAGGCCGAGAGCAAGCATCAAGAACACCAAAAATCCCATTCTTGATATCTTGGTCAAATCAAAGCCAAATCTAGATTTTCAAAGTTCTAACTTGAGTAAAATTGAGTTCTCTTCCACATGGAAGCATCAAAACCTACAAAAACCCAACTAAAATAGATCAAAACCATGTAAATCCGAAAATAGAGAAAACTTAGATCTAGAACAAAGGAGACTCCAAATCACAAAATGTCAAGTTCTAATGTTGATCTCCATGGCCTAATCTAGCTAATGGACAAATAAATTAGGGTTCTCATGTGGTGGCAAGGTGCACTTGCCTATGGGTGTTGGTGAGTTGTGTAGAGGAAGGAAGAAGAAGGAGATGGAGAAAATAAATGAAAGAGTTATGAGGAGAGAGAAAAGGTTGGTAGGATTTTAATGAGGGTGGTTATGTTGTGTTGAGGGTGGAGCATAGGCTAAGGTGTTCCAGATACATGTTGAACCAAATCAAACCATCCTCCTCCACAAAATAAAACCAAGCCATGTCAAAACCCATTTTACGAGAAAACCAAAATCTGTAAGCTGAGCCAAAATACAATTACAGGCCAGAATCTGAGAAAATAAAATACAGGTTCAAGATACATGCAGGCTTAACAAAATACGTGTTCTGAGATATGGGTGTTACAACTCTATCCACCTTAAAAAAATTCCGTCCTCGAAATTTAATTTAGGAGGCTAGAGAGACAAGGACAAGTCATACATATTTACATGCAAGCTATACTAAGCAGTCAATCAAACAATCACGCATGCAAGCAAGGACGGAAGGCATAAGGCATAAGGAAGACATTATACCTTATGAGTCAAACAGGTAGGGATATCGCGATCGGATGTCGTCCTCACGCTCCCATATTGACTCACCTAGAGAGTGATGACCCCAAGCAACACGGACTAAACTAATAGTCTTGTTCTTGAGTATCTTCTCTCTCCGGTCCAATATAGACACGGGCCTCTCCTCGTACGAAAGGTTGGTACCAACAACCAATTCTGAATGGTCTAGGATATGGCTCGGGTTCGGGATATACCGTCGTAATTGGGACACATGGAATACATCATGTACCTCACTTAACGACGGCGGAAGAGCAAGACGATAGGATACATCTCCTACTCGCTCCAGGATATCGAACGGCCCTATATACCTAGGATTAAGCTTTTCCCGCATGCCAAAACGAATGACGCCGCGGTTAGGCGAGATCCTAAGGAATACATGCTTGCCGATAGCAAACTCTAAGGGACGCCTGTGAGCATCGGCCCAATGTCGCTGGCGGTCTTGGGAAACTCGAAGATGATCCCTGACACTTCTGACTACTTCAACTGTCTGGGCAATCATTTCTGGACCGAGCATCTGCCTCTCTCCAATATCATCCCACGCTAGCGGGGATCTGCACTTCCTACCATACAGAGCCTCGAATGGTGCCATCTGGATGCTGGCCTGGAAGCTATTATTGTACGAGAATTCCACCAGGTGCAGGTGATCTTCCCACGAACCACCGAAGTCAAGTGTACAAGATCTCAACATGTCTTCAAGGGTCTGGATTGTGCGCTCTAACTGGCCATCTGTCTGCGGATGATAAGCTGAGCTGAACTGGAGACGAGTCCCCAAACCCTCTTGCAGGCTACGCCAATAGTATGATATAAACCTTGAATTTCGGTCCGAGGTGATACTAACGGGCACTCCGTGAAGCCTGACAATCTGTCTGAGGTACATCTCTGCTAGCTGAGCCGTAGACTGTCCAACTCTGAATGGGAGAAAATGAGCCACCTTCGTGAGCCGGTCAATTATAACCCAAATAGCATCGCAACCAGCCGGGGATCTAGGCAATCCAGTCACAAAATCCATGGTCACATGCTCCCACTTCCATTCTAGAATCGGCAAGGGCTGAAGAAGTCCAGCGGGCCTCTGATGTTCAGCTTTAACCTGCTGGCAAACCAAACACCGAGAGACAAACTGGGCTATCTTCCTCTTCATGCCATTCTACCAGAAATGCTGACGAATATCACGGTACATCTTCGTACCACCAGGATGAATAGAATACTGTGAACTGTGAGCTTCTGCCATAACTTCCTGTTGGATATCTCCACTGGGTATACAAAGACGAGTGCCATGCCGAAGTGTACCATCTTCATGAATGCACAACTCTGGCCTTCTTCCTGCCTCATACTCTGCTCTGAGCCGCTGAAGCTTAGAATCTATAGACTGCGCTATCTGGATTCTCTCAACTATGCTGGACTGAACCTGTAGACTGGCCATCAATGCCACACTGGTAGGAAGAACCACTTTAATTCCCATCTTCTGAAAATCTGCCAATAACTCTGGTTGTGCCATTAGAAAATAAACTCCGGCTCTCCGGCTCAACGCATCTGCTACAACGTTGGCCTTCCCTGGGTGATACTACAAATCCACATCGTAGTCCACCAATAGCTCAAGCCATCTTTTCTGCCGCATATTAAGGTACTTCTGGGTGAAAACATACTTCAGGCTCTTATGATCAGTAAATATTTCCACTCTATCTCCGTACAAGTAGTGTCTCCACAACTTAAGTACAAACACTACTGCTGCCAGTTCCAAGTCATGGGTCGGGTAATTCTTCTCATGATCACGAAGTTGACGTGATGTATACGATATTACCTTTCCATGCTGCATCAAGACACACCCCAATCCTCTGCCTGAAGCGTCACAATAAACTGTGAATCCTCCGGTCCCATCTGGAAGTGTGAGAATGGAAGCCGTTATCAAGCCTCACTTCAACTTCTCAAATAATTCCTGGCACTCTGCTGTCCAAGCAAACTGCACATCCTTGCGGGTCAACTGGGTTATCGGTGCTGAAATCCTTGCAAAATTTGATACAAACTGCCGGTAGTAGCCGGCCAATCCAAGGAAACTGCGAACCTCTGCCACTGAACTAGGCACTGGCCATGACTCGATAGCCACAATCTTCTGGGGATCCACTTCCACTCCTCCTCGGGTAATGATGTGACCCAAGTACGAAATACGATCGAGCCAGAACTCACATTTACTGTACTTGGCGTACAACTAATGCTCTCTAAGCGTCTGAAGGACGATTCTGAGATGCTGCTCGTGCTCTGCTTCGCTCTTGCTGTAGACCAGGATATCATCTAGGAACACGATCATGAACTGATCCAAGTAAGGCATGAAAATGCGATTCATGAGGTCCATGAATACGGCCGACGCATTGGTCGCTCCAAAGGGCATAACAAGGAACTCCCAATGCCCATATCTTGATCTAAATGCTGTCTTCGGGATGTCGTGCTCTCTGACTCTGATCTGGTGGTATCCTAATCGCAAGTCTATCTTCGAGAACACTGAAGCCCCTCTGAGTTGATCAAACAAGTCATCTATCCTCGGGAGAGGGTATCTGTTTTTGATTGTCACTGAGTTCAAGGTACGATAATCTACACATAACCTGGACGTACCATCCTTCTTTTTTATAAGAAGCATCGGGGCTCCCCAAGGCGATCCACTTGCACGAATGAATCCCTTGGTCCTGAGTTCTTCAATTATCTTGTACAAAATCTCCAACTCTGAAGGCACCATTCTGTAGACTCGCTCTGATACTGGTGCTGTCCCGGGGATCAAGTCTATAGTGAACTCGATCTTTCGCTCTGGCGGCATTCCTGGAAGCTCCTCTGGGAAAACATCTAGAAATTTTTCAACTATCCTAGGCAACTGCACTGCTGCTACTGCCATCCGCAATACTGGAGAAAATGGCTCCACCGCGCCTCTAGAAAATGAAAACTTTGGCTCTTCTGGAATGCTGAAAACAACTCTGCCAACATGGCAGTCTATCCTAGCATATTGGTTCCTCAACCAATCCATGCCTAGGACTACATCATAGTCTGCCATAGGAAATTCTATAAATCTAGCGGGGAACTCTCTACCGCTAACTATGATTCGATACGAGAAAAACACTCGATCTACTCCCACAAGACCATTACCAGTAAGTATATTGAGTCTTACTGATAATGACTCTGGCTCCAATCCTATTCGTGTCGCGAATCGTGCAGACATGAATGAATACGATGCACCAGAATCAAATCATACCAATGCTGGAGAGGAGTTGACGAGAATAGTACCTGCCACTACCTCACCTGGTGCAACTACTTCTTCCACAGCCATCATCATGGCCTGACCTTTAGCTGCGGGTCCCCTCTGCTGGAAACCTCTCTGCCTGCTCTGTACTTGGGCTTGGGTATACTGCTGCTGGTTCTGCTGATGAAATGCCTGGGCCTGAGGCAACAATGGCCTCGGGTACTGCTGCTGCTGCACAGGTGCTGGTCCCCTAACCGATGGACTGGTTAGGTTGGAAAAGGATGAACTACCCCTATTCGGGCAAGCTCCTATCTTGTGATCTGCCGCTCCACAAGCCAGGTACAATCCTTGTGTCCTACGACAATCTGCCACTACATGGCCTGGCTTCCCATAATGTGAATATTCTATCGCGGAAGCCTGCTTCTGCTTCTGCTGCTGCGGATACGTCGGGGTCGAATGCTGAACCGACATCACGGAGGCCGTCCGCCTCGAAGTTCCAATAGTCAAACTTCTAGCTGCCGGGGCAGGAGCTGATAACTAGTGCATCTGACTGTGGGACCGCTTCCTACCTCCGGTCCTATCCACGATCCTCTTGGAGGTATACTCATGCCTCCTAGCTGCCCTCAATACTGCATCGAACGTCTGGTGCTCGAACTGCTCGACTGCCAACAAGATCTCCAAATGCAGTCCCTGCTAGAACCGCTGGGCCCTATCAAACTCGGTTGCCACCAAGGTGGGGACAAACCTACTGAGTCTAGAAAACTCAGATGCGTAACTGTCAACTATTTTGCCTCCTTGCTTCAAGTTGGTAAATCTCGTCTGTAGGTCATACCGAGCTACAGCATCGAAATACTTCGTCTGGAATCTCTCTCTAAACACTGCCCAAGCAATGGGTGCCACTAATCCCATGGCTTGCGCTGCCCACCAACTGTGAGCCAAGTCCAGCAACTGTAGCCGTACTACGGCCACCTTCTCATTTTCGGGTGTTCTAGCTGCTTCTAGAATCACCTCGGTATCCTGAAGCCAAGCGTCCGCGGCAATCGCATCTTCACTGCCGTCGAAGAAGGGAGGGTTCAGGCGCTTGAAGCTGTTGGCCGCGCTGTTCCCTGGATGACCGTCTCTGGTCAAAGCATCTGCCACGACCTGGTGCAAGGCATCTCATCGACGATCCTGGGAAGCTATCAAGGTCCTGATGAGACCGACCAAGGTGCCATCATCCGGTTCGGTAGGCTGAACGGGCTGAACTGGGGGCTCTCCTCCAGTAGGTACAACTCTGGAGGCTACTCCGGAATGCTGGGCATGATCTCCGGGTTGCTGGTCTACATGAAGTGCTCCACCTTGCTGATCGGCGGGGTCAGGTACAGTGCCGCTGAAGAAGACGACACAGAAAAAATAATAAAGAAGGACCAGGACAGATCAATGATACAAGCATGTGATCAAGTCAAGATTCCAGAGATTCAGAGGATATGAACGGAGATCAAGAACGAGTACTGATTGAGACATCTATCGGTAAACCCTCATATTTCTTGATTGACAAGACCTGCATGGGCCACCACTTAAACCATGTCACGCCCCAGAACCAGAATACTGGAGAGCGGGGGCGAACATAGCCAGCTTCGTATATTGAAATGAAGTCCATCTCGCTATACGGTCACGGCTGTCTAGATATGAGGGTTCACTGCAAGCTAACGGTCTCTTAAGGTCAAGCCTATTGTCTCAATCTCAAGCAAGTAATATAAGTACAAGATGTTTGACCACCAAATATACAATAAAAGGCGTCCCAAATATTACATATTCAGTTGATCATGAAGCTAGTCGTACAAAATGCAAGGACTAGCAAGAGTTTAGTCATACATGATCAACCCTAGGATTTGTTAATCATGTTTACAGCCCGTAGGCAGACAGTAAGTAAATGTGCATCGAGTTAACAGGTGCTCGTCGGCTAAACGCCTCAAAAGAATAATTTTACAATAGAATGAGCGAAACAAAATGGAAAACCCACTCGTAGCCCGGGTTCCTTCTAGTCGCCACCATCGGGCTGAAGGTTCGGTAGATCCTCGGGTGCTGCTCCAAAATCTGGCCACACAAAACTAGCTGGGTCAAACCCCAGAAAGAGCAAGTGCCACAAAGGAGGCCACGAAATAAGAACAAAACCAGCATATCAGAACATAAGAAGTTGGAAGAAAAGTACAAGTAATAAAAGTACAGCCGGACAATAAACGACTAGGGGTACGAGACTACTCCGGGAGCCAGATTACAACCCGTAAACCAAACGAGGACCGGGGTCGTAACCCTTCGCCTGAATAGCACTTGTCCCTATATATTTATTGTTACAACAAGTAAAACAATCATGCTCAGGAGTACAAGGGTACAGGAACTAGACAAGACTTAGACAGGGCTAGACATCATCCATTCACAAGCGACCAAGCAAAATACTACGGCTTACTACTTTAACTAACTAGGGTTATCACAAGCCTAATTACTAACAAGATGCAAGTGAGAATTTCCCAGTCCCAAGCCCTGCAGACCATCCAGTTATCCTTCCGCGGGTTGAGAGTATGGTTGGGTACATCGCCCAAGAGACGATATACCCTTAGGTGACTTAGAGGGTGCAACACATGACAGTGTGCTGGAAATGTGCTCTACTCGTCGGCAAGCTACAAGTCCAATTAAAGTGCCCAGATAACGAGATTGTCTGTGACTGGAAATTCTCTATGAACTATAGTTTGATCTAATCATTAGCCTAATCTAGATTCAGTGTAAATCCCCGACCGTGGGAACCAGGGAGTCATGTCCTAGACATGATGCAAGACAAGATAGGTGGATTGTACAAGCAAGCAAGCAGGAACACCCACGGTGTCAAGTTGGTTATACGAGTCGAGTTATAAGTTACAAGTCAAGTTACAAGTCAAGTCAAGTCAGTGCGCCGCCACGGGCCACTATCAAGTTATCAGGTTATAAGTCAAGAATGCACCCCATCGGGTCATTTCCAGAAAATTAGGAAGTACTAGTATCATAAATCACAGAAATTACGAAAACCGTACTAGTCATATCAAATACTGAAAATCGTGCCAGGTCGTGTTGGGGTCAAGGTAGTCGTGCTGTGTGGAACAAGATCTCAAAATCTAATCCACAAAAGAGAAGCTAAGTCCAAGAAATAAAACTAAATCATCATGGGCCAATGGGTTGTGCAGGGGTGGATGGCGCAGGAATGGTTGGCGCAGGAGATAGATGGCGCAGGGTTGAACTGCGCAGGGGTGAAGTGCGCAGGGTCCAAGCGCGCGGGATTAGATTGCACGGGGAGCCAACTGCGCAGGGGTGAGCTGCGCAGGGGTATAGGTGGCGCATGAGCAGACTGCACATGGATGGATGGCGCATGGGGCTGAGCGCAGTTCGCCAAGGGGCAAGCAGCGCGGTCGGCGCTACGCTAAAGAGTGCAGGCCGAGAGGGGATACGCAGTCCAGCACTGCGCTAAAGAGCGCAGGCTGCAGTCTTCGTCTCCAGGCCGAGAGCAAGCATCAAGAACACCAAAAATCCTATTCTTCATATCTTGGTCAAATCAAAGCCAAATCTAGATTTTCAAAGTTCTAACTTGAGTACAATTGAGTTCTCTTCCACATGGAAGCATCAAAACCCACAAAAACCCAACTAAAATAGATCAAAACTATGTAAATCCAAAAATAGAGAAAACTTAGATCTAAAACAAAGGAGACTCCAAATCACAAAATGTCAAGTTTTAATGTTGATCTCCATGGCCTAATCTAGCTAATAGATAAATAAATTAGGGTTCTCATGTGGTGGTAAGGTGCACTTGCCTATGGGTGTTGGTGAGTTGTGTAGAGAAAGGAAGAAGAAGGAGATAGAGAAAATAAATAAAAGAGTTATGAGGAGAGAGAAAAGGTTGGTAGGGTTTTAATGAGGGTGGTTATGTTGTGTTGAGTGTGGAGCATAGGCTAAGGTGTTCCAAATGCATGTTGAACCAAACCAAACCAATCCTCCTCCACAAAATAAAACCAAGCCACGTCAAAACCCATTTTACGAGAAAACCAAAATCTGCAAGCTGAGCCAAAATACAATTACAGGCCAGAATCTGAAAAAATAAAATACAGGTTCAAGATACATGCAGGCTTAACAAAATACGTGTTATGAGATATGGGTGTTACAACGAACTCCTCAACAAAATGGTATTGTGGAGAGAAATAATAGAACCCTTGGCGATATGGCCCAGGTTATGTTAAACCAATATAAGCTCCCCCAATATTTTTGGGCGGAAGCCGTTAATACGGCATGTCATGTTATTAATAGGGTCTTGATTAGACCTATTTCTAAGAAGACTCCTTATGAGCTTTGGTTTGACAAAATTCCCTCTATTGAATATTTTAAAGTTTTTGGTTGCAATTGTTTTATTTTGAATACCAAGGATAACCTAGACAAGTTTGAAGAAAAAGCCTATGAAGGAATATTCCTTGGATACTCTACTCATAGTAAAGGTTTTCGTGTTTTTAACAAAAGAAGTCTTATTGTCGAAGAGTCAATCAATGTCTCTTTTAATGAACTCAACTCTTCTACATTCTCCTCTTCCGAGGATGTTGATGACATCTCGTTTGGATTGGAGAACTCCTCTATTGAAGATCGTCCTTCTTCATCTAACAATGAAGTTGTGACTCCATTAAAAGAGTCTCCTCCTCTCGAGCCTCCTCAAAAGGATCTCCCAAAAGAATGGAGATTTATCACCAATCATCCTAAAGAGCTTATCATTGGGGATCCTTCCTCCAGTGTTAGCACTAGATCCGCCACTCGTGATCTTTGTACAAATGTGGCCTTTATCTCTCAAATAGAGTGCTTTTCTTGATGAGTTTTGGATGATAGCTATGCAAGAGGAGCTAAATCAATTCGAGCGAAGTAAGGTTTGGGAACTGTCCCAAAACCTAGCAATCATTCCATTATTGGAACTAAATGGGTGTTTCGTAACAAACTTAATGAAGATGGGTTAGTGACTCGTAACAAAGCCCGATTGGTTGCTCAAGGCTATAACCAAGAGGAAGGCATTGACTACGACGAAACCTATGCTCAAGTTGCACGGCTTGAATCCATTCGTATGCTTTGTGCTTTTGCTTGTTTTAATGACTTTAAGCTCTTTCAAATGGATGTTAAGAGTGCTTTTCTAAATGGTATTATTAAAGAGGAAGTTTATGTTAAACAACCTCCCGGCTTTGAAGATTTTCAATTTCCTAATCATGTGTTCAAACTTCACAAAGCCCTTTATGGCCTCAAACAAGCTCCCCGTGCTTGGTATGAGCGCCTTAGCTCCTTTCTTGTTTCTCACAATTTTTTAAAAGAGAAAGTTGACACAACACTTTTTATTAAATCCCATAATGGCACTCTCTTATTGGTTCAAATTTATGCCGATGATATTATTTTTGGTTCTACTAACAACACACTTTGTGTAGAATTTGCTAAAGTTATACAGGAAGAGTTTGAAATGAGTATGATGGGTGAACTTTCCTTCTTTTTGGGGTTACAAATCAAACAAGGACCCAAAGGAACCTTCATCAATCAAGCAAAATATACAAAGGACCTCCTCAAGCGTTTCGACCTCGACTCATCCAAATCAATGAGGACTCCTATGGCCACAACGACAAAGCTTGACAATGATGAAGATGGCACATCGGTCAACATTCGTAAGTATAGAGGTATGATCAGTAGCTTACTTTATTTAACTGCTAGCCGTCCTGATATCATGTTTAGTGTTTGCTTGTGTGCACGATATCAAGCCAATCCAAAGGAATCACACTTGTGTGCCGTTAAGCGTATTTTTCGTTATCTCAAAGGCACCATTAACATGGGTCTTTGGTATCCGAAATCCTCATCCTTTGAGCTTCACGGCTTTTCGGATGCAGATTTTGTCGGATGCAAGATTGACCGAAAAAGCACTAGTGGCACATGTCAATTCCTCGGGAAGTCTTTGGTATCGTGGTTTAGTAAGATGCAAAATTCTGTTGCTCTTTCAACCACTGAGGCAGAGTATATTGCGGCTGGTTGTTGTTGTGCACAAATTCTTTGGATGTCACAAACACTTTTAGATTATGGTATCTCTCATTCTTGTACCCCTATTAAATGTGATAACACTAGCTCAATCAATCTCACGAAAAACCTGATTTGTCACTCACGCACGAAGCACATTAAAATTAGACACCATTTTCTTCGTGACCATCAGCAAAAGGGGGATATTCGTCTTGAATTTATTGATACTACCTATCAGTTAGCCGATATTTTCACCAAACCGCTCCCGAAAGATCGCTTCACCTTCTTTTGCCATGATTTAGGTATTTTATCCTTTGATCCATAATCCCTCTCGGCCGGCACATCGACGGTATACAGCGGTATACCGGCGGCATGCCGTTTTTCGTTTTAGAATTAGGTTCTGTTTTGAAACTCGACATACCGTCGGTACACGTCGGTATACCGCCGGTATGCCGGCTGGAGGCGGACAGGATTTCAAATACAGCTCTGGGCCCACTTTTATTCTCTCCCCTTTATTCCTTTCAACCCTCATTAAATTCACTCACATCCATCTATTCCCTATTAATTACTCTCTCTTCTTTCAACTTCTCAACATCCCATCACATTTAATATCCATCTCTTCACCTCCTCTATTTTTTCCTCTTTTTACTCCACTTTCCATATTTCCAACCCACTAACCTTTCATATCCTTCCATTACTCCCTCCACATCCGTTTCCAACCCACCCTCCAAATTCAAATCCATCCTTTCATCTCCCTCCTCTATTAAAACCCTTTCTCTTCTATCTCTTCTCCCTACTCCTCTATCATCCTCTCCAAAACCCTAACCTTCCTCCATGGCAAATTCGAAGCGTTCCCGCTCCTCTTCCTCATCTTTCTTCAACCCTTTCATCCCGGTGGCTCAACCTCACGGGTATGACCAACGGGTCTTTACCAATTCCTTGGCGGCCGAGCTATTATTCCAACACTTCGTTCATCACAATGTTTTCAAGGGACGAGCGATAAATTGGAATCTCTTTCCCGGTCACGTCTCCTTGTTTGACGAGGCCGGACTCTCCTCTCTCCTTCGGCGTCAAATACCCGTCTACCCCGCTACCGTTCGTCTATTCTATTGCAACTTGGTCCCGGACGACGACCATCCCGCCATTCAGTCCATGGTGAATGATCGTCACTTCCGTCTCACGTCTCGGGACATCGGGCACATCTTCGGCATCCCGGACAAAGGGGAAGCCTTGCCATCCTTGGCTGCTCTTTACTCCTCGGCGGCGTCACCCTTTGACGAGTTCTGTCGTATCATCTGCAAGGGCCCCAACCCTCCTGCCATCCCGCCTTCTCTGTATAGCTGGAGCCGTTTTACTACGAGCTCCATAGGATTGTGTGTCATACACTCTTTCCTAAGGGCGGGAACTACGACGCCATTACCGGCGATGCCCTCGTGTGCATGTATTATCTTTATGCCCGAAAGCCCTTCTCATTTCCGAAGGCTCTCATTCTTCTCTTCCGGCGTGTCATGCCCGCGGGAAAGCAGAACCTCTACTACGGCTCCCTTATTACTCTCATTCTGGAAGCCGGCAAGTTGATCTATCTCTTTGCTCCTCAGATGGCGTCCCTTCCTATCTTGCTGTTTCCCGTTCCCTTAGTGGCGCCTCTACTTCACGTGCCTCGTCTTCCCAAGAGCAACCGGCATCCACTCCTGCTACTCCCGTATCTACTCCTCCTGCTTTCGGCCGATACATGCCGCTGACTCTGTAGCACTTCGACATGCGCATGGCCCAGGCAGAGGAACAGATGAGGGCTCATACTCGTGGCCTTCGAAATCTGATTCAAGCTCGTTTTCATGATCAAGCTTATTTTATCCAGCGTACCATTCAAGACCGGGACATGTATCTGGATCTCAATCTTCAAGATCCAATGTACCAGGGTTCGTGCTTCTCCGATCCCAATGCTTATGGGTTCATGTACCCAGACGGCATTGATCCTTATGGTGCCTTTCAACAAGCTCAGGATGGTGGGGACGACCCGACGGATGATTAGGGCTGGCTACCCTTTGGATGATGGTCTCGAATAATGTGTGGTTTAGTTATGTGTGTTTGTTTATTTTTTTATGTTCTGTCTTTTGCGGTCCTTCGGGGACCTTTATGTGGTTGATCCTAGTACTTTGTAGTCCTTCGGGGACTTGGGTTATGTTTGTCTCTTGTTATCAAACTCTCGTGGGAAGAGTCTTCTTATTTGTCTTTTGTAGTAATGAACATCTTGCATGTATTAAGCTATCACTTTCATATATAAATACATGCTTTTTATTCTATACTCTTGTTCTCATTATTGTAATTTTTTTAAATATTTGTTTTTCCATCTTTGACTAAGTGACAAAGGGGGAGAAAACGTATTGAGGGGGAGTTGTCTTCCTACGGGGGAGTTACTCCCTGAAGATGCTATCTCTCTATTTTGTCAATTATCAAAATGGGGAAGATTGTTGGCACATTTTATTTTGATTATTAACAGCATCTTCGTAGTTTAGTTTTCTGCGTCTTCAGATACATATCCTCTCAGAAGCTCAAATACATAAAGTCTTTTTGTTCAAGAGCATCCATTCTTCGCATCGAAAATTGAAGCAGCTACCGGCGCTCCTTGCATAAGATGGCATTCTCCTGCTTAGAGTCTTCGTGTCTGTACAAGTCTAGGTATATCTGTAAACACCTAAGGACGGATGACAAGTAAAAGAACAAGTCAAAAATCAAATACCTACAGAGCGGCATATCGGCGGCATGCTTCGGCATACCGACGGTATACCATTTTTAGAGTCTAGAAAGTTGCTGTGACAAATTGTCGGCATACCGGCGGCATGTTTCGGCATACCGGCGGTATACCGATTTTTGTGTCCAGAAAGTTGCTGTGACAAATTGTCGGCATACCGACGGCATGCTCCGGCATACCGACGGTATACCGTTTTTAGCGACCCAAAAGTTGCTGTGATAAATTGTCGGCATACCGACGGCATGCTCCGGCATACCGACGGTATACCGTTTTTAGCATCCCAAAACTTGCTGTGACAAATTGTCGGCATACCGACGACATGCTCCGGCATACCGACGGTATACCGAGTTTCAAATATTTGGGTTTTGATTTGCTCTGACTAGCATTAATGGCCGCATTTAATGCTCTCAAACGGTCATTAATATGACCGTTACTATCTGGCCGGTATACCGACGGTATGCCGCTGCATACCGACGGTATGCCGATCTGCCTGTATTCAGAAGCATTAAATGCCTCCAACTCTTGGTTTCTCTATAAAAGAAAGCCCTCTCTCTCTTGAGGACTTTACCAACTCTTGCCATAAATTTTCCAATAACCAAGAGCTCCACCATTAATACTCTTCAAGCTTTTAATTGTCATCCTCTCCCAAAGTGATAGAGTATTTAAGAGTTGTAAATTTCGATCTTCACGTGTTAGAAGATCAACAAGTTTCTCTTCTCATTTGTTTGAAGTTGGCGAGCCTTCGTAAGAAAACTCGTGTGTAGAAGTTGGCGAGTCTTCGGATCCAAACTCGTGTTGAAGTTGGCGAGTTCTTCGGATCCAAACTCGTGTGTACTATTTGACTAAATAGTAGATTTAAGCCGGAGAGAGTTCCGGGACTGGATTGCCTCAAGCGAGGATACCAGGATACATCTTGTGTTTGATCTTCTCACTCTTTACTTTTATTTGTCATATATTGCTTCTGTTGCACTAGTTATTTTTTTATTACCCTATTCACCCCCCCTCTAGGGTTCTACAACAAGTGATCAATGAACCAATGAAGCATAGTGATACGCTATGTAAGTGAAACGCACAGAACATGTAGTACCCGATGCTCCCTGAAGGGATAACATCTCAAGAAGGGATCCCTATAGTACTAATCTGTGTGACCAACGTGATAGTAACAAGTAAAGTAATTTAAAGCAGGAAAATAATTCAAAGCAGGATATAAAATGATCAGAGAATGTACTCGCCTGCTATCTGAATATCCAAGATGAAAGTACTGTCCGAGGAGTGGTGTCTAGCTCCAATTAGAACTGCACAAGTCACAACAAGTCTAAAATGATAACAAGATGCAATTCAATGCATTCTAAATGAATCTAGGTCAATTTAGGCCAAAGTCAACTCTTGGTCAACTCTGGTCAACCCTAGAAGTCAAACTAGGTCAACTATGGTCAAACTAGGTCTAACAAGTCTAAATTGGTCTAACTAGTCTACATTAGTCTAACCAAGGCCAATCTAGCCTATACTAGTCTATCAAGTCTTTATTAGTCTAATCAAGGCTAAACTAGCTTATACTAGTCTAACAAGTCTAGCTTAGTACTCATACACAATCACAAGGTCAAAACCAACATCACACATATACAATTCCTATATACATATACCTATGTACACTATATATATATATAGGCACACACACATTAGCATAGGCTAAGTCAACATAACATGGCATATCTATTTGACAATGCATTTAGCTATAAAACTTATATACATTATAAAGAAATTAAGACTAACATATTGTCACGCCCCAGAACCAGAATACTGGAGAGCGGGGGAATGACTCAGCCAGCTACGTATTACGGGTAGATGAATACCGTATAATACGATCAATGTTGTCTAACCAGACGAGGGGGTGCATACTACATGAAAGTCTTACTATGGTCACTTTACATCTATTGTCTCAATCATTCAAACAAGAAGCAAAAATAGAGAACATGTAAGATAAAGCAGTAAGGCGTCCCAAACGCTTAGTCAAAATGTTCTTGAGATCTGGCTTTACAAAACATAACCAGATGGTATAGTAACATATACACAATTGTTATCAGCTGCAGTCTGACTTAATTACAATTATGTAAAAGTAAGTGCAAGACAATCCGACTAACATGTCGGTGCCAAACGGCTAAGTATGAAGTAAATAACAAAATGAGCGGTGAAGTAAGGAACCCACTCGAGTCCTTCTGCAATCATTCCCCTAGTATTGACCATCTTGGAGGTGGAAGTAAGCTGAGTCCTCGGGAATCGGCTCTAAATCTGGCCATACAAAACCAGAGAGGTTAGACCTCTAATAGCAAGTACCACAAGGAAGCACGATATGAAGGATTAAACCAGTAAGTAAGAGAATATAATAATAGATCTCTGCTTTCCACTAGGATTCACATAACATCACGACACTTCGAACCAACCTCCCAACCAAACAAGGACAGAAGTTGGCCCGTCATGTCCTGACATTCTGATCATCTCAGTCAGGCAACAGAGTAGGTACAGTACACAAACAAATCATCTTGAACGGCCAATCAACTCCTACGGCTTGCTATTGTGAGTCCCAAGTTATCCTGGAATTATACAAATAGGGATTTCTCAGTTCTTACTATGTGCGAGCAAGGCTAGTCTATCCAGTCAATCAATTGTGCCAATCATGAATTAGACGAGTCCCAGCGGGACGCCCGTCATCAATATACAATATACAATAATAATATAAGCAGATACCGTTCCCTGCCCGTGTGGCAGGTTTATAGTATCTGTGGGAACCAGCCGGCCTGTCGGGCACTACTAGTCCCAAGAGGGCTGCCATGTAAGAACTCGGGAATCTATTCTCTCCATGCAATCATTATTTTATTTAACTTAATAGTCTCTACGTTGAGTGAAATCCCATGCCGTGGATCATGGTCATTCAAATGAGTACTTTCGTACGATATGCGTAACTCTACAACGATACCCGTACGGCTAGGTTGTAGGTCTTACATAGCGTAATGCAATAATCAAATCTAACCACGGAGTAATCATGCCTTGACCATAAAGTACACATGCTGCTTTGTAGAAAAATAAATTGAAGCCTGCACATGCATGTATGTCAATATTCGGGATCGGCTAATCGATTACAATAGTTCATTACCTGAACGTGTCTCATTCATTTAATTCAATAAGACGACTAGCCAGTCTCTTAGTTCCAACTAGGAACGCATGATCAATTTTAGTCAAGATAACCATTATTATCAATGGTGACAAGGCATGTAAGTCAATTAGTATTAAATGGGGTCGAGTCTATAACTCTCAAGGTTAAGTTCCAGTCTTACTGGGTATCCATAAACAAATCAAGACACAGGGCACGCTCTACACAACCATATATATTAAAATATTAACATGCTATGATTTTCGAGTTCATGCAAAAAGCATAAGGATATAATAGGAGAACTATCATGCCACCATTAAATGAATAAATCATAGAACAAATAGAAACACCCAGGTCAGGAAGTCACGCCAACAAGTCTATGCTAAGGCCAACAAGTCACGCCAAGTCTAGTAGGTAGGAGCGAGCGTATAAACAGCGTGAGCGTGAAAAGTGGTTCACGTTGGCACGCACAGCGTGAGCGTGAAGGGAAATTCACGCACGCACAGCGTGAGCGTGAAAAAGTAATTCACGCACTCATAACATGAGCGTGAAAAGTAACTCATGCACGCACAGCGTGAGCGTATGAGCGTGAAAAGCGTGATAAGAAATTCACGCACGCACAGCGTGAGCGTGATAAGAAATCCACGCACGCACGCAAAGACGTGATAAGAAATTTACGCACGCACAGCGTGAGCGTGATAAGAAATCCACGCACGCACACAAAGACGTGATAAGAAATTCACGCACGCACAGCGTGAGCGTGACTCAAAATTCACGCTAACACGTAAGAACGTGAGTGTGACTAAAAATTCACGCTGACACGTAAAGACGTGAGCGTGACTAAAAATTCACGCTGACACGTAAAGACGTGAGCGTGACTAAAAATTCACGCTGACACGTAAAGACGTGAGCGTGACTGATCCTTCGTTCCAAGCCAGAAATGAAGTTCCCATGGTTCAGAATGGTGTGGAATGAGAAGCTCTACAACATGAACTATCTATTCCAAAAAGCACGCCAGGTTGGGAGATCAAAACCCATGAACAACTGAGAATACAACAACTTAGATCTAGAAGAAACAAGCCAAAGAAATCAAAAATACTAAGTAGTAAACTCTCTTAGAATCATAAGAGGAAGACAAAGGAACCATAAAAATGGGTGGAGGAGAAGCAAGATGTACTTGCCTTCTCCTGGTAGGTGGAAGAGAGTGGTGAGGAAGAAGAAGAAGTAATGGTGAAGGAGAGTTATGAGGAGAGAGAAGGGGATGGGGGCTTTAAATGGAAGGGTGGTGGTAGGTGTTGGTTTATTGGGTTCGGTCCATGTGAACCACCATGAACCCGAGAAAAACCCTCCATAGGCCGAACCCAAAAACAAGACTAAAAGCAGAGAATAACAGCAGAAAATAAAATGTAGGAATAAAATTGCAGGAAATAAAATGCAGATAATTAATTAACATAAAATTAAAGGAATTTAAATACAGGATGATACATGATAAATATTAAATAAATATATATGAGTTGTACATGTATAAAAATACGCATTCTGGGAACGGAGAGTGACACATATATATTACATTATATATGTATAGATAAACTACTACATACATGCATCTATAGGGGCTATGTGTGTGTGAACATGTGTAAAGAAGGGGAGTGATTTAGCTAACAGTTAAGAGTGTGTGTGTGTTAATGAGGAATATGTGTGTGTGTTAATGAGGAACATGTGTATGTGTTAATGAGGAACATGTGTATGTGGCTGTACAGTGAAGTAAATTTCAGTAAACAGTGTGGGATAGAGTGTGTGATATGTGACAGTGCTCAATAGGATGGTGTCCTGTGTGTGTGTGTTGTCCAGGAGATGTGTGTGGACATGTGCTCATGTGTGGCCTGTGGGTGTGCTCCTGTGTTCAGGAAAATGTAGAACCTGTGTGACAGTGATAAGGGTATGGCCTGTGTATACATGTGTGACAGGTAATATGTGTCTATATACTATACATGTGTAAGTGACAGTGCTCAATAGGAATTCCAAGGACAGGGAAAACAATGTGCATTAGAGTGTGACGGTGATAATTTGGGTAGCTAACAGTGAACTCAATTTATAACAATATGTTATGTCAAAGCTATTTCAGTTAACAGTTTGTAAATGGGAAGGAAGACGGTTAATATATGAAACAGTGACAGTGATACAAGGTATGGAAATTAGCATTAGATTTGGAAAGGAAACCAATTCATAGTTTAACATTTAGTTATTTCTATTCCAGTTAACTTAAAACCCCTTCTAAATCTCAGTTAACAGATTATGAAATGTGTGGGTGTGCGAGGATAAGTGATTCTCAGGTTTGTGTGTTATCATGCATAGTGAATCCCAGTCCCAGGTTTCAGAATTGAACCCAGGTGAATCAAACTCATGTGACAGGAAAAACAGTATCCTAAGTGTCTCAGACATTGCACAGGTTCATGGATATTAAAATAGTGTCATGTGTCTCAGGAATTTGGTTTCAGTGGACAGGAAAATAAGGGTTAAACCAGTTTCAGGAACCAAAACAGTGCAGAAGGGAACATTCACATAAATTAGAAATAGAGGAAACAGTGTGTGTATATATGTGAGGGAGTGACATTGGTTTCAAGAATGTGCAGGCATGTGAGGAACTAGGAGTTAAATCTCAGATTTTAGTTTTAAGTATCCAGGAATACTAATTGACAGTCCAATAACAAATTCACCTTAACATCAATTCGAATTTAGTCACCAAAACAATACCAATACAATGTGTGAGAATTAACATTCAATATTTTGGTTTAAGGAGGGGAATGGAAATCAATCTCAGGAAACCCATGATGACCAAGTCAGTCCACACAGTGTATCAATCCATGTTCTCAGGAATTTAGAATTTTACTATGGTTTAGTAATGACCAAGGTCCTGTGTGCATGCATCTCATGAAATTGAAAGCCAAAAGCAATTTAAAAGCCAAACTTGAGCCTAGCATACCCTAACATGATATCAAATTGTAACAGGAACCTAACATATTTAATTACAAATCAAATAAAAACAGTGAGTTAAAAGAATTGAACTTAACAGGAAGAGGAATGCAGTACAGGGACTAGGTTTCAGAAATGGGAATTTGATCACAACCATCCAACTAAATCATCAAAACAGAATCCTAGCATGATTCTCATTCATAACAGCAACCAACCCACTTTAATTTACATGATATTAACATCCAATGTGATTCGAAAATAGGAAAACAGTGAATATATCCACTGATACTTAACAGTATCAGAAAAATAGGGGATTGCCCATTTCAACATAAATTATCAGCTAATAAGTAAGGTTAATGGTTGGTAATACATTAGTGGATATGTGTACGTGTCACACAAGCAATAATGTGTCCAATAAGCATGACACAGACGTGTCCAATCAACTAAACATACACAAACATAAAACTGCATTCAGACAGTGTCGTGCACGCGTTCCAGAGAGTCTAGGACACGACACGACACGAATTAGATCTCGTGATCACACATGTGGGTTCGCCTAGGGTAGGACTAGGGGCCTAGCACCCTGAATCGGACCCACGTGTCGTCGTGTCCAACTTATCAAGCCGTATCCGAACCCGAAATCGAACTGTGCACGCATAGTACAAATCCAGTGCACACACGAATACGTGTCTGATACGACACGAGGACTCGTGCAACTTAGGGAGCCTCGTGTCAGTGTCTGCCCCAACATGTGTGTCAAATATCTCGTGTCTAAGTGTCGTCTCCAAGGAGGATTTGCCCCCGAGTAGCAGGGGACTGCTGTGCGTGCAGAAACGTGTGTGTTCGCGTGTCCAAATCGACCCGACACAATATAATCATCACCTCAGTCAACCAGAATCCTATAAGCAATACCAAAACCTAATTTCCTATTCAAAGGTTTTCCAAAAACCAGATCGAAATCCCCTTTGGGGCATTACATCAAACAGTGGGTAACTTGGACTGATATGTGTCCAATTAGGACACGAATAGGACACAAAATCCTATAAAAATCTAGGGTTAGCTAGGGGACACCTAGATCTAGGCTAGAATGCAATAATAATAGCAATTACAATAGGTTTTGAAGGGGTTACCTATAGGTGTCAAATCCTCAAAAAAATCCAAAGAGGGGTGTTCCTCTTGATAGCCAAACTTCTCCAAATTGCTCTCAAGCTGAAATAATCTTCCATAAACAGCAAGAATAGGTGAATTAGAACCTAATGCAATTGGTTTGGGTGGAAAAGGAATTAAATAGGAATTTCTATGAATTAAAGAAGATGGAGACTAACCTCTTTCTAAAACTTTGCAAATAAATCTAAGGAAGGCTAGCCCTAATTCCTAGGAGCATTAAATAGAGGGGAGGGATAGTGTTGGCCGGCCATGGGATGGATAGGGCTAGGGTTAGGGTTCTTACAAGTGTTTGGTTGGGCCTCTAAGGCTAAAGTCATAAGTCATGACTTGTGAAATCACAATCCATTCCCAAATCAATTCAAAACCTAATTCCCCAAATAAATTCTAATGAGTTAAATGACACTAACTTAGGTCAAGCTAGGGTTCCATAACCTAACCAAATAGTCATGACCTAGGTTAGCTTCTAGGACAGTCTCCTAAGTCAACACTAGTCAAAGTCAAATATAGCACCAAATCAAATATACTAAAAATCACTGAAAATTCTAATAATTATAATTAATACTAAATAATTCCAAATAATTCCCAAAATTACAAAAATGACTAAAACACCCTCAAGATAGAAATGATTCATGAATACCCTAATCACATGGCTAGGCTCTAGGTCAACAGTCTCTACGGTTTCACTAGCAGCACACCAAATCACAAGTCATGATTTAAATAGTTTTAAAAATGATTAAAAATTACCAAAAATCATAATATAAAATAAATATCAATAAATAATAATTATAATTACAAAATTTCAAAATTACCCTCATCTGGAAAACTGGATGTTACACAAAATAACTGCAAGTTGCGATCACTGAAAAGCCTAGTGAACCTAAAAGAAGGATATAACAAATTATTAATTTTTGGAGATCATATATATATATACATATATATATAAAATATAATATCTATAATATAAAGCACAGTGGGTTTTTGGTCCGATCCATGTGTTTTGGTTCAATAATGATAAAAGGACTAAATTGTCCCTCTCTTTATAAGAAGGAAGGAGGTCCCATGTTGGGTGCGGAGCAACCGGTTGTTCCAACGGCACCCCCGCCTCCAGCTCCTATTGTACCGTCCCTCCCTCTGCCGCCTCCGCTCCATCCTCGCCCACGCCGTCGTCGTCGGCCTCTTCCGCAACCCCTTCGTCGCAAGCAGCCTCCTCCACTGCGCCGCCGACGCCGACGTCGACCCTTCCTTCGTCGCCTCCCTCTTCTCCGCCATGACCAACCCCAACCCCTTCTCCTTCAACACCGTCATCGCCATCTCCGCCGACCCACTCTCCATCTACTCCCAAATGCTACGCCGTCGCGTCCCTCCCGACTCCCACACCTTCTCTTTCTTGCTCCACCACCGTCGTCGCTGCCGCCGCCACCAGGTCGCTCCACGTACACGCCCTCCTCCTCAGATTCTGGCCCGACCCCTTCGTGCAGACCGTCCTGCTCACCGCCTACTCCCGACGCGGCTCCGCCGACCACGCCCTGTGGGTGTTCGACGGAATGCCGCACAGGGACGTCGTCTCCTGGACCGCCACCGTCTCGGGCCTCGCCGCCCTCGGACGTCCCGCGACGGCCCTGCGCATCTTCGCGTCCATGAGGCCCTACGCCGCCCCGAACGCCGCCACCGTGGTTTTTGCCGTGTCCGCCTCCGCCGGGCTCGGGTCCCTGGCGCTGGCCGGGTGCCTGTACGCCTACATCGAGAGGTCCGGGTTCGGAGGTCGCGTCTGTTGGCCCATTTCCTGGTCACAACCGATTTTGATAATCGATATGCACTTAAGTCAATACACAAAATATATAAACTGCTGCTAATCATTTCAGGGTATATGAAATCAATATCAACGGGCGTTGTACTGCATCATCAAGCATAGATATCATCAATCTGAAGATGAATTTCAATAGGATTTAGTTTGAGTTATTTTACAATTTATTTTGTATTTTATCTTTATTGAGTCTAGGACTTAAAATTGTAAAATCGACTAGGTAATACTGGCTTAGGTTTATCCCAGTCCAAATTTCTACAAAGCCTACCTATTTCTATTTCATCTTTATAAAATATTCCAAATTATTTTTACAAACAGTTTTTGACAAATATTTCAAAATTTCCCATGACAGAACTCAAAACCGAGTTCAGCCCAAATTCGGTCCGAACTCTGCCCGAGTTCGGTCAGTTTGAATTCAAATGTCAGTTGCCTCCAAATCTGCATGCAACGTCTATATGCGAGATATTTGCATCAGAATTCTACCGAGTTCGGTCCCAGAAAATACCTATAAATAGAAGAGAGTTTTTTATTTCAAATCACTCATTCATTCTTCATCTTCTCTTCTCTACTCAACAAGTGTTTTCAAACGTTCTAAAGCTTTCAAATCACACATATACTTTTCTTAGCAAAAGCCAGTAATATCTACGTTGATTTAGAGTCTTTTGGTGTCCAAGAGTTGTAAAAAGGTCATTCGAAGTACAACAACTATCTTTGTTGTGGAGTCGATCGTGCGCTCGTCATCAAGCATGGTGTTGTGAAGTTGGTCGTGCACTTGTCACCAAGCACGGTGTTGTAAGAGACTGCAAGCTCTCATTTAGCTTGTGCCAAAGTGGATTAACATCGAACAAGAGTACTTGAGACTGGATTGGTCCTCTCAGAGGGATACCTGTATACATCGCTGTGTCACTGAATTTGATCTCTCTATCTCTTGCTATATTTATTTACTGTCTCTTATTTACTGCCATAGTTATAACTTCAATTTTAAATTGGTGATTATTTTTTGCTGCACACACACACTCTATTCATCCCCCCTCTAGAGGTGCTCAACGGTCCTACAATTATTATCAGAGCAGGTTACTTTCTAATATAACAAACCTCAGAGAGTATATATAGCAGCCGTGAAATCAATATTCAACGGTGAAGAAAAATCCACAAATAGACCCCCACTATTTAATGGTACAAATTATACCTATTGGAAAACACGAATGACTTTCTTCCTAAAATCTCTTGACTTTGATCTTTGGTCTATAGTCATTGATGGTTATAAAAACCAGCACCCACAGTGGTTGAAGGCCAGCTTGTAGACAAGCCTCATGACAAATACACAGAAGCTGAAAAAGCTAAGGCTAGTCTAGATGCTCGTGCCATCAATGCACTATTCTGTGCAATTGATAAAATAGAGTTCAACAGAGTTTTAACCTATAAAATATCTCATAAAATTTGGAAACTTTTTGAGGTAACTCATGAAGGTACTTCCCAAGTGAAGGAATACAAAATTAGTAGACTAACACAGGAATATGAATCTTTCAAGATAAAACCCGGTGAGTCAATTACACAAATGTTCACACGTTTCCTTGATATAACTAATCCTTTGCAATCTCTTGGTAAGTATTACAGCAATCATGAGAAGATCAGAAAAGTGCTACGGGCTCTAACCAAGAACTGGAATCCAAAAGCTACAGCAATCATTGAAGGAAACGATCTCACCACTATGTCCTTGGAAACACTGATGGGCAAGCTCATGACCCATGAGCTTGATCTGCAAGAGTTTGAAGAAGCAACTCCAAAAGAAAAATCTATTGCCTTCAAAGCTCAAGCAAGAAAATCAACATGCAATAATTCTGATGAACAATTATCAAGTGGTGATGAATAAGCCCTACTTATGAAGAACTTCAGGAAATTCCTAAATTTTGAAAAATCAAATAGAAGGAAGAGAGATATCCAAGAAAGCAATAAAGATGAAACCATTTGCTTTGGATGTAAGAAGACAGGGCACGTGAAGAAGGTCTGCCCAACTTTAAAGAAAAGCAGTCCATATGACAGATCAAGATCAAACAGAAAAGCAACAACCAGTCGAAAGTATGCCAACACAAGCATCTGGCAGAAAAGTGATGCCAGTGATACAGAGAAAGAAGACAGACCCTGCAAAAATGTCAATGTCTGTCTTATGGCATTTGATAAGGTATCCTCAAACCCTCTATATGATGATTTTACTTTCGATGAATTAGAAAATGCCTTTAGCGAATTACTTAAAGATCACAGAACTGTGCTTGACAAGTATAAGCAATCTCGAAAAGAGATTAAGGCATACACAACCGAGATAGCTAGACTGTCCAATCTTATTGAAGATATTAAAGAGACGTCTACTACCGGTAACACGAAAGAGATAGCCAAACTCAAGGTAGACTATCATGAGGCTATCCTCAAGATTGAAAAGAAAGAAAGAGATTATGTCAAGATGTAAGAATTATATGACATAGAGAAGAAGAAGCACTTAGTCACAAAACAAAGACTCTCAGATATGACTGCTCGATATGAAGAGTCTGTTGCAATTTCTAAAAAGTTAGAAATCAAGTTAGGCAAACAGGCAATACCTGTGACACAGCCTAAGTTTAGTCCTAATGCTAAGCATACACCTAAGAGGACTAAAAATAAGAAAGCATAGAAGAAACACGACTATCATCATGCTTTCACTTATAGGTTCTCCAAGAAACCAAACAAGCATGTGAACATAGTTTTAACCACTACTGGTTCTAAACTAACTTGCACTTATTGTGGTACACAAGGACACATATCACAGTATTGCTTGGCAAGGAAACTTGTTGACAATCACACTTTATTCTGGAGACCTAAAACTAATCATAATGGACCCTTCAGTAAATGGGTACCAAAGGATTCATCTACTTGTTTTGTAGGTGGACCCTCAATCCTCTCATGCTAAAAGTAAATGGATCCTCGATAGCGGATGTTCGCGGCACATGACTGGTGATGCATCTTTGTTCGCCACACTATCGAAGAAGAAAGAAGGATACGTCTCCTTCGAAAATAATTTGAGAGGTGATATTATTGGTAATGGTACTGTCAGTATTTCTCCTTATCCAGTAATAAAGGATGTTTGTCTAGTAACAGAATTGAAACATAACCTACTAAGCATAAGTCATTTGGCTGATAATGGTTATGGTATCAATTTTGTGAAAGACAAATATACTATATATGATATGTCATCTGGTAATCCCGTATATAAAGGGATTAGAGAAGACAATATTTATGTTTTCTTTTTGGAGATTACTAATAATGGAGGTAGAAGCCTAGTAGCTAATCTAGATGAAAGCTGGCTATGGCACATGAGACTAGGACATACAAATATGGACACTATCTCACGACTCAGTACTAAGAAGTTGGTAAAAGGACTCCCCGAGATTTCATTCAAGAGAGATATGGTATGTGCTGACTGTGAAAAGAACAAAGCATATAGGTCTACATTTAAATCTATCAACGCTGTAAGTATATCTAGACCTTTGCAGTTGATTCATATGGATTTATTTGGTCCTAGTAGAGTCGCTAGTCTTGGCAGTAAGCTCTACGCTTTTGTTATTGTTGATGATTTCTCTCGTTTTACTTGGGTTTACTTTTTATCAAACAACAGTGATGCTATTTTTGAATTTTAGATATTTTGTAAAAAGGTACAAAACGAAAAAGGCTTCATGATTACTCGTATCCGAAGTGATCATGGTGGCGAATTCGTAAATTCTGATTTCAAAAAGTTTTGTGATGATAGTGGATATTACCACAAATTTTTTTGTCCTAGAACTCCCCAACAGAATGGTGTTGTGGAGCGAAAGAATCGTACTCTAAGCGAAATGGCTAGAGTCATGCTGAATCAGCATAGTCTTCCTAAGTATTTTTGGGCAGAAGCTGTTAGTACAGCCTGTCATATTTTGAATAGGGTGTTAATTCGACCTATCTCGAAGAAAATACCATATGAACTTTGGTTTGGAAGGATTCTAAATATTTCTTATTATAAAGTTTTTGGATGTCGCTGTTTTATTCTGAACACCAAGGATAACTTGGAAAAGTTCGACTCTAAAGTGGATGAAGGAATATTTCTCGAATATGCTGCTAAGAGTAAGGGATATAGGATTTTTACTAAAAGATCTATGATTGTTAAAGAATCAATTAATGTTACTTTTGATGAGCTAAATAGTCACAGATCTAGCGACAGTGATGATGAAGATACACATACAAAAAATGAGAAGAGTCCTGTGGAAGATCTGACTCAAAATGTTGATTCGTTAAAGTTCTTACCAGATCATCCAGAGACACTCATTATAGGTGATGTATCAAAAGGTGTAAGTACACGCTTCTCTCTTAAGAATTCTGAAATAGCAGCAAATGTAGCATTTATTTCTCAAATAGAACCTAAGAATATAGATGATGCATTTTTTGATGAGTTTTGGATTGATGCCATGCAAGAGGAACTAAATCAATTTGAGAGAAACCAAGTTTGGGAACTTGTTCCTAAACCTATTGGTCAATCAATAATTGGTACCAAATGGGTGTTCCGAAATAAACTTAGTGAAGATGCACAAGTTCTACGCAACAAAGCACGTCTAGTGGCACAAGGTTATAATCAAGAAGAAGGAATTGATTATGATGAGACTTATGCCCTTGTTGCTAGACTAGAAGTCATCCGCATGTTTTGTGCATTTACATGTTTTAATGATTTTAAATTATTTCAAATGGACGTGAAAAATGCATTTTTGAACGGATTTTTAAAAGAGGAAGTTTTTGTGAAACAACCCCTGGTTTTGAAGATTTTCAAAAACCTGATCACGTCTTCAAGCTTAAGAAAGCACTCTATGGACTCAAACAAGCACCTCGTGCTTGGTATTAACGCCTAAGTGCCTTCTTACTTGATAATGGTTTTTCAAAGGGAAAAGTTGATACTACTTTGTTTATCAAATCTTTAAATGATGACATTCTCCTTGTGCAAATTTATGTAGTTGACACTATATTCGGTTCTACTAATGAAAAACTTTGTCAAGATTTTGCTAAGTATATGCAGAATGAATTTAAGATAAGTATGATGGGAGAGCTAAACTTTTTCCTAGGACTTCAGATCAAACAGCACTCAAAGGGAACATTCATCAACCAAGCTAAGTACACGAAGGACATACTGAAAAAGTACGACTTTGAAAACGTAAAGCCAATCGAAACCCTAATGGCTACATCCATGAAGCTTGATTCTGATGAAAGTGGCAAACCTGTCGACCAGCGTAAGTATCGAGGTATGATTGGTAGTATATTATACTTAACTGCTAGTCGTCCTGATATTATGTTCAGTGTTTGCATATGTGCACGTTATCAGGCAAATCCTAAAGAATCACATTTAAGTGCCGTTAAGTGTATCTTTCGATACCTTAAAGGAACTTCAACAGTCGGCTTATGGTATCCTAAAACCAAATCTTTTGACCTGATAGGTTACTCGAATGTAGATTTTGCAGGATGTAAAATGGACCGTAAAATTACCAGTGGTACATGTCATTTCCTCGGAAAGGCCCTAGTCTCTTGGTTTAGCAAGAAGCAAAATTCCGTAGCATTATCAACTACTGAGGCTGAGTATATCGCCGCAGGTCGTTGCTGTGCTCAGATTTTGTGGATGAAGCAAATCTTAGAAGACTATAATCTGCACTATACTAAGATTCCTATTTATTGTGACAACACTAGCACCATTAATCTGACTAAGAACCCTATTTGTCACTTACGCACAAAATACATTGAGATACGTCATCAATTTTTACGTGATCATCAAAAATACGAAGATATCTGCTTAGAGTTCATTGACACAGATCATCAACTAGCAGATATTTTCACAAAACTATTGGCTGAAGATCGGTTTAACATAATGAGGCGAGAGCTCGGTATACTTGAATTTTCAGATTCATAATGTAGTATGGCAATTAAATTTGATTTTATGACTTGCAACTTTGAAATTTATTTAACAAAAATTATTTTGGAGTATAAGCCTAAAAAGGGTCTGTCTATCACTACGACTACGGTCGAAGCGAAGCGGTATTTAAGAGTTCTCCGGTGAATCTCCGTTAGCTGGGACAATACCCCTACAGCTAAACCCAAAATAATACACGCTATTAAATATAGGAGTCAAAAAGTCATAAAGTTAAAATTCAAATACCAAACCTGCATTTATTGTCTCGGAAATGCAAGTAGCCGAACTCAGCCCGAACTCTGACCGAGTTCGGGCCGAATTTGGACCGAGTCCGGTCGGTGCTGTATTTACTTCCAGAACCGAACAGCCGGCCCTAACCCCTATTTATACCCCACTTCTCCTCTTCTTTTTCACTCACCAAACCGAGAAATCATCTCCTTCCTCTCAAAAACACTTTCCTCCTCCTTTATTGCAAGTGTTCTAGGAGATCTGGTGGATAACTCGATTTCGTTCTCTTCCTCCTTTTTCGAGGTACTTCACTTCTTTTCTCTTTTTCTTCCATGGCTCCTAAACGTCAGAGGGGATCAATTAATCCTTCCCAAGCTGGGTCCTCCTCATCTGACTATACTCCAGCTAGTCTGTTTAGTCCAGCCAGACCAGTAGGATCAGAGGATTTTGATTCCACTTTATTTCCTGATAAAGAATTCTCTGACCTATGGTTTGATTCTTTCTTCGGTCGAAAAATTTGTTATGAAGCTTTTGTAAACTTTACAATTGTTTCTGAGTATGCTCCTACCTTTGACAATCTAGGCTACCGAGATTTTTTCGAAGTAGCTGAAAACATCTTTGACAATACAGTCCGTATGTTTTACTGCAACCTGCAAGTAAAACCAAACGGCAACTTCTATTCTTGCGTTGCTGGGCAAGAATTGGAGTTTAGTGCCGCTGATATCAGTGAATACTTTCATGTTCCTGATGTTGGTGAAGCTCTGGTGGATATTCATCATGTCCAATTTGCAGAGGATGTCACCCTTACCTCCTTCAAGGAATTGATTTGTCATCCAAACCCCATTCCTCGAAGAGTATTTTCAAAACATCTAAACCAAAATTTTTATGAACTCCATCGTTTCATTTTCTCTATACTCCTTCCTAAGAAAGGATCTACCGACGAGATTACTTTCTTAAAGCTCTCTGCTATGTACCATATTCATTTTGGTATTCCTGTAACCCATCTTCCCAAATTTTTTATAATATATTTTATTTATTTATTTAAATTAAATGGTGATTTTTAGATTTTATAAATAATTATTTAGTTAATTTTTACGGTAGATGATTTTAGCCATATTGGAGTTTTGTAGTACAAGACGACTAGGAATCGTGGCACGGATAGTGCAATGGCGTGCTTTGACTAGTGTGTTAGCCTTGATAGGGAAGGCCGAGCCATAGCGATGTCCTAACTAGGAAAACCAAGCCAAGTTATGACTTAACCCTTACCGATGGTTTATTTATTCATTATTTATATTATTGAATTTTAGGAAATCAGTTATACCATTTTAGTCGGACTGGACCCGAACTGAGCCCAAGCCCATGTAGGTCATGCGGCACGTCCAATGACATTCGTGTTGATGGAAGTTGGTGAGTGTGTTATATTCCATTTTAATTATTTAATGAATATTTTATAATATTCGTAATTGAATATTATAATTATCATTATTAGTTGATATCCGGTAATATTGGTATAAAATAGGTCCGTGTACATATTAGGATTTTTAGACCTCACAAGTTGTATATATACACAATTATTGTTTTATTGAATTTTGTTATACTTATTATTATTTTATTGAAGTTATTATTATATAATAATATTATTATTGTTGGTGATATTATATTTGTCAAATAAATGTTATATATATATATATATATATATATATATATATATATATATATATATTTATACAAATAAGCCCAACTCTAGGAACAAATGCCACTGGATTGATATTATATTTGTCAAATAAATGTTATATATATATATATTTATACAAATAAGCCCAACTCTAGGAACAAATGCCACTGGATTTTATTTGGAGTTTTATCGAGATTATATATAAGTAAATATATATATATATATATATATATATATATATATATATATATATATATATATATATATATATATATATAATAGAATAAGTTATTTGTAAACTATACTTACAAATTGACCCTACAGGGACATATACGCAAATACTGACATTATAGGGACTTATGTGGAATAAGCGGTGGGCTACTGTTCCTAGTAGCAGCTAACCCGAGAGGTAACAGCACCCGAGCCCAAAAGAAAAATAAACCCGAGAGAGGGGAGTTCCCGACTTCCTCTCTTATAAACGTGCGAGAGGAAGTTTTAGTCGACTACCATGAAACCCTAACCAAGATCGCCGTCACCTTCCCCACACATGGGCGACCCACATACCGCCGGAACAACCGCTGCGCCGGCCGAACGACAGCCCGAGAGCCACGCGCACGGAGGTGGGAGCATCAGTGCCCACGGCAACAGCAGCCACATGGCTGTTTTGGCGACGTACTTTTTCGATCATGCCGTATGATCGATTTGTACACCGCTTTCGCAGGTACGTAGACAACCTAACCGAGTTCGCGACCCTTCAATTATTTTAGTTTGATTCGCGATGTACGCGAAGAAAATCAAATACCAAAATCGAGGAAAAACCCGATTTTTAGAAGTTAGAAACGGTACTAAAACCCTAAGTTCGCGGTCGATTTTTGACCAGGACAATGCGAACCTTGGAAAACTGCTTGAACAGATTTGTTGACAACATATACGAGATGTCGACGCCATTCATAATTTTATTTTTTATTGGATAGTTTGTGATTAATTCAGTTTCAAACTTTTAGAAAAACCTGTTTTCGAAATTGTGAAAATTCAGTAAAACTCATCCACATGATGTGCGTTCTGCCAATCCAGGCGACGTGGTCACGAACCGTAAGCATTGAAAGATGCGTAATGGCTTCGTGGACGTGTGGGCTTTGACGGAATTCAAATTGGTCGCGTGTGCGCGACGAATTTAATGCGTATCCGTCGAAATCGCCCCGTATCCGTGCAATGCAAATTCAGTCATAACTTTGTGTGCGCTCGCCAGATCGAGACGAAACTTACGCCAGCAGGACCGTATCATTTTTTTGATCCTGTATGCCAAGTTTGGTTCGATCCTGAGACAGTTGATTGGATCGCCGTTTTGCGGGCCCCACGGTCCAACTCAATGGGCAATTTTGTGCACGGGCCGCCGAAATCCAACTTTGGACATACGGTTGGATTCGTATCATCAAAACGAATATGTAGACATGTAGTTTGATAATTTTAGAGACCATTGATCCTGGCACGTTTTTCGGTACAAAGTGGGTCCAACGGCGGACACCGTTTTGACCCAAAATTACCGTTTTACCTCTGTGTCCAGAATTGGACTTAAGGACAGGTAATTCTGGCTATTTTGACTATTATGAGAACATTGGTAATGTTTATTTCAGCTTTCGGGAACTGTTGTGCGAGTTTTGACTATTATGGCATTCTGAGTGGTTCAGATTATCGGTTACACCAGTACAGGACCACAGGCGAGTACAGTTTATTGTCTGTATTTTGATATTGATTTTCACTATATTTCATTGGTTGGCCATTGGTTATGTGATTATTTTCTATTATAAATTGTTGAGTCATGAATGAGAAGTACCAAGGATGTGTGATCTGACCTTAGACCGTGTAGACCGTGTTTATTATTGCATTTATTTCTTGTAGACAGTGTAGACAGTAATTTATTTATTACGAAGTAGACAGTATAGACAGTGATTTATTTATTGCAAAGAAGACAGTGTAGACCTTGATTATTATTGCATTTAAACTGTGTAGTTCGTGATTATTATTTTTGTAGACAGTGTTTCTTTATTGCAATATTAACTGTAGACCGTGTAACTGTAGACCGTGTAACTTTAGACCGTGTAGACCGTGTCGCATAATTGTCCCGAGACCGATCACATATCAAAGGTACTTCTAACAGTTGGGGAAAATATTTTGTGTCTATTTATTTGCTATTGGTTTTCCGTATTTCCTGTTTATTTTCAAAAACATGTAATTGATGTCTAAACTCTGTTGTATAGTCATTTTCTTTATTTAAAATTGTATTCAGTGAATTGTGCTCGTTTCATTCCTGACTGGAAACCAACATTTTCAGGTTAGCCGTGGATTCACTTAGCTTGGGAAGTGACGGAAATACTTGCAGACAAAAGTCTAGAGACTAGCTAGATAGTTGAGTTGTAGTCATTCATTTATTTGTACAAGTTTATATTTTTCTACAAATGTAAAACTTGTGATCATTGTAAGTTAAATTAATTATGTGAATGAGTATTATTTGTGATTTTGATCATCATGGCCGTGACAGCGTTCTACCGTCGACATTGCGGCGTAGGCTGGCTTGGACACGTCTCGTATCCGTTTAAAAAAAATAGGTACGGGTCGTGACATATTTTTGTGGTGGCCCATGCAGGTCTGTCTTCGCAAATCTTGCGAACTCGTGATAGTACTTAAGTTAGTCGTACTATTGCGAGCCTGCGACTAGGAAATGCTCATTCACGAATTAAGGATTAATTTAATTTAAGAGAATGACTAGGACTAGGAGTTCCTTATACAAAATTTACCGATGGATAGTCTAGGCTATGCAATTTAGATAAGGAGTTATTAATTTTGATAGTTTGTCAATCCCCATAGGTACACGACTACCTTTTGATATGACGACATGATCCAATGTGGATAGATTATTCACTTGGTGATACGGGACTTTCTAGAATTAATATTCTAACCTAGATGAATTATTCAATTCCTTCTCCTTGTCTCTTTAGATATCATCATCACATCTTAGTCCAAATTGCCTATTTAGTTCCTATTTTGCCCTAAGAATTATTATTTTATAAAATTTTCATTATGTTACCCATATACGAACCTCGGGTTAGTTTCGATTCAAGTTTTTCCTCCATGATTTGAATACATATGAAATAGATACTAGGATGGTTGTATTTCTTTGTCTTTAGTTATTTTCCTCCCTGTTCACCTTTTATTTTAAGGGTTGTAACTGATAGTACTCACGCTTTATTTCCTAGTCAACATGTTTGAATCTCTAGGCGCTCATGAATTTTTTTTATAGATATAGTTAAAGGTGTATTAGTTAACTCATAATGGCAGGACAGCAGTGCACTATCATCATTTATTCGAATTATGGAGACTATAGATTCACTGCAGCCAGCAGCGCACTGGCGAGGTACGACCCCTAGAGTTGAAATTAGTTTAAGGAAATATAGTTTATAGAATATTGCTAAAACTTTGGCTAGTGGTCCTATTTGATCGTAGTTACCCTGGTATCGAGATAAGATAGAGTATCTGATAGCATATCACATCTGAATCACGGAACCAAGGGTTTACCACAGCTAGAGTATACGGGCGAGGCGTAACCCGCGGTGAAATGACTTCAAACATGATTACAAGTTTGGGATACCATAGAGGATAGGACAATGCCATGCATGTCCCATAAGATCCAAAGCCGATATTAGTGGATGTTTTGTAAGTTGGGTAGCATGTCTCCCGACCTAGCATTCTGTAGTCCTTGTGACTTATTGACGAGGAAATTGATTAACACTAATAGGTTTACCTAGAATATAGAAGTTAGAGGTCATAACCCATTAGTCGACCAAGTCCTTGTGGAAAAGAAGATAGTAGGAAGACTGTATAAGCAAGAACACCGGGTAAGGTTTGATTCTCACAAAACTCGAACTACTTGTGCCTTCTTTCAAAATCTCGCATAAATGTATTCGACTATCTTAACAAACGCTGATGTTACAGCTTAGATTTGCAAGCTCACTCTGTTCTTGAGCTTGATTCGAGGCATATGTTTAGTGGGGACGCCTGCTAACTTATTGTCTAATCAAAATCAGTGTATTATGGTCTGATCAACCATGATGCATTTGGTTCGCTCTTTGTTTAATTACACTACGTGGATGGAGATATATAGGTATCTAGGATCTCATCCGCGACTGCTTGACAATTCTTTTTGAATTATACATTCGCCCTTGAATCACGTAATTGTATTCGATGACATCTTTCCTGAACTCCTTATTGCTTTTGTCTTTCACTAATTGGAAAGACGAATGTTCGTATTTGATAGATAGATACAGCATTTTCCCTATGGCTACGATAGTTGTATACGCAAGTGTAGCTACCATTGGCCAGCCATGTGACTAGAACCTTGCCTTGAGTTACTCATTCTCCTTCCGACCCTCAAACTACTATTGGAACCCCTAGCCATCTGAATTTGAGAATGATTAGGGTTTACCATTGGTCAAAATGCCAACCTAGGAGACTACCTATCCTCCAGAGACCAAATGTTGTGAGCCTCTAATCAATTGTTTGAAGCTTGCTTCAACTAGAACCCTTGTGATAATAAGTCTGGCAGGTTGGACCCCAATAGAAATTCATGACTCAGTTGTTAGAAATCTCTTTATATGACGTGTCTTAGAGCTGGTTACCCCGTCGATAACTCTTGTACACTATGGATGTGTATGTTCTTCTATTTTATCGACCATGTGTATTTGTACACCCTCGTTTCTTATTTATTTAGGAATGATCATTGACTTGACTTACGTCTACCATATTCCGTTACGCCGTGCCTTATTTTCTATTAACAAGAGTCGAGGTACAGTATTCGAATTTTGGGAACCCTCTAACCTCATTATTCCTAAACCCTGTCTTAGCTTCTAAGGTGGGTAGACTGTAAACCTTCTAAATTTTAGGATATATGAAGATTATCGATTGATCAAAATAATTTTCCATTAGGGCAGAAATTAGTACCCCATGGACTCCCACTTTCCATTTAGATTATTTTGTGCCCCGACCGTGTTATTAATATTCGGAGCACAAGACCAGCTGTTACCTTCCAACAAATTTTATATGCAAGATCTAGACGAGTCCACCTTCATCTAGGTATATTATGTCCCACTCAAACCCGTCCCCTTGTACTCTATTTTCATGGTACGACTTTCAGGTAAAAAGGACTAGCTACAACCATTACCATAATACCGATAAACTTTCCAACTACAATTAGAGACTCAACCTTGACTCAATTCATTCGACCCAATATATGGTGGTGATCTACTCGAAGACACTACGCACATGTCACCAGTGTGCCACTCAATTGTGCCTTCTCGTGCTACTTAAACACAAAAGTCACGGAAGACACATTTTTGGGCTTTAAGGACCTAGCTAACCAACCAGACTGGCAACTAGTTCGACCACTTGGGTGAAATCTGTTCTAGGTTACCCTAACCTAGTAGAAATAGTCTTATCATAGGAATCTTGTCCAGTCCATATAGATTGAAGTCCAAGGTTCATCCAACTGACGATTGATGCCCAATTAAGGAACCTATTAAGACCCAATAAAATCAATCCATGCATACCACCATATTTGGACTATAAAACCAAACTTTCTGAAATAGGTATCTATACCCATTATGTTGTCTCCCTTCTTAGAATGTGAGGTCATTCGTAACCCTTATTCCATCTACCAGGAAGTCGCGATACGATCTTGTATTGCATTTTATCCCTTGCTCGTATGTTTAAATAACCCCGGGAAAGGTTACCATTTGATTTCTCAAATTTCGTTCCATTATGGAACCTTGTTTAGAATTTCGAGAACAAAATTTTTGTATTGCACGGATCGCAAGCCCCTCTAAGAAATGAAGATTTTTTTTCGAGTTAACAAGTGACTGGACTAGAGTAGCCGATCTAGCAAATATGTCAATGGCTCATAAACTTTTTTTCTATCTGCGCCTTGGATACTCTCTATCGCTCTGGAAACTTCATATTCGCTCTCGATTAATTTCCCTTATCTTCCTGTCCTTCCTATTGCATAGTGACGAATGGTCAGGCTTATTAGAATTTACCAATATTTCTTAGCTACTTGTGCAAATTTGTTGCTTGTTAAAATATTCAGGTTGCTTGATAAGTAGGAGAGGGTGATAGATGCCATAAGCAGTGGATATTTGTTGGTAGAAATTTTAGCAAGTAGTTGGGTTATTATAAAGTTTTGGTGACATGAGATTGGGGGGGAGTAGTGTGACCCAAGGTGGGTAGAAGACCTCGGGGTTTCGTAGCTACAAGATGGCTAGGAGGAGGATATAAACTATTTTTGAGGAATTAAAATTCGAGGAGATTAAGGTAATGGTAGATTTTCTTGTTGAATTTAAGAAATAATTATGAATTAGAATTTCGAGGACGAAATTATTTTTAAGGTGGGTAGATTTGTAACCCCTCTTCCCAAATTTTTATAATATATTTTATTTATTTATTTAAATTAAATGGTGATTTTTAGATTTTATAAATAATTATTTAATTAATTTTTACGGTAGATGATTTTAGCCATATTAGAGTTTTGGAGTACAAGACGACTAGAAATCGTGGCACGGATAGTGCAATGGCGTGCTTTGACTAGTGTGTTAGCCTTGATAGGAAAGGCCGAGCCATAGCGATGTCCTAACTAGGAAAACCAAGCCAAGTTATGACTTAACCCTTACCGATGGTTTATTTATTCATTATTTATATTATTGAATTTTAGGGAATCGGTTATACCATTTTAGCCGGACTGGACCCGAACTGAGCCCAAGCCCATGTAGGTCATGCGACACGTCCAATGACATTCGTGTTGATGAAAGTTGGTGAGTGTGTTATATTTCGTTTTAATTATTTAATAAATATTTTCTAATATTCGTAATTAAATATTATAATTATCATTATTAGTTGATAACCGGTAATATTGGTATAAAATAGGCCCGTGTACATATTGGGATTTTTAGACCGCACAAGTTGTATATATATATATACACAATTATTGTTTTATTGAATTTCGATATACTTATTATTATTTTATTGAAGTTATTATTATATAATATTATTATTATTGTTGGTGATATTATATTTGTCAAATAAACGTTATATATATATATATATATATATATATATATATTTTATATATATATATATATATATATATATATATATATATATATATATATTTTATATATATATATATATATATATATATATATATATATATATATATATATATATATATATATATATATATAATATATATATATATTTTTATATATATAAGCCCAACTCTAGGAACAAATGCCACTGGGTTTTATTTGGAGTTTTATCGAGATTATATATATATATATATATATATATATATATAGAATAAAAAAATATATATATATAGAATAAGTTATTTGTAAACTATACTTACAAATTGACCCTACAGGGACCTATACGCAAATACTGACATTATAGGGACTTATGTGGAATAAGTGGTGGGCTACTGTTCCTAGTAGAAGCTAACCCGAGAGGTAACAGCACCCGAGCCCAAAAGAAAAACAAACCCGAGAGAGGGGAGTTCCCGACTTCCTCTCTTATAAACGCGCGAGAGGAAGTTTTAGTCGACTACCATGAAACCCTAACCAAGATCGCCGTCACCTTTCCTACACATGGGCGACCCACCCGCCGCCGGCGCAACCGTCGCGCGCGGCCGGACGGCGGCCAGAGAGCCACGCGCGCGGAGGTGGGAGCAGTAGTGCCCACGGCAATAGCAGCCACAGGGCTGTTTCGGCGACGCACTTTTTCGATCACCATGTGATCGATTTGCATGCCGCTTTCGCAGGTACGTAGACAACCTAACCGAGTTTGCGACCCTTCAATTATTTTAGTTTGATTCGCGATGTACGCAAAGAAAATCAAATACCAAAATCGAGGAAAAACCAAATTTTTAGAAGTTAGAAACAGTACTAAAATCCTAAGTTCGCGGTCGATTTTCGACCAGGACAACGCGAACCTTGGAAAACCGCTTGAACAGATTTGTTGACAACATATACGAGATGGCAACCCCATTCATAGTTTTTTTTTCATTGGATAGTTTGTGATTAATTCAGTTTCAAACTTTTAGAAAAACCTGTTTTCGAAATTGTGAAAATTCAGTAAAACTCATCCACATGACGTGCGTCCCGCCAATTCGGGCGACATAGTCGCGAATCGTAAGCATCGAAAGGTGCGTAATGGCTTCATGGACATGTGGTCTTTGACGGAATTCAAATTGGACGCGTGTACGCGACGAATTTAATGCATATCCGTCAGAATCTCCCCGTATCCGTGCAATGTAAATTCAGTCATAACTTTGTGTGCGCTTGCTAGATCGAGACGAAACTTGTGCCAGAAGGACCGTATCATTTTTCTGGTCCTGTATGCCAAGTTTGGTTCGATTCTGAGGCAGTTGATTGGATCGTCGTTTTGCGGGCCCCACGGTCCAACTCAACGGGCAATTTTGTGCACGGGCCGCGAGAATCCAACTCTGGACATACGGTTGGGTTCGTATCGTCAAAACGAATCCGTAGACATGTAGCTTGATGACTTTAGATACCATTGACCCTGGCACATTTTTTGGTGTAAAGTCGGTCCAACGGCGGATACCGTTTTGACCAAAAATTACCGTTTTGCCCCTGTGTCCAGAATTGGACTTAAGGACAGGCAATTCTAGCTATTTTGACTATTCTGAAAACATTGGTAATATTTATTTCAGCTTTCGGGGATTGTTTTACGAGTTTTGACTATTGTGGCATTCTGAGTGGTTCAGATTATCGGTTACACCAGCACAGGACCACAGGGGAGTACAGTTTATTGTCTGCATTTCGATATTAATTTTCACTATATTTTATTGGTTGGACATTGGTTATCTGATTATTTTCTATTATAAATTGTTGAGTCGGGAATAAGAAGTACCAAGGATGTGTGATATGACCTTAGACCGTGTAAACCATGTAGACCGTGTTTATTATTGCATTTATTTCTTGTAGACAGTGTAGACAGTGATTTATTTATTGCAAAGTAGACAGTGTAGACAGTGATTTATTTATTACGAAGAAGACAGTGTAGACCGTGATTATTATTGCATTTAAACTGTGTAGTTCGTGATTATTATTTTTGTAGACAGTGTTTCTTTATTGCAATATTAACTGTAGACCGTGTAACTGTAGACCGTATAACTTTAGACTGTGTCGCATAATTGTCCCGAGACCGATCACATATCAAAGGTACTTCTAACAGTTGGGGAAAGTATTTTGTGTCTATTTATTTGCTATTGGTTTTTCGTATTTCCTGTTTATTTTCAAAAACATGTAATTGATGTCTAACCTCTGTTGTATAGTCATTTTCTTTATTTGAAATTGCATTCAGTAAATTGTGCTCGTTTTATTCCTGACTGGAAACCAATATTTTCAGGTTAGCCATGGATTCACTTAGCTTGGGGAGTGACGGGAATACTTGCAGACAAAAGCCTAGAGACTAGCTAGATAGTTCAGTTGTTGTCATTCATTTATTTGTACAAGTTTATATTTTTCTACAAATATAAAACTTGTGATCATTGTAAGTTAAATTAATTATGTGAATGAGCTTTATTTGTGATTTTGATTTTCATGACCGTGACAACGTTCTACCGCCGACACTGCAGCGTAGGCTGGCTTGGACATGTCTCGTATCCGTTTAAAAAAAAGGGTACGGGTCGTGACAATTTCTTTCTCTATCTCCAAGACTATGATGGCCTGGATGCTGAACTGCAGAAATGTAGGACGCAAGCTGGTGTATCCTATGCACCTGGCCTCTATCTTTCGCAGGTTTGATATTGATCTTCAAACCTGTGCCTACTCCTCTACTCCCATCGAGCTCACCAGATCTCGTAGATATCCTGCTCCACCTCTGCCTCCTGGAGCTCAGCCTGCTCCAGATGTCGGTGCTGAGGCTCCTGATGCTGCTCCTGCTCCAGGATTCGATCCAGGATTCTATCAGAGATTTGATGACTTTGTTGCTCTTTCTGCGCAACGTCATCAAAACTATCTTGACTCGGAGTTTCACCACATCTATCAGGCTCAGGTGTTGCGGAACGGGATTACGGATCTTCACTGGAGTCTCTCTCATAATCCAGTTCATCCAGTCACTATTGTTCCTCACCCAGGCTTCACAGGTCTTAGGTTCGGAGATGAGGCATCTTTTTCTTACTTCGATCCTACTGCAGCTTATTTTCCTCCTGATGCTCCTGACGGTGATGACCCCACTATGTGATGCTGACTCAGCTGATGGATAGTGGATATGATGTTAGTAGATGATCTTTTGCTATGATGTAGTTTTTTTTTATTTTGTCTAAACTTCCTAGTTAGACATATTTAGTACTTCATGATTGTATCTTTGCACTTTTAGTGAGATATTTCAGTACTTTACTTCAGCACTTCTTTCCATATAGTTGTCTATTTATGTTGTGTTTATGGATATCTTCTGCTTCACTTTGTCTGTTTTTGGTTTAAATTGTTGGCTTCACACATTACGGGAGAGCCAAAGTCATTTTTATATTGACAAAGGGGGAGAAAGAAGCCATACCAAATAGCACAAATAGCACAAGCATACTTTCAAATCATTCCATCCAAAACAAAACCATCTCAGGTATTTTGTTTGTTCTATTTTTTAAGATATATTTTGGTATAGACTCAAGTTTGTCAATTATCAAAATGGGGGAGATTGTTAGCCCATTCCTTGGTCACACCCGATTTTGATAATCGACATGCACTTAAGTCAATACACAAAATATACAAACTGCTGCTAATCATTTCAGGGTATATGAAATCAATATCAACGGGCATTGTACTGCATCATCAAGCATAGATATCATCAATCTGAAGATGAATTTCAATGGGATTTAGTTTGAGTCATTTTATAATTTATTCTGTATTTTATCTTTATTGAGTCTAGGGCTTAAAATTATAAAATCGACTAGGTAATACTGGCTTAGGTTTATCCCAGTCCAAATTTCTACAAAGCCTACCTATTTCAATTTCATCTTTATAAAATATTCCAAATTATTTTTACAAACAGTTTTTGACAAATATTTTGAAATTTCCCATGACAGAACTCAAAAGCATGTTCGGCCCGAGTTTGGTCCGAACTCTGTCCGAGTTCGGTCAGTTTGAATTCAAATATCAGTTGCCTCCAAATCTGTATGCAACGTCTATATGTAAAATATTTGCATCAAAACTGTGCCCGAGTTCGGTCCCAGAAAACACCTATAAATAGAAGAGAGTTTTTTTATTTCAAATCACTCATTCATTCTTCATCTTCTCTTCTTTACTCAACAAGTGTTTTCAAACATTCTAAAGCTTTCAAATCACACCTATACTTCTCTTAGCCAAAAGCCAGTAATATCTACATTGATTTAGAGTCTTTTGGTGTCCAAGAGTTGTAAAAAGGTCATTCCAAGTACAACAACTATCTTTGTTGTGGAGCCGGTCGTGCGCTCGTCATCAAGCACGGTGTTGTGAAGTTGGTCGTGCACTTGTCACCAAGCACGGTGTTGTGAAGTTGGTCGTGCACTTGTCACCAAGCACGGTGTTGTTAGAGACTGCAAGCTCTCATTTAGCTTGTGCCATAGTGGATTAACATCGAGCAAGAGTACTCGAGACTGGATTAGTCCTCTCATAGGGATACCAGTGTACATTGCTGCATCACTGAGTTTGATCTCTCTATCTCTTGCTACATTTATTTACTGTCTCTTATTTACTGCCATAGTTATATCTTCAATTTTAAATTGATGATTATTTTTCGCTGTACACACACACACTCTATTCACCTCCCTCTAGAGGTGCTCAACGGTTCTATAGCATCTCCGTCCGAAACTCCCTGGCGCTGGTCCGGTGCCTGTACGCCTACGTCGAGAAGGCCAGGTTCGTGTCCGTGCCATTATGGCACGGGTTATCCACTAGTATAATATAAAACAGAGTGGATTTGTGGTATGACCCATGTGTTTTTGTTCAACGATGATGAAAGATCTAAATTATTCCTTTCTCTCTATAAGAGAGGAGGAGGTCCCATGTTGGGTGCAGAGCAACCGGTTGTTCCAATGGCACCCCCGCCTCTAGCTCCTCTTGCACCGTCCCTCCCTCCGTCGCCTCCGCTCCATCCTCGCCCATGCCGTCGTCGCCGGCCTCTTCCGCAATCCCTTCGTCGCAAGCAGCCTCCTCTCTCTATATATATACTAGTGGATAACCTGTGCCATAATGGCACGAACACGAACCCGGTCCTCTCGATGTAGGCGTGCGTGGAGCGACCTGGTAGCGGCGGCAGCGGCGGCGGTGGTGGAGCAAGGAAGAGAATGTGTGGGAGTCGGGAGGGACGCGACGGCGGAGCATTCGGGAGTAGATGGAGAGTGGGTCGGCGGAGATGGCGATGGCAGTATTGAAGGAGAAGGGGTTGGGGTTGGTCATGGCAGAGAAGAGGGAGGCGGCGAAGGAAGGGTCGGCGTCGGCGTTGGCGACACGGTGGAGGAGGCTGCTTGTGACGAAGGGGTTACGGAAGAGGCCGACAACGACGGGGTAGACGATGATGGAGCGGAGGCGACAGAGGAAGGGATTGTGCAAGAGGCACTGGAGACGGGGGTGTCATTGGAACAACCGGTTGCTCCGCACCCAACATGGGACCTCTTTCTCTCTTATAGAGAGAGGGACAATTTAGTCATTTCATCATCGTTGAACCAAAGCACATGGGTCGGACCAAAAATCTATTGTGCTTTATATTATACTAGTGGGTAACCCGTGCCATAATGGCACGGACACAAACAACAGATCCGACAGCCGAAGGTCGCTCTACCTGTGCTGCTTCATCTTCTCGAGGACTGATCCGACTGGGCCACCACCTGGAGAAGGGTCGAGTGACTTCTCTCCTGCTGAAGAATGCCTCCCGGAGATCCTCCGTGGTAACCTCACTGCCGCCGGCTGCTTCGGTTCGTGCTGCGGGTTGAGGCTCATGGCGAAGCTGGAGTTCCTGTTCTCCGCGGCGGAGGGGAGGCTCTGCTGCCGCCGTCTCCGTCGCCGTTCGGAGGGACGTGAGGGAGAAGTTGGGATGTTGGGATGAACGTGAGGGAGATGTTGGTGTTTGCCATTAAAATCTTTTGATTACAAATTTCAATTACAAACAGAATAGTGTTACAATGTAGGACTTAGATGTAGTCCTAGGAGTACACTTTTGTTTATCTGGGTCCCTTGTGCCGATAGAGCGAGTGGTAATGCATTGACTCCGTTGACGATCTGCCGACGGTTATCGGTTCTCTGAAGGTCTGAGTTTCTCTGGGTGCTAGAGCTTACGGAGAGGAAGAAGACGTTGAGTGTCTGTATCTGCCTCTCTGTGTGTGTGTTCGTAGGTCCGTCCTCTTTGTTAGAAGGAAACGATCCCTCTATTTATAGTCTGCAGGCTGGCTGCTCATGCGCACATATGTAGGATGCACCGATTTTTGGGGATGCCACGTGGTGATTGCTGATGGAGGTGCATGGACGATACGCTCTAATTGAGGAGTTGAATCCTTCCTGTTGCCTTTGTGGGCTGCAGTCGAGCTAACACGTAGCAATGGAGAGGATCTTTCAGTTGCTGAGATCTTGGGTGATTAGCACCCTTTCTTAGGCTGAATCGAGTTAAAGGACACATGTCGTAGGTCCAAGGCTCGGAGATCTCGGATTTGGTGGGGAGTGATCTGATAGGATATGCCTGGGATTGGGCGCATGAGGAGACTTTGGCTTGTAACCTTTAGGAGTCACGAACCTGTCTGGGTGCATGACTTTTGAGGCGCATGTGGGGCTTCATCAGTGACTTTGATTTCTGTCTTTAGGGATCAGAGAAAAGTCTGAGACGCATGGCTTTTGAGGTGCATACAGAGATTTGGGCGCATGGTTACGGAGGCGCATGCGAAATGGTTGGGCGGCCACGTGGCTTGTAACCGCCGGAGGAAAGTAATGATGTTGCCGACGTTAGTGACGCTTCGTCTTCTGAAAAAGTTGTCAACTGTTCAGTCCTCGGAGACTGGCTACTATCGTGTCAGTCTTCAGCATTTAATGTTCTTTGACCGGTGATGGGTTATTGAGTGGGTGTGTTGATCTGCGTTCCACTAGGCGCATAGGGACGCGTGGGATGCATCCTTATACGACGCTTGGTGCTGATGGACGCGTCTATATGATGCGCGGTCCGACCGGCACATCCATTTTCATGATACGTCTTTATTGGTCCGACTGTTACGTTCTTCGAGTGCTTTAAATAGCCATTTTTGACTTGACCGAATTCGAAGAGTCAGGTTCATCACCATAAATACAAATTTATTACACGAGATTCGAAGAGCCCGCCACTTGGCACATGGATTTGATTTGTCCGGCCTATAAATAGTGGCAAGGAGAGAGTTTGCTTCTCGTTCTCTTACGTCCTCCCGAATGAACTTGTTTGCTCGAGCACATTCTATTGACGAGATGCTCCCGAGGGTGAAGATGCGACGACTTGTCTTTATTTATGCACTCGTGAAGGTGACTGTTACATCCAAAAGTCAGGGTCGAGGGCTTCTGAGGCAGATGGAAGGTGCCTATTGCATCCAAAGATCGGGATGCTCGAACCTCGTCTCTGTTATGCTGGAAGAGCCGCAGATCGAAATTACGGTGCCCCGGCTTTGGAGGCTCTTTTCTCTGTCAGAGTGGGTGTTGCCCATTCTAGTTGTGTTGAAAGCCTCCTTTTACCGCGGGTCAATTGCGGTGCTCTCCTCTTCCTTTGGGCTTTGGAGAGCTCTTCCTCCAGCTAGGGGGTTGATTGCCCACCCTCGTTCTGCTCAATAAATGCTTTACTAGTCGAAATATTTGATCGGGTCGAGGTAAGGCGCATATACTGAGACTTCATGATGCACATAACTGAGGCTCTTGAAGAGATGCGCCTGATTGAGACATCGAAGAGATGCGCCTGACTGAGATGATGAAGGGCGGCGCATAACTAAGCTGCTGAAGGGATGCACCTGGCTGAGACGCTGAAGTGATGCGCCAAACTGAGACGCCGAAGAGATGCACCTGTTTGAGAGCGCATGGCGAGATGCGCCCGTTTGAGAGCGCATGGTGGTTGCTGCGCCTGGCTGTAGACTTAGGATCTTCTTTTTTATAGAAGTTCTCCTTTGTACTGCCTTTTTTAGACATATAATAGACTTTTATATAAAATAAAAATCTTCTTTTAATGTCTAAGCTTTTGCTGTTTGCTGTGCCAAGTACTTCATCTGAGCTTTCTGGCGCATGTAGTGTTAGGCGCATAGGATTTTTGGTTCTGAAATTCCATGCTTCTACAAGACCTCCTTCAAAGTTTTCAAAATTTTTTGTCAAGTTTTGGAATACTTTGAATAAGAAGCATGGTGGTGTCTTCAACGGGGCGCATGACTGTTCGGGCGCATGAGTACTCCGCGTATCAGTGATGTTGTGCATGCTCCTCTCAGTTAATCTAAATGATAACACTTCGAAGTAACCAAAAAGATAAATGATGATCTTTTTGGATTTATTTGTAGTTATCACTTCATAGAACCCGAGGCGGCGGCTGATGTCACTTCTCATCAGTTTCTGCGTATGCCTAAGCCTATAAATAGGCGTCTGATGGAGAGAGAGGGTTCTTCTCCACTTTGCTTTCTTCTTCTCTAGAGTTCTTCTTTCGAAAAACCCTAATCTTTTTCTTCTACGAGATGGCCCCCAAGACTCCTCACGGTGGTGCTGGCCGAGGACGAGGCAAAGAAAAAGAACCTGTGGAGGCTGTTGCGGATGATGTCCCCCGGACGCCCGTCGACGTTCGGCCGGCGATGACTGGTGGGTTTCATCATTCTTTACCATAATTTTCTTTCGCATACGCCGACACGCATGGACCGTGAGTCCTGATGATGTGCTGAAGCTTTTCCGCTGACGCGTATGGGTTTAGACCCTGATGATGAGTCGAAGCTTCCCTGCTGACGCGCATGGGTTTAGACCCTGATGATGCCCCGAAGCTTTCCTGCTAAGGCGCACGGGTTTGGACCCTGATGATGCGCCGAAGCTTCTTTCCAGATGCGCCTGAGCCTTGGTTCAGTGTATGCGCTTCTGATGAGAACGTAACTCAGAGTTTTTGTTGTTCTAATATATCTGAGTTTTTGACTTCTTTTGTGGACCTCTAGTGTCGATGACCGTCCCGCTCTTGAATGAAGTGCTTCTGGACGCTGCCCTCTGTCAGATGGGAGTAGATTATAACGAGGAGGTGATAAACCCTGCCCATGCTGCCATTATGCTGGACCAGCCTCCCGAGAGAATAACCCAAATCTGGAAACAGCAACATGGGTTCCTCCAACGGATGATGGAACGTGGCATTTTGAAATCTGCCATTTCTGATAATGTGACTTTCTTGAAGCCTGAGTTCCTGTTTGGAGACCGTCTTACTTCTACTGAAGCAAAGGTGTTAAAGATCAAGGAAGATTAGTTTTTTACAGCAAGAGGGGTGCACATGACTGTTAAGCAACTTGAGCATCAATGGCCTTTGACGGCTTTCTATCGCCTTGCTTCCAAGAGGAGGATGTCTTGGGAGCTAACCCCATCTCAGGGGGGAGCAGTGGCAGGCACCATCACGATCGACGCTACCTCCAATCAGAGGGATACTTTAGCCGCCATCCGGGCTGGGCCTTCTTTCGCCTGGCGGACTCTGCGTCCTGGGAGCATTTACAGTGACGTCCCTAACAACGTATTTGCTTTTGGCGCTTCGAATTTTGCAAATCGTATGCTGTTGTTGAAGCAGTCGTACCCAAAAGGTGAATTTCGGGTAGAGCGTTGTTGTCACTATGTTTTCAAGTGGGACAAGCTGACATTATGGGTTCTGACGTAGTTTCGAACCGAACTCCGAGAGATTGGGCTGACTACCGCAATCTGTGCTATCCAGGCAGGCATCGACATCAACAGGCATATGTTCTTCGTGCTTTTGGAGATGTTTAACATCCAGACCGGGACTTTCTTCACTCCGGTGGGGGAGCTGGGACTCGTACTTCATGAAATGTAGAGGTGTCAAGGCTCCCTTGGGGATCAGAACCTTATAAGGAATACTTCCCGACCAACGAGGAGTTCCAAGTCCTGGGGGATAAAGCGGAGGAGATGATGGCCGTCTTTAAGGAAGTGGCGAGTCATCATTATTATATGCAGAAGAGGGATAAGGGTGGGTTATAGTCTCATGTGACCGCTTGGAGAGATTATGTCTTTAAGCAAGACAAGGAAGATCCCTCTCAGTTTACAACTCCGCCAGCGCTTTCCAGTTCTGCGGTGCTCTCTGAAATGAGCAGGCTGAGTGAGAAGAGTCCCCGGGAAAACGAGGATCGGCAGACGGACGAACGCTCCTATAGCTGTTTCTGGCACCTTACTCATCGGATGTCGTCCAAAGCAGTGTTGGCTGCGTATCTGAAGATTTGGCTCCGGGATTATGTCTTTTCAGGCGGGTCAGGCTCGGTGGAGAGAGTGACCCGGAACCTAATCTTGCCAGCTGTGAAGTTGGTTTTTGGTCATCGCCTGGCTCTACTCCCTGCAATGGTGTGTAACCTGCTGCGAGGTTTACGAGAATTTATGGGAAATGTGGTTCATGAACGAGGTAGGAATGACAACTTTCCCCGTGCCGAACTGCCGTTTTATTACTTGATGGGGTGGTTAATTTTGCCCCATCCCAACTTGATGAGCCCGGGCTCGGAAGAAAACAACAGAGCCGGAGACGTATTCCTCTGCCATTTCCACCAGAGGAGCTGGTTGCATACTGGTGTTCCTATTTGTAGGAAAGTTTTATCCCACCTTCAGGTATGGAAGATCACCAAAGTTGGTCCCGTCTTCTTGGGTTTTGAGGCCAACGAAGACTTAACGGATTCGGGTGAAGATGCCACCACTCTGCCTCCATGGGGATTCCGCTGGTTGTAAAGCATCCGGCCGTCCCATCTGGTATATCGGATAGAAACCAGTGTTACCTGGAACCTTACTTGCCGAGCCGTTTTGTACGACAATTCGGCTATGCTTAGCTGATGTTGGAGAACCCAAGCATTAACCTGGGGTATACTGGAAGTTTGCTGGACGGTGCACGAGCTTGGTATTACTACAGTGCTGGATGTACCGGAGCTCGCTTTACGCTGCCTATTCAGAATCCGCGGCCGTCGATTCTTTTCTCGGTCGCCAAGTTTTACTGTGTCATGAACGTCTTGCCCCCCGGATATGATCGGAAGACCAGTTTCATTGTTGGCACCCAGTTAGAGGCGACTGGGAACCTGTTGGCGAAGGCTCGGTCGTACCGCCCGCCAGAGGTGGGTTATCGAGGTACCCCCACCGTATCCACGGGGGGTCAGACAGAGCCATCGACCGATAAACCGAAGAGACGTGCTGATACAGAGGCGGGCTCTTCTGCGCCGAAGAGACAGAAGAAGGCATTATCACCGGCAGTGTCAACAGACTCAGCTCCTGCGGAGGTAAGGATGTCCCACATAGTCTGTTTAGTTCTACCATTTTTGTGACATATGTTTTCTTTTTGTAGGAGCTACTGAAAAGGAGACCCCGAACTCCAAAATCGGGTGCCAGCAGACCAAAGGAGGTGGCGGGCTCATCTGAAGAGCGCATTCCTCCGATTGTGATGTCTCTCGTGGAGGAGAATCCTGACAACGTCGTTCCTGCAGAGATTTTAATATCTCCAGATTATGTTGGAAGGGAAGCTGAGGTTAAAGCAGTTCCTGGGAGGGTTCAAGCTGCCGTAGGGACTTCTGACATTGAGGACCCAGTAGATAAGGGGCTTCCGGATGAGGAAGTGGAGTGGAGTTCGTCGTCTTCGGATGACGTTACCCCAGAGATAAGTGAGCCTGTTGCAGGAGCAACATACATGATTGAAACAGAGGAGATGACTGATTTCCCTCCTTGTCATAATGAGGGAAGATCGACTGTATCATTGCAGAACCCTACCCCAGACTCAGCAGCGGAGGCTGAGGTGGCTGCCGACCAGGAGGCAACGACAGATTCTGTCCCCACGGAGGGATCCAATGAGGAAGATGAGACTCGTCCGCCGAGCCTGACTCCAGGGGAGCCGAGTCAGGAAACAAGTGCTGATCTCGCTGCTTTGCCAGAGGAGGGAGGTCCCGTACAGCCTGCTGACAGTGTGTTGGAGATGAAGGAGATATCCCCTGGCGTTGGTGGTCCTCCCGAGCTTGAGAAGGATAAGGATTCGCTGGAAACCCCTGTTGCTCCTTCTACTTGGGGCACGATATCGATGCCCCTCTCGGCTCCTTCTGCTCTTTTGGCTCCTCGGGCCAGTGACAAAGTTCAATCCCCTGTTGAGGGAGAGTCCGTTGATGTCGAGGTTTCAGCCTCGCAGATTGAAGCCGACGGGTCTTCTTCCGCTCCGCCATCTAGAGTAGCTCCTCCAACTCCTGCTATAACACCGCAAGTGCTGGCGGATGCGGATGAGTACGTGAAGTTTATCGTTGAGGCAGTGTACAAGATGATGCAGAGGGGCGTATCGGCAGTGATGAATGCCAATAGGAGTTTTGCGACGGCAAAAACCATGGCACTCCCTCACATTGGTCTTATACGTTCCCACCAGGGCCATGATCATATGGCCGAGATTCTGGAGGCATCGGTGGCTGAGCTCGACCAACTGCTTTTCGAGTTTCAGTGTATCCAGCAAAATGATCTCTCCGCCCTGATAGGCACGGAAAAGGAGAAGTTGATCGCTGAAACTGAGTCATCTTATCAGGCCACCGTGGCTGTCTGGGAACGCGAGGTGGCCAAAACTGTGGCTATGGTGAAGAGGCTATCTCAGTCCACGCAGGAGAAGATGGAGTTGCAAGCTGCGTTGGACGCTAGTATAGCGGAGGTTAATGCCAAGATTCTCCTCCTTGAAGACCAGCAGGCCCAACTCTTGTTAGATGCTGAACGAGTCCAAGCTGAACATGTAGCATCTAAGGAGGAGGAAGCGGCTTTCATCCGCCAGGCTCTTTCCCTGGTCCAGAAGTGACAACAGTTGGACGAGAAGCATGAGGATGACACTTCTTCTCAGGCCATAGAAATAATGCGTCAAGAAGCCGAACGTCGAGTCCTGGCGACCACAGAGACTCGGGCGGCAGCCTTGAAGCGTCGGATCGAAGAGCTTTCAGCCAATCTTGGTGATGCTTAGGGATTGTAGTCTCTCCTTTTCTTTATTATTTTATGTAATTTGCAACTCCTATTGGGGATGTAATTCTTTACTTTTAAATAAAGAATGAAGAGTTTTGTGGTGTGTTCATTCTTGCTGTCATGAACTGGATGATTTGTGTAGACCTATTATCTTTTGTGCACCTTAGTTTTTAGGTACAGATACTAAGTTTGGGAGAACCGACATGTTTGCTCAGAGGTAATGTGGACGTGGCAAATATAGGGTTCAAATGATGGAATCTTTCTACTCAGAGGTGTTATAGACGTGGTCGGAATGACTCTGGGGGGATACGCGAAACTACTCAGAGGTGATGTGGACATGGAAGTTCTGCGATCAATATACGGCAACGCAGGGGTTGTCTGTACGAGATGTTTACTCAGAGGTACTGTGGACGTGGTAAACATGATGGGTAGCATAGTCTTATGGAGCGTAGGATTTTACTTTGTAGGGCATAGAGGAGAAACTCAGAGGTAATGTGGACGTGGTTGTCCTTCTACTGAAGGATAAAATGCCACGAAACAGCTGAGTTCCGGAAGCGTAAGATTTTGTGGAAGGGAGGTGTACGTGAGCCCTGATGATTGGGTCCACAGACTCTCTTGTTAGGTAGAGATAGAAGTACGTGTCTGAAGGATGTTAAGAATAGTACTTCTTTAGGAACTTGTCGTTGATGGATATCATGAACAAGTCGCCGTTTGATCGGGCGAGGCAGTAAGCACCATTTGAGTATACTGTCTCTATGATGAAAGGTCCCTCCCATTTAGGCTCGAACTTTCCTGGTGTTTTGTGTGCCAACACCATTGACCTCCTGACTGCCAGAACCAGGTCGCCTACTTAGAAAGTCCTCTGCTTGACCTTCTTGTTGAAAGCCTGTGATATACAGGCTTGATAGAGTTCAATGCGCTGTTGAGCTAGGAGACATTTTTTGTCAAGTGCCTCCAGTTCTCGCAGACGACGACGTTGATTGTCTTTCTCTGTGAGTTGATTTGTGATCGCTATACGGAGTGAGGGTATCTGGATCTCGAGAGACAGTACCGCTTCGCTCCCGTAGACCAATGACAATGGTGTGTTGCCCGTCGGGGTCCGTACCGTTGTGCGGTAGGCCCAAAGGCATTCGTCGAGATTTTCGTCCCAGTCGCGTTTGTCGGATGACACGACCTTTTTGAGTAGCCTGACGATAGTCTTGTTAAACGTCTCAGCCAATCCGTTTGCTGCCGGATTGTAGGCGGTCGATGCCATGTTCTGAATGCGATTCTTGTCACAGAATCTGCTAAAAATATGGCTGATGAACTGTGGACCGTTGTCATGGATAATCCTATGGGGTACCCCGAAATGATAGATGACATGATGCTTGATGAAGCTGATCACCCTAGAGCTTTTCACTTTCGCCAGTGGAACTGCTTCTGCCCATTTGGAGAAGTAGTCAGTGATAGCTAGGATGAAGCGGTGTCCCCTCGATGAAGGTGGGGTGATAGGTCCCACAATTTCCATGCCCCCAGCTTTGAAGGGCCAGGAGCGACCGTAGGATGTAGTGGTTCCGACGGTGTATGGATGAAGTCGACGTGGAGCTGACAAGCATGGCACTTCTTAGCATAGTCGACAGCGTCGGCTGTCATGGTCGGCCAGTAGTAATCCATGCATCACAGTCGATCCTCCAACTTAGGCCCAGGTTGATGAGCCCCGCAAATTCCATCGTGCGCTTCTCGAAGGGCTTCGGCTGCTTCCTCGTTGGATAAACATCGAAAGAGAAGTCCATCGTAGGAGCATCGATACAGCATTTTAGTAGCTGTATCGTAATAGAATCGAAGGGAACGCCTCCTGAATGAGACGGCTTCTTTCGGGTCTTCTGGAAGAATTTCGTAGACAGCGAAGTCGATGAACGGAAACCACCAGTCTCGGACATTAATACCAGCACTTGTTGACATGGCATGTGCCATTTATGAGGACAGGTTGTTTTTTTAGGACAGACCAAGTCTCGACCAACCACCGTGAAATAGTGCTGAGTCCCGAGGGGTGCCGCCAACGAGGCTGCGAGGCCAGCCAGAGCGTCGGCCTCCAGGTTTTGTAAACGGGGTACGTGTTCTATGAAGAACTTGGTGAAGGTTGAAATAATGTTCAATGCAACTTCATGGTAAGGAACCAGATCTTCATGGCGAACTTCGTATTGCCCTCTGTTCTATTTAACGACGAGTTTTGAGTCGCCGTAGGCTTCCAGATGATCCATCCCCAGTTGTTGCGCCAGCTGGAGTCCCATAATAAGTGCGTTGTACTCGGCAACATTGTTGAAGCACGGATTCAAAAGGGAGTAAGCACGCTGGACGACCAGCTGATCGGGGGAGACTAAGACTACCCTCACTCCGACGATGATTTGGCCTTTGGAGCATGTTCTTGAAGCGCCATCAAAAAACATCCGCCAGACGGAGCTTTCGTCGGTGACGTTTGATTCTTGGACCTCATCCAGGATGTCTTCATAGAGTCTGGAGGACTCTGGGATGGGGTGCATAGCTAAAAAGTCGGCCAGAGCTTGACCCTTGATAGCTTTTTATGGAATGAACACCATGTTATAAGGCGTCAAGAGGATCGCCCATGTAGCTAGCTGAGAGTTCAATGATCCTGGCTTCGTCATGAGAACCCTGAGTGGATTGACTCGGGAGATGACATGAATTGTCTGGCCCGAGACATAATGGCGAGTCTTCTGGATGGCGAACACCAAAGCCAGATACTCCTTTTCAATGGGATTGTACCGGTGTTCGGCCCCGATCAGTATCCTACTGAGGTAGTAGATAGCTTGCTCGTAGCCCGCATCGCTGTTCTGAGCCAGCAGAGCGCCGAAGGAATGATCCATGGTACGGACGTAGTGGAGAAATGGTTTGCCGACGACGGGTGTTTGCAAAAACAAAAGTCTTTTATTTTATAAACTTTAAAGAGTAGTACAAGAGTATAATGAATTCTGGGAAAGTACAACTATAGGAATCCGATCTGAAGACGATCGCTTTATTCCTTGGACGATGTGAACTTTGAAGACGATAGCCTCTGAAAAATGCAGCAGCACTTGGACAAGAACTCCTGATCTCTGATGATAATATGATCTGATCCCCTTAATGAAGGACTTGAAACTCAATTTATAGAGTTCAAGAAATAACTATTTTGTAGTTATTCTGGATTGCGTATGATGAAATGCGCTGTCGACAGACTGCACAGACTGCAAACTGCGCTGGCCTATTGGGCAGTTGCTCGATCGTGGGCTAACTATATTCAGACGCGTGGCATTGTTTGATTGAAATGTGCTTGGTCGTGTACAGGCGGTTGCCACATGGCGAGTAATTGATGGCATATAAGCCACGTAATACATGTCAGTTATTTGATGAATCGCGCTAACCGAATAGTGCTAGCGTCAGACTGTGCGTCCTTCTAGTCAATGGATAGCACTAGGATTCAGACTTGGTCAAACTGCGCTGAGGTTGGACTGGCAAACTACGCTGAGGTTGTACAACTGTTCTCGAGCACTGTACTGCACAAGAAACGAACGGACTCCTCGTTTTTCGGGCTGTCAGGCTGTCAGAAGATCTGATTTTTGTCAGGTAATGATGGCATTGCCACGTCAGCATAGCGCGCTCGGATGGTAGCGCAGTTCAGCTCGCACATTTGATTTGCAGCATAATCTATCTCCAGCGCAGTTCATTTGAAGGGTGCGCAATTGAGACTTCTCTGCCTATTTGATAGATGCAACTTGATTTTTTGGACATACAACGGGTGCCACCAGGACGGACGGGCTTGTCAGGTAAGCTTTGATATCGTCGAAAGCTTGCTGGCATTTTTCTGTCCAGACGTAGGAGACTCCCTTCTTAATGAGCTGGGTGAAGGGTTGTCATTTTTCGGAAAGGTTTGCTATAAACCTTCGGATGTATGCCAGACGCCCCTACAGGCCTCGAAGTTCTCGGAGGTTCTTCGGAGGGTCCATATCAAGGATAGCCTTGGTCTTCTCTGGATCAACATGAATGTCTTTCGTCGTAATAATGAAGCCCAGAAACTTTTCGCTAGAAACCCCAAGAAAGGATTTAGCGGGGTTCATCTTGAGTTGATGCGCTCGCATGAGATCAAAGACTGTCTTCAGGTCATGTAGGTGATCCCCTTTGAGACGGCTCTTGACTGCGATGTCATCGATGTAGCACTCAACTGTCTTGCGAAGATGTTGACGAAAGATGGTACTCATAGCTCGTTGGTATGTAGCACCAGCGTTCTTCCTGCCAAAGGGCATCACTGTGTAGCAGAAAACCCGCTTCGGTGTCCTGAATGACGTGTGTTTTGCGTCATCGGGGAACATCTTGATCTGATTGTAGCCCGAATATCCGTCCATGAAAGACATGCGTTCGAAACCACATGTATTATCGATCATCACGTCAGTGATTGGAAGCGGGATTTCATCCTTCGGGCAAGCGGTGTTGAGGTCCCTGAAGTCGATGCAGACTCGTATCTTTCCATTCTTCTTGGTGATAGGGACGACGTTGGCCACCCAATCCGGGTGTTGTTCTTCGCAGATAAACCCGCTGGTCAGGAGTTTGTCTACCTCTTGGTCGATAGCGATCATGATGTCAGGACAAAAATGTCGCTGTTGCTGCTTTATAGGCTTGGCATCAGGTAAGATGTTGAGCCTATGCATCGCGATCTGAGGATCAAGTTCTAGCATATCTTCGTAGCTCCAGACGAAGACGTCGATATATTCTTTAGCCAATTGGACCAAAGATTCCCGGACTTCTCCTTTTAGGCTTTTGCTGATGCAGATGGATTTGAAAGAAGATCCATCTCCATGGTCGATCTGTTCGACTTCGTCTTTGGTAGGGGATTCGCATAATTCAAAATGAGACTCCCACTGAGCTCCTACTCGTTGAGCCCAAGGTTCTTCCTCGAAGAATTCTGGCATTTGGTCTTCGCCTTAATATTCTTGAGATTATGCAGATGCCATGTTGGCTGATAGCACCTTCTTGAAGACTGAGCCGATACTTGTATCGGAATCCCAAGTTGATGCTTCGGTCGTATGAGAATGTTCTGCTTCTTCGGCCTCCAAACTCTCAGGAGTTGTCGGCGGCGTGACATAGCCTACCCCCTGTCGAGTTCGATGATAGTAATCCTGTGGTTTTCCTTTAGGTGTTGGAAGCCGGAGAGGAAGACGTCGACCCTTGCCATAGTTCAGGCCTTTGTTGCTTTTTAGGTCGTAACCCATCTTTTGGATGAGGTACTTTGCTTTGTCTGTGTACCGATAGACTTGTATTCTGCCGGTATCTGGTTCTTGCTCGAGTGGCGGGAGGTCTTGATGACGCTCGACTTTGCCGAAGATGATGGATTCTTCGTCTCTATTTCGTGGTGGGACTACAAAATAGACCCCTTGGGATGGGACTACTCGATTTACATGATTGACGGTCGTTATTCATGTTTGCAACGACCGTAGTGCGTTATCTAATATATACATGGTATTCCAATGTGGAAGACTAGAATAATTAAAAGATACTCTATTATTGATGAAATACGAGATTTTGTCCCGCAGGATTACATTGTCCAGAGAGGGTGCATCTGCATAAGCAGATATATACTCCCCTAGCTCTTCATCTGTGAGTACTGGGGTTGGATCGGGAGAGTCCACCGTAGCTTTGACCTTGGGGTCTGAGAGGGCTATGTGGGCCTTCTCCGACAGCTTGGATGAGATGGATGATTGCGGAGGTTTGCCTTTAAGATGCACCTTCAGAGGTGCCTTAATTGTGCCTTCCCTTGTAGTTTTGCCACAAGGGGAGCCGATGTTTAGGGAGGATTACCCTTGAGCCGTATCTTCAAGGGAGCTTCAGTAGGTGTTCTACCTAGAGCAGTTGGTGCTTTTTCAGGTAGCTTGATGGTCATGGGAGGCAGCATCAGAGGCGGTTTCCCTTTGAGTCAAATTTTCAAAGGAGCGTCGGGAATCATCTCTGGCTCCATGTCCGGCTCTGCTGTCGCTTCTGCTTCGTCGTCAGCATCATTGGCTTCCCCTTCGTTGGGCGACTTGTACAGGGTAGAATCAGTGAAGTAGGCTTCGACCCCCTTGAAAGGGTCAATGTCGGCAAACTCCGTCCAGATGATGTCGTTGGTGGACACGTACTTCATACATTGGTGGAGTGTGGATGGTACCACCATGTACTCATGCAGCCACGGACGACCCAGTAAGAGGTTGTAGTTGATGTCAGCGTCCACGACATAGTAAGTCACCTCGGTTCTGAGGTTATCGATATGATACTTCAGCCGTATTTTGCCCAGCGGCTCGCTTTTGCTAGTATTGAAGCTGCTAATTGTGGTATTGGAAGGCGCCAAACGGTATATTGGGATCCCCAGTATTGAGAGTAGCATCTTCGAAATGATGCTAAGGGAAGACCCTAGATCGATTTGAATCCGTTTCACCTTAACGGAACCGATATACCCTGTGTAATATAGTGGTCTGTTGTGTCGGTTGTGCTTGAGCAGCATGTCTTGTTGGGTAACGGTTATGTTGGGGATAACCTCATCCGCACAATGGCAGTACATACATGTAGTCGGGAGATCTTCAGACTGCTTGACCTGACTGACGAAGGACTCAGCATCCTTCAGAGCTTCACAGAGAGCTTCACGAGTGTCCTTGGAAAGACGAAGAAGCTCAAACAGAGATAGGCGGACAGGAGTACTGGCAAGTTGTGCCAGTATGTCGAAGTTGTGGGGCTTGGCTAGCCCCGAAGCATTTTTCCTTCGTAAAGGCTTGTCGAAACGGGCTTCTACATGCTTCTGTTTATTGGCTGCTGGAGGTTTGGATGGACCTCCTTCTTCGGCAGCAGGGGCAGTGCAGGAAGGCACCACCTCAACGGCAGCTTCATTGGGTTGGACGTTCAGCTGCGAACGGGTTCGTACATGAAGAGCCTCTTCTACGGAGGAAGGGACCATGCGGCAAGACTTGATCTTCTTGCCCTTAGCTTTAGAGGTAGAGCGTTCCCCGGTTGAGTAACCTTGGAGACGAGATCGGAATGAACCAATAAGACCTCTCCCCGAGATGTGGTGAGTAGGATGAGTCCACTCACGTTGTCACGAGTAAGTGGTAGATTGACCACCTCCATTGTCGCCTTTGGGATGTGGACGACACCATTTTGCGTTGTGGTTGGCGACAAGGTGCCAAATTGGAGTGACACCAGGTTGGCCGAGACCCTTTTTTCCTTGTAGTCGACGGAGATAACATCTGCATTGATCATGCGGTGGATATAGTTCTTGAGGACGTAGCAGTCCTTAGTTGGATGTCCGACAAACTGATGGTAGTAACAGTACCTCGGATGGTCCACTTTCCCAACCTCGTCGGGACGCTTTGGGTCTGGCAACTTGATCTTGTCACCATGCTTCAATATCTTGAAGAGTTTCAGGGTGTCTTCATCATTGAAAGAACAAACCTCCTTTGGCCTTGGTACAAGTGGAGGCTTCTGAGTGGGTGCTGATGCACCTTTGGAGGCATTGACAGTCAATGCCCCCTTCGTCTCTCATCCAGGGTTGTTGGCTGCAGGCCGTTTTCCCTTGTCCTCAAAGGCAGGGAAACTGACTCCCAGAAGACGAGCATTAGACGCCTTCTTTTCAGCTACCTCGGCCTCGATGATCAGGAAACTCCAGTCGGAAGGAGGAGTGGAGTTGAGCCAAAGTTTGATTGCAGGCATCATATTTATGCTGCTGGAGGAGAGGAGTGCATGTTCTAGCATACCCGGGGGTAATCTGAAACAGGTTTGTCGGAAACGTTCGATGAATGCTCGAACCGTCTATGTTCAAGGCCGAACTTCCGCCTTCACAGGCATCTGCTGCTACAAATTCTATAGGAGTCGCTGCCACACCTAGTGCAGCGGCCACCAATAAATTTATAGTTGGCTCCTTCATCAACCTCTTCTTCACTTCATTAGGACCTTTAGTAGAAAGGGTAATGAAGAAAGAGAGTGTTGGTTTCATCACTGTCAGAAGTCCAACTTCTTATCTGATCGGTGGCATCCGAAGTCAGAGAGATGAGGCTCAAGACGCCTATCTCGAACATGTGCTGGATGAGCTGGAGGAGTTAATTAAGATTTACAAAGATCTTAATCGGGGGGAGGTAGAACCACTGGTGCATGCCGAGTTCGAAAGGATGACTCGGGAAGCTGAGGTTACAAAAGCTGCTTTCAAGACTTTCTTGGACACTTTTGCTACAAAGTCTTCAGAGTATGATTCCCAGATGGAGATAGTAGCGTCTGCTGCTGGAGAAAAAGAAAAGAAGGTTACTGAACTGAAGGTAGAGTTTGCTCAACTTCAAGAAGAGTTGAGGATCGTTCAACTTGCTCTTGAGGAAGAGACTACACAGCATCAAGCTACAGTTCAGCAACTAGACATTCTAACCCATTAGAAAAATAAGTTTGTCAAGTCTCATCAAGATGAAATCGCTCGCCGACTAGTGACCTTGCCGACATTTGACGATAAATCTGGAATGGAGGAAGCTAGAAAGCGGGTGCTGGATTCTCGTGAAGAATGACTTCAAACTTTGAAGTAGCAGATAGCTATTCTGATGACCCCACCGATTGAGTAAAAGAAAATCTTTTGTACTTTCTCCTTTGTGATATATATTTTTGTAATGCCTTTTATTTTGATCAATGAAAAGACATTATTTTGTGGCTCTATTATTTATTGCATATTCCATTACGGATATAAATAATAGCGATAGAAAATATATTCAGAGGTTCAGGACATGCTATATTTCTTGATTTAGAAAATAATTATATTTATTATATCTGCTCAGAGGTAATGTAGACATGGCAGAATATAATTTTCTTTTTTGAATATCATTATTTCGGTAGACAACTTAATCAAAGGTAATAAAGACGTGACAAGTTGTTGATATGGTTGAACGGATGAGTCGTCAGGATGTATGAACAAAATGAATCATCGGGATGAACGGATGAACCATCATAATCGTCGGGATGAACGAATGAACCGTCGGATGACAATGCGTCGCTTCTATTCGCGTAAAATCGACTGTTTCAAGAATCTCTGTCCATAAATAGAATAAAATTTTTAGATGGAATGATCGGTTTCAATTGTAACACAAAATGTTGTCTGGAGATGCATCCGAGAAGGCTGAGATCATCCCGAAGGTCGAAGAAGTTGTTGCGAAACTTCCAGCCGAGCCAACCCAGCCAAAGCAGACAGAGGCGGGCGAAGGTTCGTCTGCACCCAAGCCACCACAGGATATCTTGGACTTCCTGGTTGAGCCAGGGAAGACTGAAGAGGAAGAGGCCATGAGGATGGCCGCTTGTGCGTTTCTGGTGAAATCGAGCAAGGATGTCCTCGGCTCTTTTGCCGATTATATTTTTGAAAAGGACGGTAGTGGTCCTCGTCCGGTCTTTAAGAAGGACGATAGTGATTCTCGTCCTTGATATTATGTAACATCGTTTATGATGAAAATAAAATCAAACTTTATTTATGAACTGTCCGATCATATTTACAAAAAATCCCTTTTACATTCATACATAGTACTTTTTAAGGAACTTGCCATTGATGGGCATCATCGCCACTCGACCGTCTAGCTCTATGAGTTGATAGGCTCCATTTGAGAAGACTTTACTCATGATATAAGGCCCTTTCCATTTTGTATCGAACTTGCCTTTGCTCATGTGAGTCATGGTCATGGGACGTCTGACTGTTAGAAAAAGTTCTCCTTTCTAAAAGGTCCTGACTTTAACTTTGCGGTTAAAAGTCTTCGAGATGCGGGCTTGATATAATTCTATGTGTTGTTGAGCCAATAGTCGCTTTTTGTCGAGCGCCTCCAGTTCTTGAAGTCGAAGAAGATCATTGTTCTTCGTAGTAAGTTCATTAGAGATGGCAATCCTCAAGGAAGAAATTTGAAGTTCCAGAGGTAGAACTACTTCACAACCGTACACCAGAGAGAAGGGTGTACAGCCTGTGGGGTTACGGACCGTAGTACGGTAGGCCCATAAACATTCTCCAAGCTTTTCACTCCAGTTCTGTTTGTTAGTAGACACAAACTTTTTAAGGAGCTTGATGATAGTCTTGTTGAAGGCTTCAGCCAAGCCATTAGCAGCAGGGTTGTAAGCTGTAGAGGCGACATTATCAATCCGATGATCGTCACAGAACCTGTTGAACTTTTGGCTGATGAACTGAGGTCCATTGTCATGAATGATTCGTCGAGGCACACCAAACCTGTAGATAACATGGTGTTTGACGAAGTTGATAATGCTACTGGTTTTGACTTCAGCCAAGGGTATAGCTTCGGCTCACTTGGAGAAATAATCAGTTATTGCTAATATGAACCGATGTCCCTTAGAAGAATAAGGATTGATAGGACCTATAATATTCATGCCCCAAGCTTCAAAAAGCCAGGAAGCAGCAGTCGGATGAAGGAATTCCGATGGTTGATGGATAAAATTTGCATGGATTTGACAGGCTCGACATTTCTTTGCATATTCAATGGCATCAGACACCATAAAGGGCCAATAGTAACCCATTCGTCGGATACGATCTTGCAGTTTAGGACCAGGTTGATGTGCTCCACAAACACCATCATGAGCTTCACGCAATACTTGCTTCGCTTCATCACCAGCAAGACAGCGCAAGAGTAGGCCATCATAAGTCCGTCGATAAAGAGTTTTGGTAGTCTGATTGTAGTAGAATCGAAGAGATCGTCGACGAATACTCGTAGCCTCCTTAGGGTCTTCAGAAAGTATGTCATGAACTACAAAGTTGATGAAAGTAGCTCTCCAATCTTCATTGATAACATTGACTTCGACGAAGTTACTGAAATCAATGTTGCGATTGTTTTTAATGCAAAACAACTCTCTGTTAGAAACAACAACCACTTGTTGTCTTTTGATGGGAATCGCTAAAACTGCTGCGAGATTAGCTAGAGCATGTGCCTCCATGTTACAAGCTCGTCGAATATATTTAATGAAGAAAGCCTTGAATAATGTAGCCATATAAATTACAGCTTCATGATAGGGCACTAAATCTTGATGGCGAACTTCATAGGTTCCTCTAACCTGGTTAACAACCAACTTGGAGTCGCCATAGACTTCAAGATATTCGACTCTCAACTGTTTTTCTAATTGGAGTCCAATGAGTAGAGCATTGTATTCTGCTACATTGTTGGAGCAGGATTCATCCAGGGAGTAAGCTCTTTGGATAGTTGACCCGTCTGGAGAAACAAGAACAACCCCAACTCCTGCGACAATGATACCATTTGGTCCGATCCTGGATGCACCGTCAAAGAATAGACGCCAAGTAGAAAATTCTTCGGAGATTATATTTGATTCCAACGTCTCGTCTAGAATTTCATCATAGAGTTTGGATGTCTCTGGTATAGGATGAGCTGCTAAGAAGTCAGCCAGCGCTTGACCATTGACAGACTTTTGTGGAACATATACCATATCATATTGGGCTAGCAAAATGGCCCATGTAGCTAACCGAAAATTGAGTGTGCTGGGTTTCTTCATTAGTACTCGAAGAGGATTGACTCGGGAAATGACATGAATGGTTTGTCCAATGATGTAATGCCTCATCTTTTGAATAACAAACATAAGAGCTAAGCATTCTTTCTCGACCGGACTATAACGGTGTTCGGCACCAATCATAGTACGACTGAGATAATAAATGGCTTGTTCATGGCCTTCTTTGTTCTTCTAGACAAGTAAAGCACCCAATGAATGATCCATAGTACGGACATATATTAAAAATGGAATACCAGAGATTGGTGGTATCAAAACTGGTGGGTTCATCAGATATCGCTTTATATCATCGAATGCTTGTTGACATTCTTCGGTCCAAATAAAAGATACACCCTTCTTCATTAGCTGAGTAAACGGTCTGTAGCGTTCAGACAGATTCGAAATGAACCTCCTGATGTACGCAAGTCGACCTTGGAATCCTCGTAACTATTTTAAGTTGCGTGGAGGACGCATCTCTTGAATGGCTTTGATCTTCTCGGGATCTACGTGTATACCTTTAGAGGTAATGACGAAGCCAAGAAATTTACCACTAGAGACACCCAAGAATGACTTGGTGGGATTCATTTTTAACTGATGTTGGCGCATTAGATTGAAGATAGTTCTTAAATCTTGGATGTGATCTTCCTTTAGACGACTCTTGACAGCAATATCGTCTACATAGCATTCGACAGTTTTACGAAGATGATCTCGAAAGATGGTACTCATAGCTCGTTGGTAAGTTGTGCCAGTGTTCTTGAGACCAAATGGCATCACGGTATAGTAGTAGACTCCGCGAGGAGTGCGAAAAGAAGTGTGTTTTTTATCTTCAGGATTCATCCGAATCTGATTGTATCCAGAGAATCCATCCATGAAGGATATCCTTTCAAACCCACAAGTATTGTCGATCATGACATCTGTGATAGGGAGAGGAAATTCATCCTTTGGACAAGCTTCATTAAGATCCCGAAAGTCAATACAAACTCAAACTTTGCCAGTTTTCTTCAAGACTGGGACAACGTTGGGTACCCAATCTGGATGTTGTTCTTCTCGAATAAAGCTATAAGCTATAATCTTTTTGACTTCATCATCAATTGCATCCATCATTTCTGGCTTGAGTCGTCTTTGCTGTTGCTTGACTGGCTTTGCATTAGGCAAAATATTCAGTTTATGAGTAGCAACTTTGGGATCTAAACCAGGCATGTCTTCATAATTCCAAGCAAAGACATCAATATATTCTCGAATAAGAAGAATTAATTCTTGCTTATCCGCCTCTGGGAGGTTCTTACTGATGAATATTGGACGAGGCGACCCGCTTTCTCCTACATCAATTTGAACCAATTGATCTTCGGTAGGAGGTTCACGTTGTTCGAATCGGAGTTCCCATTGGGTATCCATTCGTTGAGCCCAAGGATCTGTTTCAGGATTTTCTTTTATGTCTTCATCATAGCCTTTTGGAAGTTTACGGAGACCATGTTAGAAGATATGATCAATCGATGAACTTGACCGATGCTGGTGTCAGAATCCCAAGATCTTGAATCAGAAGAGTTGGAGCACTCTTCACTATCGGATTCGGATACTTCTGGAGATAAGACAGGAGGTGAAGCATATCCGAGACCTCTTTTCGTCCTGCTGTAGTACATCTTTGATTTTCCTTTCGGAACAGCCTTACGGATAGGAGTTCGTCTACCCTTACCATAGTTGAGGCCATTCTTGAAGTCATAACCCATCTTTCGGATGATGTTTTTTGACTGTTGGCTATAAAGACGTAGTTGGAGACGTCCTGTATCATTACTTTTGCTATCATCTGTATAGCTAAATTTCTGTTCTGGTCTTTTACTAAAAAGTATTGGACATTCGCCTCTCTTTCGAGAGGGGACAACAAAACATGAGTCATCTGGATGTTCAATCAAGACCTCTGTCTGAAGGGATTATACAACTCCTATTGTAAATGACTGAAAGCTATCTAGCATATCCAAATAGCATTTAGCATGACAAATGACATCAACGTACTGGAAAATAGATGCTTTTTCATTGATTTGTACATCCATATTTACAACAGGACCTTTAGCCTTAGCAGGCTTGGTCCGATTGATTACAAGAGGGGGAGAAGAAGAACATGGAGGAGGCTTGCTACGACGAAGGTTAATAACAAGCGGCTCAGAAGAGGTGAGCTGCCTTTTATCCTTGTTATGACGTAGGTCGATAACAAGTGGCTCAGAAGAGGTGAGCTCCCTTTGATCTTGACGACCATCGGTTGATTGCTTCCGGACTGACAAGTGAATAGCCAGTGGTTTGGAGGACTGAGGATGAGAAACACGCCCTTTGACAGGTACGATAAGGGTGTCATTGGGTACTGCTTCTTGGTCTTCTTCAGTGTCCAAAGCCAGCACTAGCTTCATGAACTCATCTTTATACATGCGAGCATCGTTACAATATGCTTCGACACCTTTAAAAGGGTAGAGATCCGCAACCTCTTTTTGAACCTCTCCATTTTCATCAACGTACTTGAAATATTGATGGAGAGTTGAAGTAACAATGTTGTATTTATGAAGGAATGGTCTCCCCAAAAGAGCATTGTAAGAGCAACCATGGTTATCTATAATATAGAAGGTCACCTTTGTGCGAAGATTGCCTATTTGGAGTTTTAGGCGAATCTTGCCCAGACGCTCACTTCTTTCCTGGTTGAACCCCAGGATGGTGGTGATTGTGCCAGAAAGACTATGCATTGGGATCTTCAGTGCATCTAGCATTGTCTTTGGCATGATGCTGAGTGCTGACCCAGGATCTATCAGAATATGATCGACCTTCATCGTGTCGACATATCCTGTATAATATAGAGGACGTTCATGCCTATTGTCTTCCATCGGCATATTATCATGTGTAAAGGTGATGTATGGAATTAACTCCAACACACTGTGACAGTGGAGGCAAGAGACAGGCTCTGATTCTGGCTTCTTTAGAAGAGTTACACAGGTTTTTGCCTGCATTAGAGATTCACTCAGAGCTTCTCGAGTCTCTTTGGAGAGGTGCAAGAGCTCGAAGATCGACAGCCTGGCCGGTGTATTAGCTAGTTGAGCCAAAATATCAAACTTGTATGGCTTCTCAAGTCCAGAAGGAGATGACTTCTTCAAAGGCTTGTCAAAGCGGACTTGTTGTTTGCCTTTGTCGGCTGCCGTTGGCTTAGGGGGAGTGGGTTCTACTACCGGTGAGTATGCAGCAGGGATGTCCTCAGTAGAGACAGGTTGCACTGGAGCAGACTCAGAAGAAGAGGCCGGGTTTTCTCAAGTTTCGGGAAATTCTCGTAGATAGGCTTTTCTTGACCTGGTGCCCAGCAGGATTTCCTCTTCAACTATGGGGTCAAAAGACACCATATTGCAGATCCTTGTTCTACCCTTGGAGCGGTCTTTCTGCTTAGACGAGGAAGGAGCCTCGAAGTCAGTAACAAGGTCAGGGTGGATCCATACAATCTCACCATTATCAAGAGATAAGGGGACGAGACCTTCACTCCGTGGAGAAGGGAGATTCTCGATCTCAAGAGTGGCCTTGGGGATAGGGATGACACCATGCTGTACCATCTGTGGAGGGAAGTTACCGAACTGAACTGAGACCATGATCGCGGTAACAGTCTTCTCATCTTGTTGAAGGGTGACAACACTAGCGTTGACTAGCTCTTGAATCTTGCCTTTGAGCATGTAACATGCTCGAGTGGGCTGCCCAATGAACCTGTGGTAAATACAATATTTGGGATGATCAGTCTTACCGACCTCGTCAGGCTTCTTCGGGTCTGGGAGTTGGAGCTTATTGCTTTTGGTCAAACAATCAAAGATGCTCGCGATGTCGTTCTCGTCAAAGGAGTACTCTACTTTTGGGCGAGGTTCCTTCGGTGGAGGGGCAGAAGGAGTAGATGTAGCACCCAGTTTCCCAAATGAGGGTAATTTTGAAATTTTGTGTTTATAATTATTTTAATAATGATATTTAATTCATGATATGATTTTTGGTGAATTTAAATTATTTTAAAATTATTTAAATCAATGACTTGTGGTTTTGACGTTTTGCTAGTGAAACCCTAGCGACTGTTTGACCTAGAGCCTAACCATGTGATTATGATATTTTAATTTCATTTTTGGCCTAAGGATATTTTTGCATTTGACCTCTTTGAATTATTTTGATATTATTTTATTATTTATGATATTGTTTTGGGGTTATTTGAGTCGGGTTCGAATTTCAACTCAATCCAACTTGAAACGGGGACCCGGGGATAGTTTGACTCTAGTGGGACCCACACACTAGTTAGACATGGCCCATATGATATTAATTTTAGTCCACATGATAGAAATATTTTAGTTAGAGGTTAGACTAATTATTATGGATAAGGTTAGTGTGATTAGAGACTTTAGAATGACTAATTTAGCCCCAACCAATTAGTCCTTTCCTAATACTCATAGAATAGGTTAGTGGGGGCATTTTGGACCTTACCATAATAGGACAAATAGCCCCATATGGCCAGCCACTTTGGGAGAGGATAGGCTCAAGTTCATTTCATTATTCTCATCCACACTCTCTCTCTTGTTCTTTCCCAAATTCCTAGAGAGCAATCCCTAGCAATTTCTCTACCAAATCCTTCCATTTCGCCACCAAATCTTCGTCTTTTTTCCTTCTCTATTCTAGCCAAGGAGGAAGCTACCCAAGTTTGGGAGGATTCGGAGCTCGTTCGTGTCCTTTTGGAATCTCTACGTGTCGGTGTCGCTCCGGGAAGGCTTTTCTTCGATTCGATCTACCGGGAGATATAAATTCCTTCTCCTTTTCATTTCCTCATGCATATAGGTCTATTTTGAACCCATAGGAATGACCCCCATGGTTGTATCTCCATTTGTGTCCATTTCGTGTCCATTTGGAGGTCATAGGAGTGTCCTTTGTATTGTGGTTGTGTTCATGTGGGAAAATCCCAAATTTGGACACACTATGTGTTGTTGTTATGTATGAATGAATTATTACATGTTTAATCTCATATTTTTGTATTGGAGATGTGTTCTATAGTGTCTCATATATATATATATTAGTGTAGAGAGTGAGTTCTTGATATATTATGTTATATATTTGTGTTCTTTTGTCTTAAACTACCCAAATCCGTCATGATTTTTATCCACGTTTTTAATTTCTGCCCGAACTAGAAATATCATAACTTCTAGCTCAAAGCTCGATTTAATCTTCCGTTTTTTTTAAAAGAAGCGTATTGAAGTTAGCTTTCCAAAAACATGTATTAATAGGCCTAATTCTTTCTGTAACTTTCTAGAGAATTATTTGAGTGTCAGCTGTACGAAAGACAAACGCGTTCTCGGTGTTTTCGCGATTCCGGGAGTTTCCGGAAACGAAAACGCGATCCGTTTGAAGTTTCAGAAAGCAAACACATAGATCTATAACATACTTTAATCCTAGATTTTAATTCATGCTGAGATGGTACAGTATTGATTATTAGTAGGAGTTACTATTCGGCATATGCATTTTGTGCACCCTGGTGTGTAATATAATATTCTATTTGATTTTAACCCATGTTAATGTATATACATTATGTAATTAAATAGAGAATGCAAGCATGAGTAAATGGTTAAATAAATGATGTATGAGGTATAAGTACCCTATCTAATATAAGCATGTATAAGTATGGCTTGTAATGAATATGTAGGTTCTATAGTATGTAATGTATGGTACATATAGTAGTGCAAGAGAATAAATGAATGATGAATAAATGCAAGCATGAATGTAATGTAATAATAGATGTAATGTATGCAATATATAAGTTAATGAGATGTAATGTTCTATGTTAACACAAATCCTATATTACCTCATGTACCCCTTACACTATGTTGACACTATCACACTTGACACTTTGTTCACTTACACTTTGACACTCTTTGATATGTATACACTATGTATGCCCATTTAACCCTCACTTGCCCCTTTGCCATGTTCACATACACACACATATCCTCTTAAATAAGTATTTATGAATACAGTTAACTTAGCTATGTATGTATATTATATATATGTTAGCATATTTTGTTGTAATATATATGTTTATATAACCATTTGAAATGCCATGATTATAGACCTAATGTTGAATACCAATATATGCATGTGTATATATGTGTAGACATATATAGCTTAAAGTAATAGATTACCTAGTGTATATCCAATGTGAATTCTTGCCTATTTGAGTATTGAATAATTGCATGCTATATAGAGTTGGGTGTATATTGACTTGTATAGCCTTGTATTGATGTGTGCTTGCTAGGATAGTCTTGGTTAGGCCTAGTAAGACTTGCTGGGTTAGGACATGACCTAGTTTGACCTAGTTTGACTAGTGCAGTTGACCAGAGTTGACCAAGGGTTGACTTTGGCCTAGTTTGACCTAGATTCATGTAGAATGTATTGTAGTGCTTTATATTACCCTTCTGGACATGTTGTGACCTGTGCTGTTCTAATTAGGATCCAGACACCTCTCCTCGGACAGTATCTTTACCTTGGACATTCAGATATCAGGCGAGTACATTCTCTGATCATTTCATATCCTGCTTAGAATTATTTCCTGTAGTAGATTACTTTACTTGTACTGTCACGATGGTCACACGGATTGGTACTATATGGATCCTTTCTTGAGATGTTATCCTTAGGGAGCATCGAGTACTACGTGTTCTGTACGTTTCACTTACATGGCGTATCACTATGCTTCTTGGTTCATTTGACACTTGTGACATGTACCCTCATGATCACAGAGTCTCTTGAATCTTACACTGTTGGGTAACCCCCAGAATCCCCATTTATAGAACATCCATGTATCACCCTTCGGGGGCCGTGCATGGAATCATATAACATAACCTGGCTGGATCCTTGTGTATTGATTAGGGGTACGGGGGAGTAGAATTGGACATGTGAATAATACACCAGTAGTATCTTCTTTGAATCATTTCGTAGTGTCTTCACAGAATCATCCCAGGCCATTTACATGTTCATATTGTACTCTTACTCACTAGTCACTGCTAGTTCTCTATGTATAGTAGATATTTCTATTACAGTTCTCTCTCTGTTTACATACTGCTTTCTTTCAGTACCTATATCTTATTTTACTGCATGATTATATTTTCTAACCTGCTATGAACTGTTGAGATGTACTGTACTCGCTCCAGTCCTGACTGGACCTGTTGATAAATTTTACAGATAGCTTAGAGGTTGCCTGCTAGCCTAGAGGAGACTTTAGAGGATGTTTAGATAGTTGTTTCATTTGTTTGGAGTTGTATTTACTTTATGGATTACTGTATATGAGTTTGAGGTGTATTTTTTGGGTTTTTGTATCTTAGACACTTAGACTTCTATCTCCTGTATTTCTTTTAGATTACATGTTTTATATATCCTTATCATGCTCTACCCTAGATGTGATTGATGCTGTATCTGCTATGTCACTCCCATTCGGGGAGTATAAACTGCTTGGCATTATAATGTTAGATGTTGTGACCTAGGACAGCGTTCAACCGCCGACACTACGGCGTAGGCTGGGCGTTGTTACGTTCTCGTACCCAAACAGTGGGTGCGGGTCGTGACACGTTTTTAGTGGTGGCCCATGCAGGTCGAGTTTATGTAGTGGTATTCGAACTTGAGTACCACTACAGCCTGCAGTAGGATTAGGATATATTTTGAAGGTACTCAATCACAGTTAGGAACCCTTGAGAGATTACTGGGACGACCCTTGAGAATCTTATTTTAACTTCGATTTGAAAACTCTCTTTTTTCCTTGATTGTTTTATCTTTACTTTCTGTTGTTGAATTTAATTTTGATGGATTATGGTTGAATTTGAGTTTGTATTTATTGATTTTGATGGATGATTGTCGAATTTTAAATCTTGATGATAGCTGTTGTATCCGAGTTTGTATTTTGATGGATTTTTGCTCATTTTCGAAGATTGATGTTCGTTGATAAATTTGATTTGATTTTTGGGAATTCATTGTTGATTAATTTAATTTTTGGCAAGATGAAATTATATGGGCTAGGTCATCTATGTTATGGAATCTAGTCTTCTATAGTCACATTAGCCAGCATGGTGAGGACATATAGTCTGACTTTGAATATATTTCTCGGGTGTGGGAATTTAAGGTTTTTGTAGCCAAGCATGCGGCACCGCAAAAATGTTAAATACCATGATTCTAGAGATATGTGCATAAGTCAAGGGCTCTGTAATTATCGTAGCCTTGCTTACTAGTATGACGAGGATTTAGAGTACCATGATTTTGGATAGACACATATGATTATCAGATTGTACTTAAAATATTTTGAATATATTTTCTATACTTTTTCTCAGTCATTCAAAAAAGAATTATTATTTGTTATTTTGCCTAGTTTCTTGTCATTTAACTTAAGAGTATGTTTAGTTGTTTTCATAAACCTTTGTGTAACTTCTTGCTATGAGTTTTTCATAATACAATGAATCGATGATTTTGCTAAAGGCCTCATATTGGATTTGATATTTTAGCTCTGGATTTCAAAATCGTTCCTTCTTTAAACAGATAACAGAACAGATTTTAGCGTTATTTCTTTCTTGCTATTATCCTTGTATTAAATAATAATGATAATAAATCGTCTTGATTACACCAATCACCTGTTTTGCAATATTGGTAGGAATCTAATGTTGGTCTTGGTATAGAATCTGATTTTTATATTGGGACATGAGAATATATATATGAATATATATAGTGGATACTTTCCTGACACTTATGCATGCTACACTTGATTTCCACCTATCTAAATAAATATTAATATGTCGTTGATGTTAAATTTTTAAAACCCCAATATTTCCGGTTTTCTGCTTTTCCAGTTTAAATTCGTAAGTTAAATATAAATTTCATGTTATTAGTTATGTTTACATCACTGCACATTTATGTCATACCTAGAGTTTTATTTAAAAAAAAAATTGTTGAGTTTTGTGTTTAAATTTGTCAAATCTGAGACTGTGTGCATATTAACCCTTAATACTGGATTTTAAATGTTAGTTCAAATTGTTGTTTTAAATATAATATTTAGAGCTGTGTACATTGTTGTTGTAGGGATATAATGTTAGGTTTTATATTCTTACATGATAGGTTGTGATAAACATTGAGTTGGTTTTGATGTTCAAATTTCTCCAAAATCCTGAAAACTGAATATATGTTAACATTTTCACATTGATTTCAAATGTTCAATTTCAGATTTAACATATAATATTGAACTGTATGCATAGATAAATGTATGGATAGTATGTTAGGGTTTCATTTCTATCATGTTAGGATGTATTGGGACCATTGAGATTGGTTGCGATGTTAAAAACCCTAAAATCTGAAACTGTGTTATGTTAATATTGCACTGGTTTAAATGTTAGCATCTTTTCAGATTTTGTATGTAAATGCTGAACTAAAACTGGGTTTAACCTTTCAATACTAAGCTATAACCCTGTACAAGGACACACACACCCTAACTTAGTATACACTGTCATGTAACCTAACCCTTTTTCCCCTCTATGTTATGGTTATATATCTAGATAGATATATATAGAGCTTAGGCATACATGTTATAATATATAAATACATAACTAAGTCTCTACCTTTTTATATATATATATGGTTAGCCATGCAAGTTGTGATTAAATAGATTGTATATTGTAGATTGTTAACCCATATGCCATGATTAGTGTAACTTGATAGTTATTGTTTGAAATCCAAATTCTCATATACACTTTCATGTATATTCACGTACACACACGCCTACTATCTAACCATATGAACACGTCCCCATACACACAATGCTAGCTTTTTTCTCTCTAACGCTCTATATATATATATATATATATATATATATATATATATATATATATATATATATATATATATATATATATATATATTGTGATTGGATTTCAATGCAAGTGATTTTCAATTCCTTAATTTTTGAATTTGATTTTCTGTACCTTTTTTTAGATAATTGGTAGTTATCTTTATTTTATTTTGATAATGACCAATTTTTATATCAGAAAATTTACTATAGCGATAATAATTTAATGAATATTAGTTTAGACGATAGAAGTTTGAGAAATTTTGTAAAACAATACAATCCGACAGTCAGTCTGTCGGAAATTGAGCATGCTCAATTTCCGACAGACAGTATGTCGGAAAATGAGCATTTGCTCAATTTCCGACATACCATTTGGCTGAAATCAAAGAAGCAACGGTTTGGGTGGGTTGGGTTGAAAGAAAGGGGTTGGGTGGGTGAGTTGGATTGGTTTGGTTTTTTTTAATGGTTTAATTGAATATGGTTTTTTTATGGTTTAATTGAATATGGTTTTTTATGTTTTTTTTTATGGTGGGTGAGATGGGTTGGGTTGATTGTTGGTTTTTTAAGGTTTGGTTTTTTTTGGTTGGGTTAAGATGGGTTATTTTTTGTTGGGTTTGTAACGTTACAATTTGCAACGTTAGGATTCTAACGTTACAATTCCAACGTTCTAATTCCAACGGCTATATAGCATCTATAAGTATCAAACCACTTCATAACAATTTTCTCATTCACTTCACAGCACCCACTTCACAGCACCTCTCCCATTCAGCCATTCAGTAAGAAGTTTGTCAAGTATTTCGTTGAAAGCCGAAGCTCCTCTCTTCCAAGTTCATCTTATTGTCAACATGGATGGAAATCTGACAATCCTATGCTCGCTTGGAGGTGTACTAAATGGGTTAGCGTATCAAGGGGGTTTAACCCAAATTCTTTTAGTTGATCGAAATATTTCGTTTCTTAGTTTACATAATCTAATTATTGATCAATATTCTATCGACTACGAATTTATATTAGTACATATTTTCGTATCTAATTGTATAAATGTGGATAGTGAAGATGCATGGAAATTTGTTCTTCAAGTGAATGCACAATCACCGTATATTAATATCTATGTCACTCCGCCTCCATCTATGAATGTAAGTAATATACCTGCTTGTAATACTTTTAACGCTGGTCCTAGTTCTTCTCATCAAGTTATTCCATTTACTGAAGAAGAACATGTAGTAGATGATGTTAATAACGATGACGAAAATAGTGATGATTTAATTGAAAATTTAGATGATGAATTTGATGATTCTGTTGATAGCCTTAGCACTCCTGAATTATTTATTGGAAAACAATTTGAGAATCGTTCTAAATTTAGAAGTTTTATTAGTGATCTAGCAATTAGACGTAATTTTACTTGTTCAGCTACTTTAAATAATGCTACTGGAATTATATATAAATGTAATAGTTCAAATTGTCATTGGAGGGTATACGCTAAAGCCATAGGTAGAGGCGAAAGATTTTCTATTGCAACGCTAGAAAATATTCACTCTTGTTTAGGTGGACTTACAACTGGTTCTCATCCATTAGCTACCACTGTATAGGTTAAAAATCAGATTATTGATAAAATTCGAGATAATCAGTCGTATAGTCCGTCTTGTGTTGTAAAAGATATATTTAGGGAACATCGAATACATATTAAATATTGTAAGGCTTGGAAAGCTAGAGAACTTGCTCTATCCGAAATAAATGGTAGTTATATTGATGCATATAGTAGTCTCGAAGAGTATGGTCTTAGAATTATTGAGACAAATCCAGGTAGTCAATATTTTATGAAAATTACAGAAAATAATAGGTTTGAAAGAATTTTTATTTGTTTCAAGGCATGCATTGATGGATTTCTAAGAGGATGCTTACCCGTGATTAGTATTGATGCAACTTTTCTTTCCTCTAAATATAGAGGTATTTTATTTATTGCTTGTGCTCATGATCCTAATTATCAACTATATCCTATTGCTTATGCTGTTGCTGAGAGTGAAAACACCGATTCTTGGAATTGGTTTTTAAACGGTTTAAGAATATCTTTTGAAAGATTTTTTGATGCCTGGAATACAATTTCTTTTATATCGGATAAACAGAAAGGATTGATAAATGCCATGCGTGCTATTTTTCCGGAATCGCCTCATTTTTTCTGTATTCAACATTTTAAAGCAAATTTGAAATCAATATGTAGATCAAAGCATTTTCAACGTAGCTTGGACTCTCTTGCAAGATGTTATAATGAAACAGATGCAAATAATTGCTTGGAGATGATTAAAGCTGAAAATGTTGATGTTTACAATTGGCTCGTTGGAGTAAATGATGAAAATCGTGTTTTCTCACACTGGATTACAGCGTATTCTCCTTTTCCAAGACTAGATATTAACACGTCAAATCTTGCCGAATCTTTCAATGACTGGATTAAAAATCTTCGAGATAAACCAATAACGACACTACTTGATGGTATTCGAGCCAAGATTATAACACTTCAGGACAAAAACAGACAACAAGCTGAAAATCTTGAAACAAATTTTTGTCCAAAGATGTTAAAAACGATGGCTCGTATCACAAAAGAAATCCATCAGCTGGAAATATTACGGATAGTGGGTCATTTGTTTGAGATATTAGATCGTCAAACAAATAGAACATATGTTGTTCGTTTAAATGAAAACTATTGTTCATGTTTAAAGTGGTATCATACTTTTCTTCCTTGTGTACATGCATGTTATGCTTGTAATTGTTGCAATATCAGGATTGAGCATTACTATCCAGCTATATTTTCAAAGGAAGCATTAAAAAGTGTCTACGAGCCGCACTTGGAGCCAATTCCAGTCCCTTACAACATTCAAAGTGCATTGGTTAGAGGCGACATTGGAGTACCAGATGTACGACGCAAAGCCGGAAGACCGAAGAAGAACCGTACTATGGCGAAGGATCAATCTTCAAGAGATCTCCGATGCAGTAATTGCAATGGTTTAGGACACAATAGAAGGAGTTGTAGAAATCAACCAAGAGAATGAATAGGCAACATCATGTGAAGTATATGTAATAGTTTGTAAAAGAAAGGTGACGTTTATATAAATGAAAATAAAACATCATACAAGTTCAAATTTTACATCTATCTTCCTTGTCTGTCCAATTCCCAATAGTCTGGACGATCAACTTCTCTGAGATTGAGTCGGGCTCTCCTCCGCATCGTATCCTCCTGGGACGCATCACCACCTTCGTCTTGCGTGGGTGCTGGTGCTGGTGTCGATGGAGTCGTTAGTATCTGTGTATAATAATCTCCATCCAAACCATAGCCTTGGAACCAATCTGTCACCCCCGGCCAATGCGAAGTCCCCTGAGAAGTCTCTTGGCCAGCCCCCTGGGAAGAACTCTGGCCAGCCCACTGCGAAGTCCCCTGTCCAGCCCACTGGGAAGTACCCTGTCCAACCCACTGGGAAGAACCCTGGCCGGCCCACTGCGAAAAACCATGGCCAGCCCACTGGGAAGAACCCTGGCCGGCCCACTGCGAAAAACCCTGGCCAGCCCACTGCGAAGTCTCCTGTCCAGGCCCCTGGGAAGAACCCTGGCCAGCCCACTGGTCGGCAGCTTGCTGAGGCGGGATCTCGTCAGCTTGCTGAGGTGGACTATCGGGCAACGGCTGGGTGATATGGGGCCTAACCCTGCGGGGAAGTGGTTGACGTTGGCTAATAATGCCTACAGGATAATCTGGCGGAATATGTAGCGAAGGGTTCGGAGGCTCCGGATCCGCTTTCACCCAATCCAGAAAGTTTCTTACTGTCGTTCTCAAGACTTCAGGATCTGGGTTATCATATGCTTGCTCCAAAGCTGGAGCCTAAAATAATAACACTTTATTTTAGTTCTAAGAGGATGCTAGAACATTGTAATCTAAAATATTGTAAACTAAAAATAATTACTTACATCAGTTCTTATTATATGATCATAAAATCCACGTAGACTAGAATCATCTACAGCTCTATGCTCGAAGCGAGGCTCCTGATATATGTAGTGTCTGTTGCTAATAACTGGAGATCCCCACCAAGATCTAAATGCAAAATCCCCGTATACTGTTGCATATACGAAATATGTGAGATGTTATGAGAAAAATGCGACAAAAATATTAACTTCAAAATGACTTACAGTCCTCCATAGTAGCTATGTTGTGAGACAAATGTGAGATATTATGCGTCTCTAGTCTGGAATTCCAAGCAGGAATTAATTTGCGGGCTCTGACGGTTGCACTTCCTCTACCACGATTGTAGTGCGGCGGATCTTCGGGTATATATTGTTTCATACCGAATTGCCGCATAACCCGATCAGCTGGATGATACATTATGTCTCCATGGTATATTATGTAAAACCTATGGAGGCTTAATGCATATGATGTTTGTTCTATCTCAGAAGGATAAGGATTAACAGAATAATGTACCATTTGAACTTGTTTTTTGACATATGATTATAAGGAAATAAAACATAATATACTAAATAGATATAGAATGGTGACTTTTATTTACCTCTGAGATCTGTACTGAATCAAATTGGCCTCGGTATATCGGGGCAACCGAGTAAACACAATGTGCGGGATCTACCGTATCAGTATGCCACCGTAAAGCGCCCGGAAATACATGTGCGTCGCTACTGATTAAGGAAAGTGGCCTACCGATAGAAAAATGCTCGTAGGACCAAACCTAAAAAATATATAATATAAGTGTACAAATTTTAAATATATAACAAAATTTAAATATATACCAAATTCAAACCTGAATCAATGTAGCACATCCGTTCAAATTTTTCATCAATTTGTCCTTCGAATGGAACTGCACAAAGTCTGACATAGCACTATATAGATATGCCAGCATTGACGCTCCCCACGCATGACTCGTCGGTTCCGTCAGATCATTCAGAAATGATAGAAATCGTAAATTTACCATATCCGATGCGTCGGGAAACAAAAAAGCATTAATAAGGCCTAGCAAATAGGCTCTAGTGCATGCAATGATCTGAACAGAATATGAAAAATATTATATTAGCTGAACTAAATTGATATATAATTTACGTGCACAAATATTAACCACAAATGTAATACTTACCCGTTCCTCATCAACTGATATTTCTTGGTCACCAATACGATCTATGTGCATAAAATTCTGCCGGAGCCATGTATACGACACTAGACCTTTGCCTTTTAGTTTTGGTGCCTCCACACCTAGGTAGGTCGTGATCGCTGTCTCACCAGAAAATTGTTTATCAAATATTATAGGTTCACCTGTGATAGGTAGACCTAAAATATTTGCAACATCTTTAAGCACAATAGACATTTCTCCAAAAGGTAGCTGGAACATATTTCGTCCGGGCCACCAGCGCTCCACTAGACTCAGAATCAGGTCTCCATCGTGACGTAGAAAACGTATCTGGTCAAGGTAATGAAAACCAAATACGTGCAATAAAGCTTCTTGGTCACTAGTCAATTTCCAGAAACCAAGTTGGCCCTCATATCGCCATGTATTGTGTTCTCGAAGCCGCACTTCCCTTTTATAATCACATAGCTATATATAAAACATACAAACTATATTATCACTTGTAACACCCTGTTTCTGAAAATTAGGGATTTTTGACCAAGTTATTATTTTTATTATTTATTAGTGGTATTTTAGTCATGGTATGATTTTCTGGTGATTTTAGTTAAGTTAAACCATTTTCTAAGTCATGACTTATGACTTTGTGATTTTGGTTAGTATAACTTAGTGTAAACCCTAGTTTTTTCTAACCTAGAAGTTGCCATGACCATGAGAGCTTAGCCATAGGCTTAGAACACCAAATTAGTGATTTTTGGCCTAAGGGGTATTTTGGTAATTTTCTAGGATTTGTTTGGAATTATTGGGATTAATGTGTTTTAATATATTATATTCATTGTAGTGTGTCATGAGAGCCTTAAACCTAGCTTACCCAAATCTAGAGGTTAGTTCCTAACCTAGAAACTAAGAGGATTAGATATTTCATGGTAGTCAAAGCTATACAAATATCTAGATATTTATTTATAGGATATTTTGCTACAAACACTCAAAATATCTTCAACCTTTTCACCAAGTCTTTGCCTTAACCTAGAAGGAAACCCAAGGACACCCCCCCCCCTTGTCTTGGCCGGCCATAGGGCACCCCCCTAGCAGCCACCCTTCTATATAATCTCATTTCATTCATTCATGAAGATTTTATATGAATTTTAATCCTAGAAAAATACCCTTTACTTCAAAATTTCATATCTCACTCTTTAGAGGTCCAAATCACCTCTAGTTTCTTGCATTGGGTTCCTACAACCTAGAGGGTGCTAAGGGAGGCTAGCAAGTTGGACACAAGGACTTGGACACACCCATAAGTGGACTTGGACACCCCCCTCATTTATTTGAGTTTTCAAGGATTTTGCACATATAGGTAAATGTCTCTAAACCATATTAATATTGTAATTTTTCTTCATGAATGCATGCATATAGGTGTATACTAGCTGTGGGTAAAGTTTGGTGGAATCTAGGAATTGTTTGGTGTCGTATCGGACACGTATCCTACATATATAAACCCTAATATTGCTCACTGTTTGCACACTGTCACAGTATAAAACACACACTGTTTTGTAAATGTTTTTGAACCAAAACCTAGCCTAGCTAACCCTAAACCTAACCCTAAAACACTGAGCACAAATTGGGTTGTGTCGTGTCCAAAATCTGGACACGAAGCTCTCAGTTTCAACACTGTCTGGACACTGCACAGTACACAAAATGTGCCCTGCTACCACAGTATCCAAATACACTCTACACGCCACTTGGACACGTCAAAATTGACACACGACACGGGGCATTGACTGACAGGTCATCCCCAAAAATTGGGATGACCTCGTGTCGTGTCGGACACGGAATCGTCCCCGCAAGGGTCGCGCACTGCACTGCACAGAGCATATTTCAAGCGTGTCGTGTCGCACGGACACGCCACGTGGACACCTCGTAATGACACCATCGTGTAGCCCTTCATGTGGCGTACACGTGGACACGAGCACGTGGTGCGTCGTGTCCTGTGTCACGAGCACGAGGCACGTGACTCACCGCACGACGCTGTCTGAAACAGTGTGTAACAGTCGAGTTTCCTCGACTGATACGTGTCTCGTGTCGACTCTGTGAGACACGTGGACACCGTGCAGACACACTGACACATACCCCTAGACCTACCCTACCTACTGACACGACCACGAAGACACGAGGACGTGTGTGTCGTGTCCTAGGGCTAGCTGCACGCGTGCACGACGCTGTGCACGCGTGGGTGTATCAGGAATTTACCCGAGTCGTGTTTTCTTGTGTTTGGACACGATAAATCGTGTCGTGGTGTCGTTTCAGTATCCTAGGACACTAGTATATGTGCGGGGTGTCAGTTACCAACCCTTAGATGCGAGCCTTAGCTCGTTGGGTTGCGTGTATTTCGTTTTTCCCCATATCGAGTGCACAGTGCAACAGTTCACTGTTTTGGGATAATTTTCCAGTTTTGAAAATCGAATTGCAATTCGATTTTGTGTGTGTTTAATCCATTGTACTAGTGTATATTAGTACGTATATATATAGTATATATGTATAAGTGTGTGTAGGTGAGGTTTGAGTGAAATTGGTAGTGTGTGTGTGTAGATATATATGTATATACATATGTATGTATATGTGTTAGGTGTGTGTGTGTATATGGTTCTGGAATTGGTTCCAGAACCTGGAAACCAATCCCCCCCCTGTCCTGACCTGTCTACTGTCCCTCTCTCTCACTACCTTTGTCTCTCTCTCCTTCACTCACTCTCTCTCTATATCCCTCTCTTTATATATAAATATATATATATGAGTTATATGTATACATATGTAATATATCTAGTTTATATATATATATATTTGTATATATATATGTATGATATATATGCATATGTTGTACTAGTTTACTTAGGTCTTTATATATAAATATGTGAGTGTGGTTTGATTTATATTTAGTATTTATATATGGGTATATAGGTAGTATATAGATGTATATATATATATATATATATATATATATATAACTTCTAGTTATAGTTTTTATGAAACCCTATGACTAGCAATGGCCTATGGCCAAGAGCATTGGCCCATGGCTTGGGGCTAACCCTAAAGACCCAAAACCCTTTGTGTTGACCCTTGTTGACTGAAAGTTGACCAAAGTCAACATTAGGTCAAGGTTGACCTAGCTTAACCTAGTTTGACTTAAACTAACCTAGAATGACTAGGAATGACCTAAATCAACTAGTTTGACTAGTTTGACTAAAACCCTAACTAGTTTAACTAGTGTTGACCTAGCTTTGACTTAGAGTTGACCATTGTTGACCATGGTTGACTAAAGTCAACTATTGGTCAAACCATGACCTAATTGACCTAATAAATGACTAGTTCAACTAGTCTGACCCTATTTGACCTATTTATCCTAACTGACTAGTCTTTGTTTGACCAATGACTTAGTTGGTCTAAGTTTGATCTAGACTTGATCCAGATTGATCATGTTGGCTAGTATTGACTAGTTTGATTAGAGTGTTGACCAGGAGTTGACTTAAACCTAGATTAAACTTGTTTGACCTTGTTTGATCTTGTTTGACCTTATTTGACTTAGTATGACTACCTGTGACTTAGTTTGACTATTAGAGTTGACCAAGAGTTGACTTTTGACCAGTTTGACCTAGAATCATGTAGTATGCATTGTATATTTTATTTTTACTATTGTGGATACATTGTGACTTGTATTGCCCTGACTAGGAGCCACACACCTCTCCTCAGGCAGTATACCTTCTTCAGACATTCAGTTATCAGGCGAGTACATTCTCTGACCGTTTCATATTTGCCAGGATTTATATTCTTGCTCTAGCTTACTTTACTTGATGCTGACACGATTGTTATCACGGATTGGTACTATATGGATCTTTTCATGAGATGTTATCCCCCTCGGGAGCATCAGGTACTTTTGTCATGTGTGTTTCACTTACATCATGTATCTCATGCTTCTATTTTCATGTATCTTCATGTATCAGCTAGTGACTCATGTACTCTCATGATCACCGAGCCTCCATGAATCTTCATGAATCACTCACGTATCACCCAATTATGGGCTTATCACGAATCTTAACATAACCTGAATGGATCCTTGTGTATTGATTGGGGATGGGGGAGTGGAAATAGTCATGTGGATATTACCCCAGTAGCTGTAGTCATGAATCACTTCTAGCTGTAGCCATGAATCTCCTATGCCATTTCACATGTCTATATTTTGCTCTGACTCACTAGACACTGCTAGTTCTCTATACAGTAGATATTTCATTACAGTTATCTCTTTTGCTACATGTATCTTCTTTCAGCAGTTCCTGTATTTTACTCTATTGCATGCTTTATATCTCCTATCATACTATGCACTGCGTGAGATGTATTGTGCTCGTTCCCGTCCTGATTGGACCTGTTGAAAATATTACAGAGGATGAGGAGGAGGCCCTGGTGTCTACCTATTATGGAGCAGGACTAGATGATACTTATGTTGTGGACCCTCAGCAGGATCCAACTGCAGCTGAGGATGTTGTTCCAGTAGTCTAGACCAGTTTAGCCTAGGCAGTCTTTTCTATATTTACTTTTGTCTCACATCTGAGTTGTATTTTGAGATGTTGAGTTATGTATAGACTCTTAGTCTTGTATTATGAGTTGACATTCTGGATGTTATGTATCTTAGACACTTAGTCTTATTTCATCTATGCTATGGTTCTCCTTGAGTTACTATCTATCTATCTGTTCTTCATTCTTCTACCTTAGATGTGATTGAGACAGCATATTGTTATATCACCTCCATTCGGAGAGTATATACTGTACAGGTACTTTTATATTGTTAGATGATTGACCTAGGACAGCGTTCTACCGCCGACACTGCGGCGTAGGCTGGGCGTTGTTACGTTCTCGTACCCTAACAGTGGGTGCAGGTCGTGACATCACTAAACATATAAAATAAAAAATTTATTGACTACCACAATTTATTAAAAGTATATATACCTCTCCGCTAAAAATTAGACTACATATGTGCGACTTGCGTTGCTGCTTAATCAAATCTGTAGTTGGCCCCCCTGGTATATGACCATCGTTTTGGGTAGCCATCTGAAAAAAATTGGTTGTCAAAATGCATATTTAAGAATAGGATTGATTAGGGTTTGGGTTTATACGGGTAAGACTGTGGATTATATTAGGGTTTACTTCACGTGTTAGGGTTAGGGTTAGGGTTAGGGTTAGGGTTAGAAAAAGTGCTTGGATTAGGTTATGGTTTAATTTACGGGTTAAGGCTACGGTTAGGATTAGGGTTAGGAGATTAATGTTATTAGTGGAGTGATTATGATAAAAGTTAAGAGTGGGAGGGTTTGGATTTACATTATGGTAAGGGTTAAGGTTTAGTTTGGGGTTAGGGAGTCTACATTAGAGTCTACATTAGTCTTAAAGGTTAGTCTTAAAGGTTAGTCTTAAAGGTTAGAGTTTACATTAGTTGAAATTTAGATTAGGGTCTACATTAGGGTCTACATTAGAGTCTACATTAGTCTTAAAGGTTAGAGTTTAGATTTAGATTAGGGTCTACATTATAATAGAATTATAACAAAAATAGCAATAAGATTTGTATTAGAATTATAACATAACTAAGTTACCTTGAAACACAGGGTCTCCTCCTCCTCCTCCTCCTCCTTCTTCTTCTTCTTCTTCTTCTTCTTCTTCTTCTTCTCGGATCTCTCTCTCTCTTCTGTGTTCTTCTTACTCCCTCTTCTCCTCTTCTTACTTTCTCTTCTGGTTTCTTACTTTCTCTTCTTTCAATTTTTTTTGTTTGATTCTCTCTGTCAACTTTCTTCTGCCAACTTTGTTTGCTTCTCTTTACATTATTCGAACCAACCCTATTCAATTCAAACCAACATACCCACCCACCCATATTAAATAAACCAACTAAAACCCAAACCCAACCGAATCAACGGCCGACGTGAACCAAACAAAGAATCCGACAGACGACGTGTCGGAAAATTGGACGCCGTCCAATTTCCGACACACGGTCTGTCGGAAATTGGACAATGTCCAATTTCCGACAGACGGTGTGTCGAAAATTGGACGGCGTCCAATTTTCCGACACGTCGTCTGTCGGATTCTTTCGTTTGTTTTGATTTTCCAAACTTTTATCGTTTTAGCAAATTTCAGTTAAATTTCTTACTGTACAGTAAATTTTTTATTTTTATATAGGATGGTAGACAGCCCTACAACCTTGATAATTGTTGTTCCCTTACCTTTCCAATTAAGACACCCTAGATTGTTTGTGTGTTGATACCATAGTACTATTTTGACCTAGAATGACCAGTGCACCTAGGTGAGACTTCCAACTGCTACGGTATGCCCTGACCTTGTATACTATTCCTTCAAATTGCATGATTTAGATAAAAAAAATTTAGACCTTGATTGTTGGGAAATAGGGACGTCATCCCATTAGTATCAGTTGTAAATATATATAGGTTAGTCCTGGATGTGGGGATGTGTGTCTATAAACATATAGCTTATGAGATTTATGAGAGATTATAGTATCAGTCTTGATAGGATGTACTAGTCTTTTGGTGAGTATAAATGTGTTATGAGAGATAGGGGTCTATATGTCTTAGTAATGCATCGTTCCTATGGTAATAGAATGTATTAATAGATGGTTAATAGGAAGATAATAGTTTGAGCATACCTATAGCCTATGATCAGTTCCTTTTCATCCTTAGTTAAGACCACTTTAAAATAGGTCTAGTCCCTTGGATATAGGTTCCAGTCCATATTTTATTGAAGTTCTATTACCGCCGCACAACAGAGCAGTATTGGAGGTATTCCTAGATTGACACTTTTTAGATGTCCGTTTATTATTCCAGTGTTAGGAAGTGTTACCTTAGATATTGGGTAGGTTAGAGGCTCTAGAAGGAGTACTATCGATCTTAAATTTCGAGGACGAAATTTTTCTAAGGTGGGTAGAGTTGTAGCACCAAGTTTTTCAAATGAGGGTAATTTTGAAATTTTGTGTTTATAATTATTTTAATAATGATATTTAATTCATGATATGATTTTTGGTGATTTTAAATCATTTTAAAATTATTTAAATCAATGACTTGTGGTTTTGACGTTTTGCTAGTGAAACCCTAGAGACTGTTTGACCTAGAGCCTAACCATGTGATTATGATATTTTAATGTCATTTTTGGCCTAAGGATATTTTTGCATTTGACCTCTTTGAATTATTTTGATATTATTTTATTATTTATGATATTGTTTTGGGGTTATTTGAGTCGGGTTCGAATTTCAACTCAATCCGACTTGAAACGGGGACCCGGGGGTAGTTTGACTCTAGTGGGACCCACACACTAGTTAGGCATGGCCCATATGATATTAATTTTAGTCCACATGATAGAAATATTTTAGTTAGAGGTTAGACTAATTATTATGGATAAGGTTAGTGTGATTAGAGACTTTAGAATGACTAATTTAGCCCCAACCAATTAGCCCTTTCCTAATACTCATAGAATAGGTTAGTGGGGGCATTTTGGACCTTACCATAATAGGACAAATAGCCCCATATGGCCAGCCACTTTGGGAGAGGATAGGCTCAAGTTCATTTTATTATTCTCATCCACACTCTCTCTCTTGTTCTTTCCCAAATTCCTAGAGAGCAATCCCTAGCAATTTCTCCACCAAATCCTTCCATTTCGCCACCAAATCTTCTTCTTTCCTTCTCTATTCTAGCCAAGGAGGAAGCTACCCAAGTTTGGGAGGATTCGGAGCTCGTTCGTGTCCTTTTGGAATCTCTACGTGTCGGTGTCGCTCCGGAAAAGCTTTTCTTCGATTCGATCTACCGGGAGGTATAAATCCCTTCTCCTTTTCATTTCCTTATGCATATAGGTCTATTTTGAACCCATAGGAATGACCCCCATGGTTGTATCTCCATTTGTGCCCATTTCGTGTCCATTTGGAGGTCATAGGAGTGTCCTTTGTGTTGTGGTTGTGTTCATGTGGAAAAATCCCAAATTTGGACACACTATGTGTTGTTGTTATGTATGAATGAATTATTACATGTTTAATCTCATATTTTTGTATTGGAGATGTGTTCTATAGTGTCTCATATATATATATATATTAGTGTAGAGAGTGAGTTCTTGATATATTATGTTATATATTTGTGTTCTTTTGTCTCAAACTACCCAAATCCGTCATAATTTTTATCCACGTTTTTAATTTCAGCCCTAACTTAGAAATGTCATAACTTCTAGCTCAAAGCTCGATTTAATCTCCCGTTTTTTTTTAAAAGAAGCGTATTGAAGTTAGATTTCCAAAAACATGTATTAATAGGCCTAATTCTTTCTGTAACTTTCTAGAGAATTATTTGAGTGTCAGTTGTACAAAAGACAAACGCGTTCTCGGTGTTTTCGCGATTCCGGGAGTTTTCGGAAACGAAAATGCGATCCGTTTGAAGTTTCGGAAAGCTAACACATAGATATATAACATACTTTAATCCTAGATTTTAATTCATGCTGAGATGGTACAGTATTGATTATTAGTAGGAGTTACTATTCGGCATATGCATTTTGTGCACCCTTGTGTGTAATATAATGTTCTATTTGATTTTAACCAATGTTAATGTATATACATTATGTAATTAAATAGAGAATGCAAGAATGAGTAAATGGTTAAATAAATGATGTATGAGGTGTAAGTATCCTATCTAATGTAAGCATGTATAAGTATGGCTTGTAATGAATATGTAGGTTCCATAGTATGTAATGTATGGTGCATATAGTAGTGCAAGAGAATAAATGAATGATGAATGAATGCAAGCATGAATGTAATGTAATAATAGATATAATGTATGCAATATACAAGTTAATGAGATGTAATGTTCTATGTTAACACAAATCCTATATTACCTCATGTACCCCTTACACTATGTTGACACTATCACACTTGACACTTTGTTCACTTACACTTTGACACTCTTTGATATGTATACAGTATGTATGCCCATTTAACCCTCACTTGCCCGTTTGCCATGTTCACATACACACACATAGCCTCTTAAATAAGTATTTATGAATACAGTTAACTTAGCTATGTATGTATATTATATATATGTTAGCATATTGTGTTGTAATATATATGTTTATATAACCATTTGAAATGCCATGATTATAGACCTAATGTTGAATACCAATATATGCATGTGTATATATGTGTAGACATATATAGCTTAAAGTGATAGATTACCTAGTGTATATCCAATGTAAATTCTTGCCTATTTGAGTATTGAATAATTGCATGCTATATAGAGTTGGGTGTATATTAGCTTGTATATCCTTGTATTGATGTGTGCTTGCTAGGATAGTCTTGGTTAGGCCTAGTAAGACTTGCTGGGTTAGGACATAACCTAGTTTGACCTAGTTTGACTAGTGCAGTTGACCAGAGTTGACCAAGGGTTGACTTTGGCCTAGTTTGACCTAGATTCATGTAGAATGCATTGTAGTGCTTTATATTACCCTTCTGGACATGTTGTGACCTTTGCTGTTCTAATTAGGATCCAGACACCTCTCCTCGGACAGTATCTTTACCTTGGACATTCAGATATCAGGCGAGTACATTCTCTGATCATTTCATATCCTGCTTAGAATTATTTCCTGCAGTAGATTACTTTACTTGTACTGTCACGATGGTCACACGGATTGGTACTATATGGATCCTTTTTTGAGATGTTATCCTTAGGGAGCATCGGGTACTACGTGTTCTGTGCATTTCACTTACATGGCGTATCACTATGCTTCTTGGTTCATTTGATCACTTGTGACATGTACCCTCATGATCATAGAGTCTCTTGAATCTTAAACTGTTGGGTAACCCCCAGAATCCCTATTTATGGGACATCCATGTATCACCCTTCGGGGGCCGTGCATGGAATCATATAACATAACCTGGCTGGATCCTTATTTATTGATTGGGGGTACGGGGGAGTAGAATTGGACATGTGAATAATACACCAGTAGTATCTTCTTTGAATCATTCCGTAGTATCTTCACAGAATCATCCCAGGCCATTTACATGTTCATATTGTACTCTGACTCACTCACTAGTCACTGCTAGTTCTCTATGTATAGTAGATATTTCTATTACAGTTCTCTCTCTGTTTACATACTGCTTTCTTTCAGTACCTATATCTTACTTTACTGCATGATTATATTTTCTAACCTGCTATGATCTGTTGAGATGTACTGTACTCGTTCCAGTCCTGACTGGACCTGTTGATAAATTTTACAGATAGCTTGGAGGTTGCCTGCTAGCCTAGAGGAGACTTTAGAGGATGTTTAGATAGTTGTTTCATTTGTTTAGAGTTGCATTTACTTTGTGGATTACTGTATATGAGTTTGAGGTGTATTTTCTGGGTTTTTGTATCTTAGACACTTAGACTTCTATCTCCTGTATTTCTTTTGGATTTCATGTTTTATATATCCTTATCATGCTCTACCCTAGATGTGATTGAGGCTGTATCTGCTATGTCACCCCCATTCGGGGAGTATAAACTGCTTGGCATTATAATGTTAGTTGTTGTGACCTAGGACATCGTTCTACCGCCGACACTGCGACGTAGGCTGGGCGTTGTTACGTTCTCGTACCCAAACAATGGGTGCGGGTCGTAACAGTAGAAGTAGACGTATGTGGAGCCACGTTAACAGCCAGAGATTCTTTGCTCTTCAAATTAATGTTCAAGGTTTCTTTACCCTTGCGGTTGTTCTGGCGATTATCGCTACTAGATGTCGGGTGTTCATCCCGGTCGGGGTTAGACATGTGTGCCCCCAGCTGCTTGAACTTGTCAGCGCTAACTTCAGCTGCTTTAGCATTGACAATGAATGATGGCCAGTCTTAAAATTGAGTTGACCCTGTCCACATGCTGATAATAGGTAAAAGATTTGCCTTGCAAGTATCTATAGTTACAGCGGCCGGAGTTCCAGGAGGCATCTTTAATGCTTCTCGGCAGAATCTTTCAATGAAACTTTCAGCAGTTTTATTATGTCTTTGTTCGATCTTGTTGAGGGCCGACATGGTCATGTCATTGATTCCCTCGTAGAATCGTTCCAACAAGATTTGTTTAAAACCCGATAAAGAGGTGATACAGCCATCAGGCAAGCTTCTGTACCAATCGTATGCTACACCGGCTAAACAGTCGACAAATACCCTGGTAAGAAGAGTATCGTTTGGCTGAAGTTGAATAGTCATTACCTCAAAGTGGTTAATAAACTGACTCGGAGAAGTGCTGCCGTCAAACAGCAAAATTGTGGGGATCTTGTATTTAGGAGGAAATGGGACTTCCTTCCACTTAATATGATAGGGTTGCTTGATTCCCAATCTTTGTAAATTGTCCTTCTCTTTAAAAGCCTCGAATTGAGTGCGCAAGAGTTTGACAGCTTCATTAGCATCCTTCGATGATGCAGAAGGAGCAGGCTAAATTATAGTGTTAGGAGGAGGAACAGCGTGGTAAGTACTACCTCCAGCTCCTGACTGACTGGGTGTGGGTTGAATTTGTACAGTGGGTATTTGAGGAGATACTACCCCCAGACCTGCATTGACAGGCACCGACGATGCTATAATCTCAGGATTTGTAGTAGGTGTTGTCTGTGGTACTGTATGTTGGGCCACGATGATAGAATGCATACTTGCGACTATTTCAGCCATGGTCTTCAGCTTGTCCTCCAGTGCAGCTATTCGTTGTTCTTAATTCGCTGAACTAGAAGCGTCTGGGTCTTCAGTGACAACATAAGCTGTCACTTCTCTAGGTACAGTAGAAGACACTGTCTGTTCTGAACTTTCGCTGTATGCATCATAATCAGAGAAGGAATCATCTCCTGAAGAAGAAATAGGGAGATGACCAGAAGGATCTTGGAGAATATTTCTATGCCCGATTGTGTCTCGACTTCGGGATCGGGTGTGTCGAAATACTCCTTCAGAAGATTCTTAAAGTAAATCTAAGTACTGCTGGCTGGGCCTGCAAGGCTTGCCGTGTTTGGAGCACTTTCTACCCCCAGTGTCTCGAGAAGCCATGTTGACGGAAGCATACAATACTTCGTCTTCGTCTTCTGACATTGGTTCAGAAGTTGTAAAATTCAGACGATCGAAGACAGATCGTTTTATTGTCTGGCAACAGCACTTGATGACAACCTTGTGATTACAATGGCGTTCAAGTATTGAACTGGAGGTGTTGAGATATTGTCCCACTTTTGCTTAAGGTGTTCTCGGAGGTCAGGAACAATAACAGGACGAGAAGAAGTTTGAGGGATATATTCTTTGACAACATTCGGAACATGGTTCCGGTTCTTCAGATTTTTTGTCCCGTGAGTATACAGGGAAGTACTCACTTTGTTAGCATAGTGTCAGGATTTTTTATCCTGAAAGTTTGCCTCTGATGCAGGTTCAACTTTGGCATTGGCTGCTTGTGTTTTGCCGAAGTTGATGTAGACCGAGGTCTATTGAGATAAACCCGTAGATCAGCAAACTCACCCCTAGGGGTTTCTGTCTGAGACACCAGTAATTTTCCCTGCTTTGAGCGGGATATCCGGAGAGTTGGGAGATCTTGGAGGTCCGTTACCGGAGTAGGCAGAATACCTCTTTGATCGGTACATTTTCCTTTGACAGGGAAAGAAGAATTCTTGTTTGAGAGAGTCCTTGTACTGATCGGTGCTGAGGCACGTTGAGATTGATCTTCCGAGGTAAAAACTAGAGAAGACTGAGAAAAGACCAAAGTACCTTTTCTCTTATTTTGTAAAGAAGGGTTGGCTAAAGAGCGTTTTCCTCTGTTGTCTTCCAAGTCGTAGAACGAGGAAGTTTGAGAAAATACCAACGGACCTTTTCCTTTTTTTCTAGGGAGGGGAAGGAACAGTCAACAGACTACACCCAGTGGATTGTGCAGGAGTAACGGGGTACTTGGGAAGAGGAGCAGAGTCTTTCCCCTTGCTGTGAGAAGAAGGGAAATTAGCCAAAGGGGTATCCCTTTTAAACTGCGCTGAAACAGGAGGGATGACCTCTTGCGCAGTAGCAGTAGGCGCTTTGGCCGATTGCGCCTGGAAGGATTTGACAGATGGCCTTTTGGCCACAGAAACTCCAAGAGTTGCATCTTACGCAGTAGGAGTTTTGGTTACAGAATGCTTAAGTTGCACTCTGGTTGAAGGGGCAGTTGGTTGTGCAGGAGCAAAAGTTGTAGCAGGTTGCGCCAAGGGGAAAGGGGTCTTGCACTTTGTAAAAGCATCATAGGAAGTGGCTTGCGCCTTGGCAGAAGAGAGATGGAGTTGTGCAAGGGCAGAAGTTGCTACTGGTAGCTTATCGGAGGAGACAGCAGGCTGCACAGCAGTCTTGGGAGTCCACACTGATCGAACCTTGCTCATGGCAGAGGTTGCAGTGCGAGGGGTGGTCCTGGAGTTGATCATTGTTTCATAGGCAATCTGGTTGACCTTCACAACCAGCATCTTCTGCGTCTTTTCGATAGACGCCACGTCACATTGAGTTGTCACTTCCTCGTCGGAGGAGAAAGTCGTCCCCAGCAGAGTCACCATTTTGTTTGCAAAAACAAAAGTATTTTATTTCACAAACTTTAAAGAATAGTATAAGAGTACAATGAATTCTGGGAAAGTACCACTACACCAAAACAGTCGTTTCCTAACGAATATAAGCGTTAGGAAAAATATTCCTAACGGTTTTTTACCGTTGCTTCCATGGCGTGGGAAATGTTGCTAACAGTTTTGCTAACGGTAAAAAGCGTTGGGAAAATAAATTTTCCAAAGGTTTTTTACCGTTAGGAACACAAATTTTCCTAACACTTAAAAACCGTTGGAAACACAAATTTTCCAACACTTAAAAACTGTTAAGAAAGCAAAATTTTCCAACGGTAAAAAACCGTTAGGAATGGATCCATAAATTTAAAAAAAAATGGCTATATTTAACCTGTGATGGCTCTGTTGAATCCACTCAATATACACCTTAGTCATTGTGACAATACAATTTACACGAGATTTTACATAAGAACGCACTACATCATAAACTAACTCCTACAAAATGAATCTGATACACAAGTTTATATACAAGTATGGGATAGTCGTCACCCGGATCGGTTCCGGTTGGGTGCCTGATACTCTATGGCTGTTTCCTTCTCGGATTTGCTTCTGCTGCGTATCACTCGCCTCGGGGATTCTTCGATAGACTTGGTTTCCTTGCTCCGCGGACTGAGAGATTTCCCATAAATGGAAAAACATCCATCTAAAGGTACACTGAACTATCATAACATTAAGTTCTGTAGATAGAAAATGCCCCAGATGCTGCTTGCGTGCAATATCCTTTAAGAAAAAATGTGAACAGAAAGATCAATATGCCACAGATAGAAGAATTTAAAAGCTTTATTGTTTGACTTCTGAAAAAATAAATTTAATAATAGATACAACAAACCCAAGCTTATATACTGATAATAGGAAGATAAAATAACCTTATACAAAGAGTATTATGATGCTTGATTGGATCGAATTCTTCAGCTTCTGCTTCATAGTCATTTTCTCCATTTGCTGGCCCTGAAAATGAATAATAGAATGGAAAAGATTTAACAATTGAAGAAAGCCAAATCATTGATGATAACAAATATATCCTCGACAAATCCAGACTGAAGACAATGAATTCTAATAGTAAGGTACAAAGTCAAAAGTGCAAGAAATAACCTAATCCATTCCCAGTAGCATAATCTGGACCCAGGTGTGCACAATAATCAGTTTGAGATGCCTTGCCATTTTGTGTTACCTCTTCTTTGGATACATTGCATCCTGAAGAAATTACTGCATTGCAAGAAAGTGAAGGATGGGCAGTGCTATTAAAGGTCGGGTTATGTGTCACCTTCTTCCCACTTTCAGTAGAATCAGCCTTTGATTATCCATAAACTTTTGATCCACTATCATCCTTTTCTACAGACCGAGACATCATATCTTGACTATTATCGCCTTGAGGATCCTCTCTGCCCATCTCCTCTGGAATAAACTCACCCATCACTCCAGGCCCTGGAGCAGATTCATCAGTTTGACCGACTTAGAACTGTTAATGGTATGTGCATATGATTGTTACATACATGTAACCTTTTTCATTCTGGTCTCTCTTTTAGCAATCACACTGTACACCTCGACTCTCAGGAATCAGAGATGTTTTAACTTTGGTTATGGTTGTCTAATTGGTGCTCTTCTAAAAATGTTGGTCGTATGTAGTTCTGGACCATTAATCTTAGGATGGTTTCAAGCCTACACTAATTAGCCCAAGTACTTGAGATAAAAAGTACTGATACTATACAATTTTTCTTTCCCACAAACTTAGGGAAAGAGTATTTTTCTTTTCCTTTATATAAATAAGATGATATACGTACTAAATTTGTAAGGGAAAAAACTTAGGGAAAGAGTATTTTTCTTTCCATTGCAATCAATTTCATACAACAATTTTTGCATCAATAAACATAAATAAATCCCCCCAAAAATATGAAATTTATAATTGCTATCAAGTCTTAGCACACAGAGACAAATATAAGCATGAACACGATACAAATACGGAATACTTTGCATTTTCAGATACTTACCATAGAAGACACCTACGTTGCAAGAATACGGACACAAATACAAAAGCCTCTAGAAAGAAGTGATAAATATCGTTATCAACTGGTGTTTCTTAAAAGAAGATAATAGTATGGCATGCAGCCACATAATATAGATTGGGTCTTAGCCTCTCAGTATTATGAAGATATTTTGCTGAACACAGGTTTAGATGATTTGTTTGTAGGGTCAGACTTTTCACAAAAAGCTCTCAAGAGTTGAATTACAAGTGGGTCATGAAATGGTGTATCTATCCTACACATATCCGTTGTAGACTGATACGCGTACATATACTGTGATTAAAAGTTAATGAAGAAATTATCAAGAAAGAAAAGGCTATCGCCAACATTATTCAAGCTTTCTCAAATCAAAAATAAAATAGGCCACAAAGTATAAGTCATGAAGGCTCTTTCAAAGAACCTAGTAATTTTATATAAGCAATTGCCATATGACATCAACCGTTTATGAGTTGACAGTTGGCGCCAACTTCTTCATAAGAAATATATACAGTATATGTACGCGTATACTGTAAAAGTTGGGTATTCTACAATCACAAATCACTCCGCTTCAAGTACCTAATAAAAAAGGAAATAATTACTCACATGAAATCCAATGGAACAAACAATTGGAAGAAAAAAATATGAACTAACTGAACCTACTCTGCAAAATAACAGGGAGTGACTACGCTGAGGTCACTAAATAGCATGACAAGGATGTCATTCTAGATAACCAAAAAAACCAATGGCATTGACATATTCTTAGAAGAGGGTCACCAAATACAACAACAAAAAATTGATATCACGAGAAAAACTTTCCATCCAAGACTGGCGAGTGAGAACATTAATTTTGACTCTAGGACAAATAAACATCAGGAAACCAAAACATTCCTACCTGTAAGTGGTACAATATTTCGTGATTCAATGGGAGCTTCTCGTCCACTACATGGTCGAGATAACTACGTATCTCATGGAGCCTTGCATCCAGCCCCTTCAAGGTAGAAAGCTTACTTTTAACCTGCTTGACAAAAATAAAAGCTTTAAGATTCTTAAACTAAATTAACAAGTTGATTTAAAATATATGCCTAGAAGCCACCAAGACCTTCAATTAGCACATAAAAATATACCTCTGTTGCAAGGGTGCTAATGGTTGTATCCTTAACATCTCTCAGTAGATGCTCAACTCCTACAGAAAGAAAGTTAACTGAACTAAGGCCCCAAAATAATAATGATCATAGCCTACTGGGATAATGCAATGGTCTGAAGGAATTATACTCTTTAATATCTACACAGATGAGCATTCTGAATTATCTCAATTTGCAATAAAGAGGATAAAGTTTCTCAAAGAAAAGGACGGCTTACCAATTTCCTCAACCTCATGAGCAGCAATTTCTGAAGAAACATGCACAAACACCTTCTGACTTTTCTGAGATGCGTTCTGTAACCATTTTAAAAAAATTAGTTTACTAGTTTTGACGTACCCTGCCCTGCTGCAAAAGATGTTCGAATGATCGTGCTCAATGAAAATGGAGTATCTTACCTCTTTTACCTTCTCAACGGCATAGTAAGCTTTAGTAGGTATACCAAGCTCTTTAGGTTGTACGTCAATAATAACTAGGACTGGGTTACTGACGTAACTGAAAGACATAGCAAATAAAATAGGCCACAAAGTATAATCATATAATGATTGGTAAAATGTGAACATTCCTAAAGAAAACTAACAAATACCCTTGCAATAGCTTAAACCCTTTCCTTCTGAGTTCCGTGTCCAACTACGCAAGGATCTCGACATACACGTCGAAGGTATCCAGATTGCAGTTGCGATCGAAACTCCCATAGAATCCACCAAATCCGTTGCTGCAGTGGAATCTGAAAGAAGTGTCTCTAGAAGGACTGTCCACGTCAATGCCGAATAGTCCGTAAGTGTTCTGGCTCGTGTTAAAAGAGAGCGACACGATAACACCACATTGGCAGGTTCCAGTTACAGCAATGAGGGGTCCATCTAGTATAATCTGCATAATACCAACTAACATCTCAGTAAGCATGGGCGGAGTCACATATATAATTAGAGAATAAGGAATCCAAATGAAAATTTTCCTACTTTATATCCTCGAGGTCCACGGTCAAAGAAAAATAAGAGGACTAGACCAAGATTAAATCCAAGTTTATGTTATAAACTTCTCGTCTCTATGAAATGAAATGTCTAGCTTCGCTACTGGGATAATACAATTTTGATGTTCCTATACCTAATTGCCATCTCACTTTAGAAGATGTGTTTCCATATATGACAAGGTAGAACTGTGGAATGGCAGTTCAATCAGCCAAACAAACAGTTTGGCTGAGCCCCATAACAACATAGCTCAAGTCCTTTTCTGGTTACAATAGTTTAAAAGTGGGAAATATATTAATAGTATTACTGTGGTGTCTCTAGCCCAAACTTAGCTCAAATCGCAGGTGTTCCATACCAAAACATATCAAACTGTAATTATTTTACTACAATGTGGACAAGGTGCAAAGGTAAGAAATTCACTATAAACTTCTCAAAACTTGTTACTTCACTGACCTGCAACTTTTGGTAGTAGTGTTCCATGATTCTCAAGTGTTCAAACTCTTTGCATTTTGAATGGCATCATCTACACATCTGGAAATGATTTAGAACCACAGTCATCGTGCTGTGATTGTCCATAAATCTGCCAAATTAGAGAAATTGATCAAGACTTATGTAGTGGATATGAAATTTGAATTAATTTTAACCCAAGTTAGTTGTCGGTTCAAAATAAAAGTGATCAGAAAGTTATCAGGACTTAAATGGAATTATTTGCCAACAAATCCACCTATCATCCATTTATTCATGAATGAAATATGAAGCCACATTTTGGCAAGCGAGTATTACATAAACTTGAAAGCAGTTCAGTTTTTCAGCAATCTTTATTTTACAATAACAAAGAAAAACATGCAAAATTGCAGAGGAACATGAGGGCAAGGGATTGCTATTAAGGAATTTACTCAAAAGCAAACTTTTCACTTACACAGAACAGAGTCTCCAAAAGAAAGATCTTACAGAGAATGAGTTTGAATGAGAATATACAATGCCCATGATGGTCGTGTATATCATTGCTTGGGTGGCCATATGAATCAGAATGTTCGCCACCTATAGAATGGAATAAGCAACAATAATAAATGAGTGTTGGATTGAAGCACTAGTTCAACATATAAAAATGGCAGGAAGGAAAGCTGGCAAACAGGATTCCCTATAAAATCTCTTTTGGCAATGGAGAAAGTATTTATGTTTGATGCCGAAAAACAATTAAAGAATATAAGTACATCTAAATATCCTGCAAAGTAAATACAACAAATTAAATATATTGACAGAAAGGAGTTAATATAATGGAATGCGGTTGACATAATCAATCTCAAATAGCATATTAATCAATCTCAAATAGCATAATATTATCCAGAAAGCAAGTAACGAATCTAACCTCCATTAGATTAAACTTTAAGTGTGGAAAAGCCATCTGCAACAAAAAGAAAGAACAAGGCGAACTTGTAGCATTATGATCATGGTAAAGCTAGCCAGCATTAACAAATTTCTTAATAATTTTTTGTCTAACACTTTAAGTAATTGCTGGAGAAAAACATCACAGTTGAAAGTTCGGTTTGACGACAATGATCATGTTAGCATTATGACCATGATAGCATCCACGTGTATCATGGAAGCAAAATTAAAGCTATAGGTATAAAAATAAATAATATTGAAATGAAATCTGAACTCTAATAACATGTGCATTTCTTATAAAAAAAACTTATTTATGATCACATCAACATAAGTGGAGAACATAAGTTTAATATTGAGTTGCAATAATTTTGATAAACATGAAACCAATTCAGAAATAATAGAGAATTAGATTACTTAGTACTCATTTCTAAATATGTAACCTCCATGAGGAACTAGAAATTTGTTCAACAAATGGCGAGCCAGAACAAAAAAGTATAGAAAATAAACAAAACACAATAAAGTCAAAATGAGAATTACATCTCATGAAAGTAAGGTGAGCAACAGTTTTGATATCAGTAGTGCAAAATTATGTAATTTGTAACCATAAGACACTATAAAATCATTCTTCCAGTTTCCAGTTAAGATTCATTGATGTCACTCCCCGATCCTGGAATACGTATTTTAATACGTAAACCGATAAACCGTATCTACCTTGTATTTATACTATATTTATTATGCTGTCTTTCTTCATGCATTTTCCAAAAATATTCGACAAAATATTATTTCCTAATTTATTTTTTGCATTTGGGCCTACAGTTCTGGCTCATTTGGGTAACCTATTTTTGGTTCATCATGAACCCATGGGTCCAAGATTCTATATAATAACTCAACTCATTCTTTCTCCTCTCATTTTATTTTTCTCTCATTTACTTTCCTCCACCAACCAAGGCAAGTACCAACTTGCTCAAGAGATGGATCCATAAATATTGTTGATGTTTTCTTACAAAATTATTTGTCAAAATATGTTCTTCTCCTTATTCTATACTAGTTTAGAACTTGAAGTTTTCCATTTTGAGGCTTTAATCTTTGTAGATCTAGGTTTTAGCCATTTTCGGATTTTTTTGGTTTTGATCTAGCAAACTTTATTATTTTTAAGTTTGGATGGTTCCATGTTGTAGAGAATTTTATTCTACCCCCATTTTGACCTAAGGAAGTTCCGATTTGGGCTCCGGATGAAGGTTTTGTGTAGTTTGGAAACCATGGTTGCTTGGCTCCTCTCCTCGGACAAGTAGAGAAGAAGAGCAGTACTTGACTGCATGAATCTTCATGCGGCGAGTCTCTGGCCGCATGGCCTATCCAGCCGCATGAGACTCGTTCGAGCTCGGCCGCATGGAAAGTCCTTCGCAGCCGCATAGCCTTGTTCAGACCCAGCCACATGAGCCCCTGTCGTATGGACTTCATGCGGCTAGCCTTCGCAGCCGCATGAGTTCTTTTGCACCCAGCCACATATGCGCCACTGTTTTGGACCGCATAAAGCTCACCCATCATCCAGCCGCATATGTATCGCCCATGCTCAGCCGCATAAGGCTTCGTCTGACTCTGAGCCGCATATGCTGTTGAACCCCGGCCGCCTGGCGATTGCTCCCTTCGTAGCCGCATACGCTGACACCCCTTCATCCGCATGAACCCGACCTTCCAGCCGCATGCGCCTTGGGGCTCTCTGAGCCGCATGAGCGTGTAGTCCCAGCCGCATGAACCAGTATTGACCCGGCCGCATGGACTCACTCCCCTTGGGCCGCATGGACTTTTATGCCCTATATTGTTACCTTATTATTATTATTATTATATATATATATTATATGCCCATTTTATATCCTTACGCCTTTTGTCCCGAGCATGATATGAGCACTAATGTGACCCGGAGAACAAAGTGTTCCTACCTGATACATGTACATGAATGTCCCAGTTCTTGTTCATGCTCGACAAAAGACTCGTAACTCCACGTGGCGTATTTGCAATGATGCATTACACTAAGGAGGGTAGAACATGTTGACATACTGATTGACATGGATCCTCTTTAGGGTACTCGTACTAAAGTACGACCTTAGGAGGATAATCATGCAGGCCACAGCATGTGAGTCCAAGTTTTCACCTAGGGTTAAACTAGGCAACTAAATATACTAGATGCATGGGGAGGGCAAAATCCCGAGATCGTGTTACACCAGCCGTCTTGAGATGCTGTCTTGACGCGCCGGCTGGTCTCCACGGATACTGTGTCATCTGCAACGAGTGGATGACTGTATCTGATCAATTCCTGCTACATATTATATGTTTTAGCAAGGTGGCCTTGCGAGGGACCTGTGCTCAATCATACCTATCTACGCGAACCCCTGGGTTGGCTAGCCTTGCTGGAAAGATACGATCTGAGGATTTTCTAATAACATGACGCGAGGATAACCTCGTTCCACTAGAAACGCGTAGACTTGATTGGCCGTGAAAACGACTTGCTTGTATCCTATTACCTTCCGTGAGTAACTGAGGGAAGCGGACTGTCATGGTACGTGATCCAACCCATGTTCTTGTTTGATTGTTGGGTTGGTGATCGCACTATGATAGGCTGTGGACCGAAGTTATGAACGAAAGACTTATTCTGGTTGTGAAGTGCTACTTCTGTGAATGACCGAGGAACATGGTTTATCGTGGTACATGATCTAACCCATGTTCTTGTTTGATTGTTGGGTTGGTTATTGTGCTGCGATAGACTATCGACCGAAGTCACGATCAGGAGATTTTATTGTTTATACCCGTTAACTTATGCGAAAGTTATAGAGTACGACGCGTCCCGACTCCATGCGGCACCTTTTGTCCTTGTTTGGTTGTAAGGGTGCCATATGGGTTCGAGGATGTGGCGCCACCCTAAAATGGTAGCATAAGTATTACTATTATCATTTATTCTATTAACTGGGTTTAGTCTTAACTCTTGTGCCCCTTTGGCGGTACTTGCTATTCGGGGCTGACCCCGCTGGTTTTGTTTGGCCAGATCCCGTAGCAGAGCCTGAGGACACGATCTTCCTCCCTGACATCCATGGTGCATACTAGGAGCATGGCAGTTCGGGGACTCGAGTGGGTTTCTTCTCCACCACTCCTGCTTATACTTTTGCGACGTTTAGCCACCGGCACCTGTTAGCCGGATTACTTGATATTTTGTGTCAGTACATGATTGTAATTAAACAGACTGCAGCTGTGTATAATTTTGTACTCCTGACTCTCTGAGATAGCTAAATTATAAAGCTAGTCTCTCATGATCATTTTGATGAAGCGTCGGGGACGCCTTACCGCTTTATCTTTAATGTTCATTTATTGTTGATGTGATTTGATTGATTGAGACATAGAACTCTGTGGGACCATAGGAGACTTGATTGTAGCATGTACCCCCTAGTCTCTCGACAGCCACGATCGCCGTATGACGTTACGTACCTCATATGGAGTAGCTGGCCTAGTCCGTCTCCGTATTTCGGTACTGGGGCATGACAATTGAACTTGAAAATTTTCTTGTGTCATGTGATTTTATTTGCAGCATTAAATTCTTAAGCATTTAACATTCTTGCAAACATGTCTAAAATTCGTGTTATAGAAAAAAGGAAGTTAGGCTATACGAATCATGTTATAGCAAACAAGAATCTTCAGGAAGGAACAATATACATGAAGAAAAACAACCTACTTATGCCAACATATGAAAACCACATCATATTTGTTAAAAATGGTGCATGATTATAAAAAAAAGGCTAGCAAATGTGAAGGTCAAGATAACGTTTCAATTGAAATAACATCTTCATCCAAAGGTACCTGAAGAACAAAAGTACATCTAAAGAATATTAACTTCAGCTATATAGTAATCCTAATTTCTAGACACCATCATAAAAATTTACAGATTAAACAACTAATTATTGGTCAATTGATCTATATAAACAATCAGGGACAATAATATAATTATCAAAATTGATTTTGAGAAAGATAAACATCATTTGTGAGCTTAATACTGCTGAAAAATGTCTAAAAAAGGAGGAAAAGTGAGATTGCTTGGGTAGTACCACGTTCCAGAACCTCCGGGACGGCTTGGCTCTAGATTAATTTTCTTGCCCGCAATATCACTCTTGTTCAATGCTTGAAGAGCACTCAGCAGCCCTAACATCATAGGACTCTATGTACCTGTGATGGCGCTTGTGTGGCGTTTCACGGATCTATAAGTAATAATGCCAACAATTAGATTCCACAAAAAATTTACTTGTGACTTATCACAAACAGTCAAAATTTTGTGCTAAATAAATATTTTGAGGTTAGGTCAACATTGAGCAGAATATAGATAGGGAAGATGCAGATTTTATACATAAATGTCTAACATGAAGAATATGCTCTAATAAGTTCTTACGAAATTTCAACTAGATAAATACAGGCAATTCACAAAGAGGTACAACGCAAAATAATACATTATTCCAACTTACCTATACCAAACCTTGCCTCATTTCTAGAACTTGTTTTTTGTTACAATGCGTGGTAAATTTGACAGAAACTACTAGTTACTCTCAACATAATAGTAAAACTGAGACTAAATAATGTTTAATTTTGTGGTTACAATAGAGGTCTGAACTACATACCTTCCCAAGAGCCCAGTCAGCCGAACCGAAGTAGGCTCTTTCATTATCCTGACCATGATACATCATTAAACAAAGGTTATGATATAATTTCTTAAAACATAGTAACTTATGTTTTCTTTTTAATAAGAGAAACTTCTCTGTTATTACTTCGACTTCTCCAAGCAATGTCTTTCTAATTTTCAACAACTAAAGAGGAAACTTTTTCTTCTAAACAGTTGCTAAAATTTAATTTATATTTAGAAAGGTTCAAGAAGTCTTCTTCCATGGAATCAAATTCTCTTAAACTTTCCCTAGTCCACAAAATTAGTTGTGCTTGAGGGACACTACTAACTTGCATGTAGTCCTGGTTCGAATTATTTTCTCACTAAATTGCATTTTAGATAATAGCAAATTTCCAACCACACCAAAAATAGATGATGCGTTCATGTCTAGATGCACTAGGACACACCAATATATGTGCCGTGTCCACGTTGTGTCGCGTCCAGCATGACTCTGGCACGGACACGGTGCCAATTTTGGGGGAATCCACATTTTTCGTAAAGAAGCGACTCTCCTTCTCGATTACGAATAAAATCTTTCAAGCCCTGATTATGAAATTGAGGTAAAAGACTACTGACCTGCACATCGATCGGCCGGGACCTCCTCCGGAGGGATCAGACCGACGAGATATCCCGAACGCACCTGCGATTTCGACTGCTCGTTAGAAATGGCTGTAGAAATGTAACTACTCCCAAAAAGAAAATAGAAGGAAAGAAACGAAGAAACCCTAGCTAAGAAAAACCCTAATTTGAGAGATGGAAGCGATGACAACCTGCGAAGCATTGTTGGGGAGGAGAGATTGGGGGAGTCCGAAGCTTCTTTCTTCTTAGAGCTTCGCCAGTCGCCTTCAGCAGAGAGGAAAGGGAAGGAGAGGAGGAGAATGAGATTTCTAGGGCTCGGTATGGGTCGGGATGAAAATGAGAGTTGGAAAATGTTATGAACCTCACCAACACTTTTTATGTCACGTGAAAGACATGTGATTCAATCTTTCAACTTTATTTAAATTTTCCAACGATTTATAAATGTTACAAAACAAATAGGATGTGTCATCTGAAATTAGAATTTTATTTTCCCTATTTTTACTAACGTTTTTTCTAGTTCGTAACAGTTTTCCACCGTTGGTAATTTGTAACAGTAAAAAATCGTTGGCAATTGGAAAAAAAATATGTTGCAAAATCCTTGTTTTGGTGTAGTGTACAACTATAGGAATCCGATCTGAAGACGATCGCTTTATCCCTTGGACGATGTGAACTTTGAAGACGATAGCCTCTGAAGAATGCAGCAGCACTTGGACAAGAACTCCTGATCTCTGATGATAATATGATCTGATCCCCTTAATGAAGGACTTGAAACTCTATTTATTGAGTTCTAGAAATAACTATTTTATAGTTATTCTGGATTGTTTATGATGAACTGTGCTGTCGACAGACTGCGCAGACTGCAAACTGCACTGGCCTATTGGGCAGTTGCTCGATCGTGGGCTAACTGTATTCAGACACGTGGCATTGTTTGATTGAAATACGCTTGGTCGTGTACAGACGGTTGGCAAATGGCGAGCAATTGATGGCATGTAAGCTACGTAATACATGTCAGTTATTTGATGAATCGTGCTAACCGAATAGCACTAGCTTCAGACTACGCTTTTTTTTAGTCAATGGATAGCGCTAGGATTCAGACTTGGTCAAACTGCACTGAGGTTGGACTGGCAAACTGTACTGAGGTTGTACAGTTGTTCTCGAGCGCTGTGCTGCACAAGAAAGGAACGGACTCCTTATTTTTTGGGCTGTCAGGCTGTTAGAAGATCTGATCTTTGTCAGGTAATGATGGCATTGCCACGTCAGCGTAGCGCGCTCGGATGGTAGCGCAGTTCGGCTCGTACGTTTGATTTGCAGCGCAATCTATCTCTGGCGCAGTTCATTTAAAGGGTGTGCTATTGAGACTTCTCTGCCTATTTGATAGATGCAACTTGATTTTCAGGACATACAAGACCCCCTTCAAAGTTTTCAAAATTTGAAAATATTCAAAGTTTCGATATACTTTGAATTTCGAATTTAAAATCAAGTTGCGCTTTAGTTGCGCGTTTGGAGGAATTAGTTCCATCTTTTGTGGCGCAATCGGAGGTGACTATTACACTTCTGAAAAACTATAAATAGTTTTATTTCTCATTCTTTCAACCTTTACTTGCTTTCGATTTCTCAAGAGACAGAAGCTCCTCCCCTACTCCGACTTCTTCTTCTTCTCGTCGATGACAGTAATGGCTCCTAAGCGATCGGCCACCGAGAAGGGAAAGGCCCCCGCCGAACCTTCGACTCGTGTTGCACCATGAGTCTCTCGTCACGAGACGGGTCATCCAGCACTTCAAGGTGAATGACGAACCATGATCGAAACCGTTTTTAGGGTTTTTGATGTTTTCAGACCTTCATACCTCTCTCTTTTTAGAGATTGATGGTATTTGTGCCACCCTGTTTAGGGTTTCGGCTTCATGCACAACAGTTTTCATTTTATGAAAACTGTATTCTTGCGCAATCGGTTGAAAAGCGCTAACAAAATGTTCGGCACAATCCATCGATTTGCGCAAGTCGGTTGTGCCAGAGCAAACTAATGTTTTGCACAAGTATGTTGGAGCAACCTGACGTCTTCTGCACATTGGCTGTGCTGGCACAATCTGATACCTTGCGCATGTTGACTGTGCTGGCGCAATCTGATAGCTTGTTTCATACAGCGTAATTTGATGAACTTTTGAAGAAACTTTTTGATTTTGCATATACTGATCTTTGTCTCTTTATTGATGCAGTTAACCTCAGGGAAGATCCTAACTATGAGGTTCTTGCAGGATCTCTGTCGGAATCAGACTACAAGGAAGATCTCTCTCATGTGTCCTTTCCTCAATATGCCTTACCGTCTTCTCGGCAGGCTGTCCTGATTGTACAGGATAATGATACTTTATTGTGTTTGATGAATGGACAGCCTCTTCAAACTGCTGACACTGTGACCCCTAAGAAACCTTTGTTCTTGTTTGGTGAAGCTTTTGACAAGAATTCTCAACCAAGGCCTCGCATGGAACAGAGAATTTTCTAAAGGGGCGAAAAGACGATACTTCTGCCAGAGATCTCCAGATGTCTCCCTCTATCTAGATGTGCTTTTGCAAGCTACCCCAGAAAAATGGAATAGGATATAACTCCGTTGCAACAGGCCCGAGTGGGTAATATCTGTGTTAAGAAGGGGCCAGATCACAAGGATATCTTCTACAGTTCTTCTGAGCGACATAGCTCTTTACTCAGGGGACTCAAACCCGGTTGCATCCCGCCGGAGGATTCTTCTTTGTTGCTACCAGTAAGAACTCCAATATTCGCAAATGAGTTTGCGAAGGTGGAAGGGAGGTATCCGGACCAAGACCTGCGGTTGACAGGTCTTGTGAACCCGGACAATAAGAGATGGATCTGTATAGCCAATTGGATATTAGTCCAATTTGAAGATCAGCTTAAAGAGATTAATCTGTATCAGGCAGTATATGCCACAGTCTATGGCTTCCTCTCCAAATCTACATCTATTCCTTGCGTTGGAGGAGAGATACAATTATAGGACTGGGACTTTCATGATGCCACACGGGGAGATTGGATTAGCCTTGCATGAGATGAAGTACATCTTAAATCTGCCAATGGGGGATATCCCCTATGATGAGTTTGTCCCGACAAATGATGAGTTGGACAGACTGCGCCAGGAGAATGCCCGCATGGTAGAAGTTTTTGAAGAGCTACTCTGCCACTACAAGATTTGCTCTCTCTACTATAAGAGTGGCACGACCGGCACGTGCTATTCGACCAAATAGTTGCCATATCTTTTCCTCAATCATATTATCAAGAAGAAGACAAAAGAACATAAAAAAGGCAATCCCAACTTCTTCAAACTGCTTAGCAACAGCGAGGTGATCGAGTTGATGGAGACGCACAATGAGATGGATATCAAGATTGAGGATGATCTTCAGTGCCCTCCTTTCAAAGAAGGAGACATCATAGAGAGCTTTATGAGGATGGGTTACAGACCCATGTCGAAGGAAGCCCAACTGGCAGGGTTCCTTACTTACTGGCTTCGACTATATGTCGTTCCTGGAGCCAGTGCAGTCGATCGCTTCCATCGCAGCGTACTGTTTGCTGCTGTCCGTCTAGTCTTCGGCTACCGGATAGATTTGTTGTCAGCAATGACATGCAGAATGAACGTCGGCCTCCGTCTCTTCGTTGATTCGATGATTCGAGAAAAAGGTAAAAAGGGACATTTCTTTCGGCTAGAACTGCCATATACATATCTGTTCGGATGGCTGCTTCTACACCATCCTTCCTTAATGAACCCTGCTATGGGAGCAGTGAGCGGTAGTTTTCTGAGAAGATATTCTGGATGTAAGTGGGTCTATACCACTTTGAAAGACTGCCGGCGAATCTTGAACATGGGCAGAGGATGGAACTTCTACTGTATTCCGCCTCCAATCGGTTACGAATATATGTCAGTGAACCTTGTCGACTCAGTGAGAATGCAGCCTTTGGGCCATACAGCTTTTGACTGGTTGAGGACGATTCGTCCTTCACATCTAGTATATCGGTTCGAAGATGAATGCTATCTTGAACCTTATCTCCTAAGCCGTTTTGCACGCCAATTCGGCTACGACCAATTCCACGTAGGTAATGCCATAACATGCCTACAAGGAAACGGTTATTTGATTGATGGAGCCCGGGCTTAGGCCTATTACAATGCCCGTAACATGAAGACGATGTTCTCGATGCCGACAAAGAACGACCGTCGTCCCCACATGCTGCATACTTGTTCGATCTCATACATCAGCAAATACTTTTGCTGAGAACTTTAATTTAACAGACAGCTTTGCAACGGTGACACGATTTAGAAAAGGGGCACCTATTTTGTTGCCTCCTGGTAATGATGAAGAGCACGAGCCAGCTGATGCACCTCTAGAAGCTTCGAGGGAAGCTAACTTCCCTGAAGAAGTCTACGAACAGCTGCGTGTTTCTCTGAAAGTTGTAAGATCTCCGATCAAGGAGAAGAAGAAGAGGAAGACAGAAGAACCATCTTCTCATGTCTCTAAAAAGAAGACTGCTGTAGACTCTTCGGAAAGAGTCACTACTCGATCGCAGTCTCAGCAACAAGCTGAGTCGGCTCACCGAGAAGAGGTGACGACCCCAACTTCCACTCAAAGACAAATACATGCTGCAGACGTAGAGAGCCCGGAAGAACCTATACACAGAAAGAAAATAGATTTCAGAAAGAAAGTGGCCACCCCTCCAAAAGCTATCCATACTTCTGCTCTAACAAGTGTTGTCGTCGGGATTATGATGCCTTCACCTACGCCTGCTCCTGAGCCTAGGCAGGTGACAAATACAGAGATAAGGGACAAGGTTGCAGACATAAGAGAAGAGACTGCGGAGGCAAAAGATGAGGCAGCAGAAGCGAATGTAACCCTGACCCAAATCAATGAGTCGGAATCACCTGTTGAGGTATTGCCATCTCCCACACTTGCAATGGAATCTGCACATTTTCCAGCTACACCAAGATCATGTCGTGCTGAAGAAGATCGACTGATGATCGAGGCTCTGGATGACTGTGATTTCGGCTTCCATGACATAGATCCAATTGATGCAAGCGATGATGAGGAAGCACCAGAGGAGGAGGCAGACGATGAAGAAACAACAGCGGAGGATGTTCATGACAATGAAGAGGATGCTGCTGTCCCTACACTCCAGGAGAAGAATGCTGATGAAGCAGCACCGGAGGAAACTATTGTCCCCGATCAAAGAGGTAGTGACTAATTTAATAATCTTTATTTATAGATCAGATGACTGATGTTTTAACTTTCATTCATATAGAAATTCAACCTTCTCCGATCCCTCCGGTATGCACTGACATAGTGCAGACAAAAGCGACAGCCAGCAGCAGTCGTCATTTGTCAGGCGGCTCTGAAGCGGGAAGTTGTCAGACAGTAATGTCTGAAGCTACTTCTGTGAGGCTGCAGCCTATGTCAACAGAAGACAATCTTGTTATTAAACCCATCATTGGTAAACTTGCCCTCGTTTTGACCCTTTTTGATAGTCCTTAATGACAGCAAACTGATGATGTTTATTCATTTTCGCAGAGGAACATCTGGGAGGGGAAACTAGCTCCACTATGGCTCCTTTGTCCAAAGAGACTTCAGTCTATGTTCAAGAAGCCGAACTTTCGCCTTCACAGGCATCTGCTGCTACAACTTCTATAGGAGTCGCTGCCACACTTAGAGTAGCGGCCACCAACAAATTTATAGTGGCTCCTTCACCAACCTCTTCTTCACTTTATTAGGACCTTTAGTAGAAAGGGTAATGGAGAAAGAGAGTGTTGGTTTCATCACTGTCAGAAGTCTAACTTCTTATCTGACCGGCGGCATCCGAAATCAGGGTGATGAGGCTCAAGCTGCCTATCTCGAACATGTGTTGGATGAGCTGGAGGAGTCAATTAAGATTTACAAAGATCTTAATCTGGGGGAGGTAGAACCACTGGTGTATGCCGATTTTGAAAGGATGACTCGGGAAGCTAAGGTTACAAAAGCTGCTTTCAAGACTTTTTTGGACACTTTTGCCACAAAGTCTTCACAGTATGATTCCCAGATGGAGATAGTAGCGTCTGCTGCTGGGGAGAAAGAAAAGAAGATTACTGAACTGAAGGTAGAGTTTGCTCGACTTCAAGAAGAGTTGAGGATCGTTCAACTTGCTCATGAGGAAGAGACTACACAGCATCAAGCTGCAGTTCAGCAACTAGACATTCTAATCCATGAGAAAATGAGTTTCTCAAGTCTCATCAAGATGAAATCGCTCGCCGACTAGTGACCTTGCCGACATTTGACGATAAATCTGGAATGGAGGAAGCTAGAAAGCGGGTGCTGGATTCTCGTGAAGAACGACTTCAAACTTTGAAGCAGCAGATAGCTAATCTGATGACCCCACCGATTGAGTAAAAGAAAATCTTTTGTACTTTCTCCTTTATGATATGTCTTTTTGTAATAACTTTTATTTTGATCAATAAAAAGACATTATTTTGTGGCTCTATTATTTATTGTATATCCCATTACGGATATAAATAATAGCGATAGAAAATATATTCAGAGGTTCAGGACAAGATATATTTCTTGATTTAGAAAATAATTATATTCATTATATCTGCTCAGAGGTAATGTGGACATGGCAGAATATAATTTTCTTTTTTAAATATCATTATTTCGGTAGACAACTTAATCAGAGGTAATAAAGACGTGACAAGTTGTTGATATGGTTGAACGGATGAGTCGTCAGGATGTATGAACGAAATGAATCGTCGGGATGAATGGATGAACCGTCGTATGAATGGGATGAACGGATGAACCGTTGGATGAATAGAATGAATGGGTGAACCGTCAGGTGAATGGAATGAACGGATGAACCGTCGGATGAATAGAATGAACAGGTGAACCGTCAGGTGAATGGAATAAATGGATGAACCGTCGGATAAATAGAATGAATGGGTGAACCGTCAGGTGAATGGAATGAACGGATGACCCGTCAGATGAATAGAATGAACGGGTGAACCGTCAGGTGAATGGAATGAACGGATGAACCGTCGGATGACGAATGCGTCGCTTCGATTCGCGTAATCGACTGTTTCAAGAATCTCTGCCTATAAATAGAACAAAAATTTTAGATGGAATGATCAGTTTCAATTGTAACACAAAATGTCGTCTGGAGATGCATTCGAGAATGCTGAGATCATCCCGAAGGTCGAAGAAGTTGTTGCGGAATGTCCAGCCGAGCCAACCCAGCCAAAGTAGACAGAGGCGGGCGAAGGTTCGTCCTCACCCAAGCCACCACGGGATATCTTGGACTTTCTGGTTGAGCCAGGGAAGACTGAAGAGGAAGAGGCCATGAGGATGGCCACTTGTGCGTTTCTGATAAAATCGAGCAAGGATGTCCTTGGCACTTTTGCCGATTATATTTTTGAAAAGGACGGTAGTGGTCCTCGTCCTGTCTTTAAGAAGGACGATAGTGATTCTCGTCCTTGATATTATGTAACATCGTTTATGATAAAAATAAAATCAAACTTTATTTATGAATTGTCCGATCATATTTACAAAAAATTCCTTTTACATTCATATATGTACTTTTTAAGGAACTTGCCATTGATGGGCATCATCGCTACTCGACTAGCTCTGTGAGTTGATAGGCTCCATTTGAGAAGACTTTACTCACGATATAAGGCCCTTTCCATTTTGTATCGAACTTGCCTTTGCTCATGTGAGTCATGGTCATGGGACGTCTGACTGTTAGAACAAGTTCTCCTTTCTGAAAGGTCCTGACTTTAACTTTGCGGTTAAAAGTCTTCGAGATGCGGGCTTGATATAATTCTATGTGTTGTTGAGCCAATAGTGCCTTTCGTCGAGCGCCTCCAGTTCTTGAAGTCGAAGAAGATCATTGTTCTTCGTAGTAAGTTCATTAGCGATGGCAATCCTCAAGGAAGGAATTTAAAGTTCCAGAGGTAGAACTACTTCACAACCGTACACCAGGAGAAGGGTGTACAGCCTGTGGGGTTGCGGACCGTAGTACGGTAGGCCCATAGACATTCTCCAAGCTTTTCACTCCAGTTCCGTTTGTTAGTAGACACAAACTTCTTAAGGAGCTTGATGATAGTCTTGTTGAAGGCTTCAGCCAAGCCATTAGCAGCAGAGTTGTAAGCTGTAGAGGAGACATTATCAATCCGATGATCGTCATAGAACCTGGTAAACTTTTGGCTGATGAACTGAGGTCCATTGTCGTGAATGATTCGTCGAGGCACACCAAACCTGTAGATAACATGGTGTTTGACGAAGTTGATAACGCTGCTGGTTTTGACTTCAGCCAAGGGTATAGCTTCGGCCCACTTGAGAAATAATCAGTTATTGCTAATATGAACCGATGTCCCTTAGAAGAAGAGGATTGATAGGACCTATAATATCCATGCCCCAAGCTTCAAAAGGCCAGGAAGCAGCAATCGGATGAAGGAATTCCGGCGGTTGATGGATGAAATCGACATAGATTTGACAGGCTCGACATTTTTTTGCATATTCGATGGCATCAGACACTATAGAGGGCCAATAGTAACCCATTCGTCGGATACATCTTGCAGTTTAGGGCCAGGTTGATGTGCTCCGCAAACACCATCATGAGCTTCATGCAATACTTGCTTCGCTTCATCACCAGCAAGACAGCGCAAGAGTGCCGTCATAAGTCCGTCGATAAAGAGTTTTGGTAGTCTGATTGTAGTAGAATCGAAGAGATCGTTGACGAATACTCGTAGCCTCCTTAGGATCTTCAGGAAGTATGTCATGAACTACAAAGTCGATGAAAGGAGCTCTCCAATCTTCATTGATAATAGACTTCGGCGAAGTTACTGAACTCAATGTTGTGATTGTTTTCAATGTAAAACAACTCTCTGTTGGAAACAACAACCACTTGTTGTCTTTTGATAGGAATTGCTAAAACTGCTGCGAGATTAGCTAGAGCATCTGCCTCCATGTTACAAGCTCGCCAAACATATTTAATGAAGAAAGCCTTGAATGATGTAGCCATATAAATTGTAGCTTCATTATAGGGCACTAAATCTTGATGGCGAACTTCATAGGTTCCTCTAACCTGGTTAACAACCAACTTGGAGTCGCCATAGACTTCAAGATATTCGACTCTCAACTGTTTTGCTAATTGGAGTCCAATGAGTAGAGCATTGTATTCTGCTACGTTGTTGGAGCAGGGTTCATCCAGTGAGTAAGCTCTTTGGATAGCTGACCCATCTGGAGAAACAAGAACAACCCCAACTCCTACGACAATGATACCATTTGGTCCGATCCTGGGTGCACCGTCAAAGAATAGACGCCAAGTAGGAAATTTTTCGGAGATTATATTTGATTCCAACGTCTCGTTTGGAATTTCATCATAGAGTTTGGATGTCTCTGGTATAGGATGAGCTGCTAAGAAGTCAGCCAGCGCTTGACCCTTGACAGACTTTTGTGGAACATATATCATGTCATATTGGGCTAGCAAAATGGCCCATGTAGCTAACCGAGAATTGAGTGTGCTAGGTTTCTTCATTAGTACTCGAAGAGGATTGACTCAGGAAATGACATGAATGGTTTGTCCAATGATGTAATGCCTTGTCTTTTGAACAGCAAACATAAGAGCTAAGCATTCTTTCTCGACCGGACTATAACGATGTTCGGCACCAATCATAGTACGACTGAGATAATAAATGGCTTGTTTATGGCCTTCTTTGTTCTTTGGACAAGTAAAGCACCCAATGAATGATCCATAGCACAGACATATATTAAAAATAGAATACCAGAGATTGGTGGTATCAAAACTGGTGGGTTCATCAGATACCGCTTATATCATCGAATACTTGTTGACATTCTTCGGTCAAAACGAAAGATACACCTTCTTCATTAGCTGAGTAAATGGTCTGCAGCGTCCATACAGATTCGAAATGAACCTCCTGATGTACGCAAGTCGACCTTGGAATCCTCGTAAACTCTTTTAAGTTGCGTGGAGGACACATCTCTTGAATGGCTTTGATCTTCTCGGGATCCACGTGTATACCTTTAGTGGTAATGACGAAGCCGAGAAATTACCACTAGAGACACCCAAGAATGACTTGGTGGGATTCATTTTTAACTGATATTGGCGTATTAGATTGAAGATAGTTCTTAAATCTTGGATGTGATCTTCCTTTAGACGACTCTTGACAGCAATATCGTCCACATAGCATTCGACAGTTTACGAAGATGATCTCGAAAGATGGTACTCATAGCTCGTTGGTAAGTTGTGCCAGCTTCTTGAGACCAAATGGCATCACGGTATAGCAGTAGACTCCGCGAGGAGTGCGAAAGAAGTGTATTTTTCATCTTCAGGATTCATCCGAATCTGATTGTATCCAGAGAATCCATCCATGAAGGATATCCTTTCAAACCCACAAGTATTGTCGATCATGACATCTGTGATAGGGAGGGAAACTCATCCTTTGAAAGCTTCATTAAGATCCCGAAAGTCAATACAAACTCGAACTTTGCCAGTTTTCTTCAAGACTGGGACAACGTTGGCTACCAATCTGGATGTTGTTCTTCTCGAATAAGCCACAAGCTATAAGCTTTTTGACTTCATCATCAATTGCGTCCATCATTTCTGGCTTGAATCGCCTTTGTTGTTGCTTGACTGGCTTTGTATTAGGCAAAATATTCAGTTTATGAGTAGCAACTTTGGGATCTAAACCTGGCATGTCTTCATAATTCCAAGCAAAGACATCAATGTATTCTCGAATAAGAAGAATTAATTCTTGCTTATCCGCCTCTGGGAGGTTTTACTGATGAATATTGGACGAGGCGACCCGCTTTCTCCTACATCAATTTGAACCAATTGATCTTCGGTAGGAGGTTCACGTTGTTCGAATCGGAGTTTCTATTGGGTATCCATTCGTTGAGCCCAAGGATCTGTTTTAGGATTTTCTTCTATGTCTTCATCATAGCCTTTTGGAAGTTCAACGGAGACCATGTTAGAAGATACGATCAATCGATGAACTTGACGATGCTGGTGTCAGAATCCTATGATCTTGAATCAGAAGAGTTGGAGCGCTCTTCACTATCGGATTCGGAGACTTCTGGAGATAAGACCGGAGGTAAGCATATCCGAGACCTCTTTCGTCCTGCTATAGTACATCTCTGATTTTCCTTTTGGAACAGCCGTACGGATAGGAGTTCGTCTACCCTTACCATAGTTGAGGCCATTCTTGAAGTCATAACCCATCTTCGGATGATGTCTTTTACTGTTGGCTATAACGACGTAGTTGGAGACGTCCTATATCATTACTTTTGCTATCATCTGTATAGCTGAATTTCTGTTCTGGTCCTTTACTAAAAAGTATTGGACATTCGCCTCTCTTCGATAGGGGACAACAAAACATGAGTCATCTGGATGTTCATCAAGACCTCTGTCTGAAGGGATTGTACAACTCCTATTGTAAATGACTGAAAGCTATCTAGCATATCCAAATAGCATTTAGCATATAAATGACATCATGTACTAGAAAGTAGATGCTTTTTCATTGATTTGTACATCCATATTTACAACAGGACCTTTAGCCTTAGCAGGCTTGGTCAGATTGATTACAAGAGGGGAAAAGAAGAACGTGGAGGAGGCTTGCTACGAAGGTCAATAACAAGCGGCTCAGAAGAGATGAGCTGCCTTTTATCCTTGTTACGACGTAGGTCGATAACAAGTGGCTCAGAAGAGGTGAGCTCCCTTTGATCTTGACCACCATCGGTTGATTGCTTCCGGACTGGCAAGTGAATAGCCAGTAGTTTGGAGGACTGAGGATGAGAAACACGCCCTTTGACAGGTATGATGAGGGTGTCATTGGGCACTGCTTCTTGGTCTTCTTCAGTGTCCAAAGCCACACTACCTTCATGAACTCATCTTTATACATGCGAGCATCGTTACAATATGCTTCGACACCTTTAAAAGGTAGAGATCCGCAACCTCTTTTTGAACCTCTCCATTGTCATCAACGTACTTGAAACATTGATGGAGAGTTGAAGGAACAATGTTGTGTTCATGAAGGAATGGTCTCCCCAAAAGAGCATTGTAAGAGCAACCATGGTTATCTATAATATAGAAGGTCACCTTTGTGCGGAGATTGCCTATTTGAGTTTTAGGCGAATCTTGCCCGAGGCTCACTTCTTCCCTGGTTGAACCCCAGGATGGTGGTGATTGTGCCAGAAAGACTATGCACTGGGATCTTTAGTACATCTAGCATTGTCTTTGGCATGATGCTGAGTGCTGACCCAGGATCTATCAGAATACGATCGACCTTCATCGTGTCGACAGTCCTGTATAATATAGAGGACGGTCATGCCTATTGTCTTCCATCAGCATATCATCCTGTGTGAAGGTGATGTTTGGAATTAACTCCAACACACTGTGACAGTGGAGGCAAGAGACAGGCTCTGATTCTGGCTTCTTTAGAAGAGTTAGACAGGTTTCCCTGCATTAGAGCTTCACTCAGAGTTTTCGAGTCTCTTTGGAGAGGCGCAAGAGCTCGAAGATCGACAGCCTGGCCGGTGTATTAGCTTGTTGAGCCAAAATATCAAAGTTGTATGGCTTCTCAAGTCCAGAAGGAGATGACTTCTTCAAAGGCTTGTCAAAGCGGACTTGTTATTTCCTTTGTCGGCTGTCGTCGGCTTAGGGGAGTGGGTTCTACAACCGGTGAGCATGCAGCAGGGATGTCCTCGTAGAGACAGGTTGCACTGGAGCAGACTCAGAAGAAGAGGGAGGGTTTTTTCGAGTTTCGGAAATTCCCGTAGATAGGCTTTTCCTACCTGGTGCCCAGCAGGATTTCCTCTTCAACTATGGGTCAAAAGACACCATATTGCAGATCTTTGTTCTGCCTTGGAGCGGTCTTTCTGCTTAGACGAGGAAGGAGCCTCGAAGTCTGTAACAAGGTCAGGGTGGATCTATACAATCTCACCATTAGCAAGAGATAAGGGGACGAGACCTTCACTCCGTGGAGGAGGGAGATTCTCGATCTCAAGAGTGCCTTGGGATAGGGATGACACCATGTTGTACCATCTGTGGAGGAAGTTACCGAACTGAACTGAGACCATGTTCACGGTAACAGTCTTCTCATCTTGTTGAAGGGTGACAACACCAGCGTTGACTAGCTCTTGAATCTTGCCTTTGAGCACGTAACATGCTCGAGTGGGATGCCCAATGAACCTGTGGTAAACAATATTTGGGATGATCAGTCTTACCGACCTCGTCAGGCTTTTTGGGTCTGGGAGTTGGAGCTTATTGCTTTTGATCAAACAATCGAAGATGCTCGCGGTGTCATTCTCGTCAAAGGAGTACTCTACTTTTGGGCGAGGTTCCTTCGATGGAGGGGCAGAAGGAGTAGAAATAGACATAGGTGGAGCCACATTACAGAGATTCTTTGCTCTTCAAATTAATGTTCAAGGTTTCTTTACCCTTGCGGTTGTTCTGGCGATTACCGCTACTAGATGTCGGGTGTTCATCCCGGTCGGGGTTAGACATGTGTACCCCCAGCTGCTTGAACTTGTCAGCGCTAACTTCAGCTGCTTTAGCATTGACAATGAATGATGCCAGTCTTGAAATTGAGTTGACCCTGTCCACATGCTGATAATAGCAAAAGATTTGCCTTGCAGGTATCTATAGTTACAGCGGCCGGAGTTCTAGGAGGCATCTTTAATGCTTCTCGGCAGAATCTTTCAATAAACTTTCAGCGGTTTTATTAGTCTTTGTTTGATCTTGTTGAGGGCCGACATGGTCATGTCGTTGATTCCCTCGTAGAATCGTTCCAAGAAGATTTGTTTAAAACCCGAAAAGAGGTGATACAGCCATCAGGCAAGCTTCTGTACCAATCATGCTACACCGGCTAAACAGCCGACAAATACCCTGGTAAGAAGAGCATCGTTTGGCTGAAGTTGAACAGTCATTACCTTAAAGTGGTTAATGAACTGACTCGGAGAAGTGCTGTCGTCAAACAACAAAATTGTGGGGATCTTGTATTTAGGAGGAAATGGACTTCCTTCCACTCAATAGGATAGGGTTGCTTGATTCCCAATCTTTGTAAATTGTCCTTCTCTTTAAAAGCCTCGAATTGAGTGCGCAAGAGTTTGACGACTTCATTAGCATCCTCCGATGATGCAGAAGGAGCAGGCTGAATTATAGTGTTAGGGGGAGGAACACGTGGTAAGTACTACCCCCAGCTCTGACGACTGGGTGTGGGTTGAATTTGTACAGGGGGTATTTGAGGAGATACTACCCCCAGACCTGCATTGACAGCACCGACTATGCTATAATCTCGGATTTGCAGTAGTGGTCGGTGGTACTGTATGTTGGGCCACGATGATAGAATGCATACTTGCGACCATTTCAGCCATGGTCTTCAGCTTGTCCTCCAGTGCAGCTATTCGTTGTTCTTGATTCACTGAACTAGAAGCATCTGGGTCTTCAGTGACAACATAAGCTGTCACTTCTCTAGGTACAGTAGAAGATACTGTCTGTTCAGAACTTTTGCTGTATGCATCATAATCAGAGAAGGAATCATCTCCTGAATAAGAAATAGGAGATGACCAGAAGGATCTTGGAGAAGATTTCTTGCCCGATTGTATCTCGACTTCGGGATCGGGTGTGTCGAAATACTCATTCAAATATTCTTGGAGTAAATCTAAGTACCGTGGCTGGGCCTGCGAGGATTGTCGTGTTTGGAGCACTTTCTACCCCCAGTGTCTCGAGAAGCCATGTTGACGGAAGCATACAACTTCGTCTTTGTCTTCTGACATTGGTTCAGAAGTTGCAAAATTCAGATATTGAAGACAGATCGTTTTGTTGTCTGGCAACAACACTTGATGACAACCTTGTGATTACAATGGCGTTCAAGTGATTGAACTGGAGGTGTGAGATATTGTCCCGCTTTTGCTTAAGGTGTTCTCGGAGGTCAGGAACAATAACAGACGAGAAGAAGTTTGAGGGATACATTCTTTGACAACATTCAAACATGGTTCCGGTTCTTCAGATGTTTTCCCGTGAGTATACAGGGAAGTACTCACTTTGTTAGCATAGGTGTCAGGATTTTTCATCCTGAAAGTTTGCCTCTGATGCAGGTTCATCTTTGGCATTGGCTGCTTGCGTTTCGCCGAAGTTGATGTAGACCGAGGTCTATTGAGATAAACCCGTAGATCAGCAAACTCACCCCCAGGGATTTCTGCCTGAGACACCAGTAATTTTCCCTGCTTTGAGCGGGATATCCAAGAGTTGGGAGATCTTGGAGGTCCGTTACCGGAGTAGGCAGAATACCTCTTTGATTGGTACATTTCCCTTTGACAGGGAAGAAGATTCTTGTTTGAGCGAGTCCTTGTACTTATCGGTGCCGAGGCACGTTGAGATTGATCTTCCGAGGTAAAAACCAGAAAAGACTGAGAAAAACCAAAGGACCTTTTCCTTTATTTTGTAAAGAATGGTTGGCTAAAGAGCGTTTCCCTCTGTTGTCATCCAAGTCGTGGAACGAGGAAGTTTGAGAAAAGACCAACGGACCTTTTCCTTTTTTCTGGGGAGGGGAAGGAACAGTCAACAGACTACCCCCAGTGGATTGCGCAGGAGTAACGAGGTACTTGGAAAGATGAGCAGAGTCTTTCCCCTTGCTGTGAGAAGAAGGGAGATTAGCCAAAGGGCTATCCCTTTTAAACTGCGCTAGAACATGAGAGATGGCCACTTGCGCTGTCACGACCCGCACCCACTGTGAGGGTACGAGCACGTAACAACGCCCAGCCAACACCGCAGTGTCGACGGTAGAACGCTGTTCTAGGTCACTATCTAACCAACCAATCACGCAATTATAAAATGTACTTGTCAAAATATCGACTCCAAACGGAGGACAAGTATAGATATAATATAATCTCAATCACAGTCTAAGAACGATATGATAGCACAGAAGATTAAAACTAAGACTAATAAAAGAAATAAAACCAACAACTAATAATATAATCTCAAACAATCTCAACTACAAATCTCAACTTATATACAACTTCAGTTCTAAAACATGAAAGCTAAACAAAATAACTAGCTAATCTCCCGATCACTCCTGAGTGTCGGGGCCATAGGTAGCTAAGCCATCTCCTAGTCAGTAATATGTAGGGCATGTGTCCTCAGGGCAATCATCTGTAAAATTTACAACAGGTCCAGTCAGGACAGGAACGAGTACAACTCATCAAGAAAACCCAAGTAATGACAGAGAACTATAAAGCAGTTATAGACAGTTTTATTGATGAAGATGGCAGTTTATATTTAGGTGATAATATAGAGAAGCAGTAAGATACAAGGAAAGTAAAGAAACTAAAACAAAAAAGAATGATGGCAATAAGACTGTAAAATAAATCTAGCTGAACTAAGGTAACATAATAAGTCCAGATAGTAAATGTAAACAAGGGCAAAACCCAAGTAAATTCAGACAACATAATCTGATACCAGTTGATTCCAATACAAGATGAGTCCAGTACAAGATAATTTCAGTCATAGTGATCAATGATTCCAGGGTGAATCTAGCCTATACTCTAACAGTGTGTTTTAAAATACCGAGATCGACATATAAACGGCTGTAGGTAATACGGCACATCACACACCTGGCCGATGTGAGATGGCTATCATTCTAGTAGATTCCAGTTGGGAGATTCCAGATTAGGGTATGTCTACATGTCTTACTCAAGTATTTCTCCTTCCAGCAAGTACAAGTGAATCCAGAATACGACTCGAGAATCGAGATGAGTTCAGCCAAAATATGATGATTCTAGAAATAGATTCCGGAATGATTCCAGTGATTCTAATAATAGAGGCCAGATAAGTATGGTATGTGTGTCGCATACATGAATCCAGAAATATCCATACGTGTTGTAACAGAGAATCACATAAAACTAACTATAACTGAAGTACAGTAATTGACAATTAAATGAGAGAACTATCAGAGAATGTACTCGCCTGATACTCTGAAAAGAGTAGTGTAATGTCAGATGTCTGCACCGGAGTCACAATATCCTAAATAGAGCAGTACAGGTTATAATGTGTTTAAAACAGGATAAATGATGTTTATGATACAATCTACATAAATTCTAAGCCAATCTAGGTCAAAGTCAACTTGGTCAACTATAACAGTCAAACTAGGTCAACTTAAGTTATACTAGGTCATAAGGAGTCAACTAAGTCAAACAAGGTCAAACAAGACAAGGTTAGTCAAATCTAGGTCAAACTTAGACTAACTAAGGTTTTGGTCAACATAGACTAGTCAACAAGGTTATTAGGTTAAGGGTCAACCATTAACAATCTAAGTCAACTCTATAGGGCTAACTCAAAACAATTCATAAGCTATCATAACTTAGAATACCTAAGATACCATACTACAAGGCTAAGGTATAACCAATTTTTCATACTAGTATATCACACATATATATATATAAATACCAATCTTGAATCTATAGTTAAGTTAAGCCCATACTCTAACTCAAATCATGAAACAACTCCTAAGTATCCTACTTAACCCCATACATATCTTAATCTACTTAGGACTATCCACATAACCTATATGGTCAAACCTAAACCAATTAGTCAGTAGTATATGGTTTAGTCAACTTAGTCAAACTAGTCCCCTTTAAGTCCATCTAAGCCCCTTTCTAGGTCAATTAGGTCATGGTTGACCTATAGTTGACTTTGGTCAACCATGGTCAACAATGGTCAACTATCTAGTCAAACTAGGTCTACTAGACCTAATGGTCAATTCTAACTTGCTACAAACCATAGGCTAGTAATCCTAGGACACTAAGACATATATTCAATATATATATATATATATATATATAATAATAAATTCTATATATTATATATATTATATATATATATATATTATATATATAAATATATTATATATATATATATTATATATATATTATATTATATTATATTATTATTATTATTCTATATTTTTTATATATATATATAATTATATATATATATATATATATATATATATATATATATATACACACACATAGGCCATAGGCTAAGGCATCAAGTCTACATCATATATATATTATATATAAATATATATATATATATATATATATATATATATATATATATATATATATATATATTCGAAACTGAGATTTTATTAATAAAGAGGGGCAGAGTACAAAAACAGTCATCCTTTTACAAAAATTTAGTACTTCTTCCCGTGCGAGCATGCAACAGTGGCTTTGGCTATTTGTCTCTGAATCTCTTGGTAGACCTGTCTCCCATTATATTTGTATTGCTCATATCTCCATTTGTTGCAGTTTTTCCATAAAACCCAACAAATCGCTCCGATTGTGATTTGCTTATAGTGAAGATTGTTTCTATGCCACCAAAGAGAAAAACAACCGTCCAGGCTAGAAGCCCGACCACGAATCCGCATCAGAGCTTGAGAAGAAGACCACGCATGATTAGCCAGCTCTCCTTTGAAGAAGATATGATTAGTAGACTCGGACATAGGATTAGAGCAACAATGGCAACTCGAAGCAAGGTGGAAGCCTAGACGTTGAACATTGTCATCCGTTGGTAGCTGATCAAGAAGAATGCGCCATAACAAAACTGACCATTTCGAAGGAATGCAGGAGTTTCATATATTCCTGAACCGATTGTCGATGGGGAATGTAGGACGGATAGCCTTCCATGCAGACGAGACGGAGAAAAGTGTCGGGGAGCCAACGCATTAATCCAAAACCATCCTCCTCTATCAATTGGAATCTTTCATCAAAATCCCTACCCGTAAGGAGTCGACGCCATATGTGCGATGAATTGGATTGAGCTGAAGCTTGAGAAGGGTGGCACCGAGGAAAATATTTCATCTTCATAAACCGAGTCCACAGGAGATCTTGTGTTCGCAGTTTCCACCAGAGCTTGACAGTGAGAGCGTCAAAAACATCCTTTAGTCGTCTGACCCCAAGTCCCCCCTCTTCATGAGGTCTAGCAATGTGATTCCATCCGATCCAAGCATGTTTGTGATTGCCATCCTTCGAAGCCCGTAGGAACTCGCCATCCTTCGAAGCCCATAGGAACTCGCTAAACATGGCTTCGATTTGAGTAAGGACGCTCATAGGGGATTACTTACGGTAAGACAAAATATAGGATTAGAAGTTAACACAGACTTAATGAGGATGAGCTTACCCCTGGAGACAGTGTCTTGTTATGCCAACCCTCAATGCGACTATGAACCTTATCTTTGAGATCTTCGAACATTGCCGAGTTCCGCCTGCCAGTCATGAGAGGACATCCAAGGTAAGTAATCGGAGGAGACTTGATCTGATAGCCTGTCATCGAACTAAGCAAGGTGGCCCTGTCCACTGGGAAATCTGGAGTGACACATATAGCAGATTTGGATGAATTGACAAGCTGTCCAGAGACACGTTCGTAGCACTGAAGAACAGATGTCAGAAGCTGAATAGAGCGCCTATCACCTCCAGAAAAAATAATGATATCATCCGCGTAAGCGAGATGAGATACTCTCGGGCAGCCACTGGAAGAGTAATAGGGAGTAAAGCCTGGAATAGATGCCAAGTTCTGTAGGTTCCGACTCAATGACTCCGTAGCTAGCACAAACAACATGGGAGAGAGTGGATCTCCTTGGCACAAGCCGCGGAAAGCTTGGAAATATCCTGACATGCTACCATTGATTAGTGTAGAAAACCACATATTGTTCATAAGGTGAAGTACCATATTAACCCATGTTTCATTGAAACCTAGCCTGCGAAGAGTAGATAGGAGGAAGCGCCAATTCACCCTATCGTACGCTTTGCTTATATCAAGTTTAATGGCCGTATTCGTCCCCAATTATCATGTCCCAACATGCTAAACATCTCCTGCGCCAAAATGATGTTGTCCACTATTTCCCGACCCTTAATGAAGCCACTTTGCTCCGGCGAAATGAGCCGAGTCATCATAGGGGATAGCCGGTTAGCAAGGAGTTTGGAGAAAATTTTTTGACAAAATTACAAAGGCTAATCGGTCGGTAGTCGGATATGGAAGAAGGGTTTTTGTTCTTGGGAATTAGAAAAAGGAGAGTGCTGGTAATCACCTTTGGTAATGAGAACCCATCGAAGAACATATGTATTGCAGCTAAAACATCATCTTTGATAATGTGCCAACACTTGATGAAGAAGATCCCAGTGTACCCATCCGGCCCAGGACACTATGTCGATCAATCGATTTAACGGTATTGTATACTTCCTCCATATTAGGCTTATCGGTCAGGGCAGCACTCTCATCATCACTGAGAATTTTAGATAATACAGATATAAAATCTTCATCCGCAGTGACCGGCTCAGGAAAGAACAATTTTTTATAATGAGAGTTAGCTATCTGTTGTATGTCCTCAAGATATTTTGCAGTAGTCCCATCTTCAGCTCGGAGTTGATGAATATGCAAACGCCGACGCTTATTGGAGACACAAGAATGGAAATAACCAGTGTTCCGATCGCCTTGCAAGTCCCATTTAAGCCGAGCCTTCTGTTTCCAGTAGGCTTCCTCGATCTGGATGCGTTGTTTGAGATAGGCCTGAGCCTCCAGTAGGGCGGGGCGAGTAGAGGGGTCATTGTCGAAAGCAACCTCGGCATCAACCACATTATCCTTCGCATGTTTCACGGCCTGGAATATATCACCAAAAGTGTTGTGACTCCACTTAGATAGAGCCCGACGAGTAGCCGTGAGCCTCAAGCCCAGGTTAGTGATGGGATTGGGATGATGAACAGAAGACCAGGCTTGGGCAACAGTCGGGAGAAAGAATCTTGAGCTGGCCAGAATGACAGAAACCGGAAGGGTTTCTTAGGAATGGCAGATCGAGCACACAACTGAACAAGAATTGGAGAATGATCCGACTCAGTACGGTTCAGATGATCACACGATGAGATAGGAGCCCAATCCCACCACTGCCTGTCCAAAAGCACCCGATCAAGTCTGGATCCCTGCCGCTCCGGACCCGTGTCCGTCTTAATCCACGTGAAGCAGCTACCAGTGAAGGGAGCCTCCATCACACCGACAGCAAGTTGAAATTCCCTGAACTCCCGCATGGACGCCTCATTAGGGGCAAGGCCCCCAAACTTCTCCTCCGAGCGAGAGATAGCATTAAAATCACCACCGATCATCCATGGGTAGGGAAAGAGATTCGGGAGCCTAAGCAGTGATTCCCAAAGCAAACGTCGGCCCTCCTAGTATTACTTACTGCCATGAACAATAGATATCAAAGATACAGCAGGTAAAAGGGGGTGAGAGAAAAGGACCGAAAGCGACTGGTCCGTAGACTCGGCCAAGTTAAGTTGCCCCTCCTTGTTACAGAAAAGCCAAATATTGCCTTTGGCATTAGACATTGCCATGTGCATGCCAAGCTTAACCTGATAGTACTGTAGTTGATCAGGTGAGACTTTTGGTTCAATGACAGCTAGAAATTGTACTTTATGTATACGGACTAAAGTTTGATTCTCTTAAGAGTCATAGGATTAGCAATTCCTCTAACATTCCATAGAAGGATATCAAACTTAAGGAGGTTGAGGTGGAGGGGTTTGAAGTGAGCTTAGCTGCCGATCGGAGAATGCGTGAGGACGGAGGCGGCGGCGCCTTCTTAGGACGGCCGGCTGCAGTCGCAGTCGGGTCCGAGCATGCTTCTTCTTCCTCGACTTGTAGGGCCCATGATGTGCTTCGAGTATGGATCTCGCCGTCTTCGAGATGGTCATCATGAAGGGTGTCACTATTCTCAGGTGGAGCAAGAGGAAGTACAGGAGGAATTATGGCAGAAGATTGAGTTGAATCTGGCATGGCAGTAGTCAGTTTAGCCACAGTGACAGGGACCTCGGGCGGAGCAGTGATATGATTGTTATAACCGTCACCGGAAGGCGTTAATAAAAGATGGGCATCAGAATTGGCTGTGGCATGTGGAGCGTCCGGATTGGCTGGGGCCTGATCAGAGGGTGGATGATGTGCCGAGTCGGGATTGGTTTGAGTTTGGGGAGCAACTGGGAGGTTCACGTGCTGAGAGATCATATTTAATGCTTCAGAGGGGTAGCAGCAATTAATGAAGGAGAAACCTGTGCATTAATAGTGCCTTCTTCTGCACTAGTCGGGATCGAGCATTCGCCTGCCGCCTGTATGCCCTTGGCTGGAATTATTGGATCACGCGTACGTTGCATATTGGGTTCTTTCATTGGCTATTTATCCTTCTGGATAACCTTACATGAACTCCGTGCATGTCCTTGGTGCTTGCAAAAAGTGCAGAACAAAGGAGATGCGTCATATTCGACCTTCTGTGAGATTTTCCGACCATTCGATAAATGGATTGCCAGCATAGGAGGAGGAGTCTTGCTAGCGTCAAGTTCAACGAGCACACGAACAACACTAGGGCGTGTTAGTTCTTCTGTTGCACGATCCAGTCTTAGGGGGTTTCCGATACCCATGGCGGAGAAAACAAGGCATTTTTATTGAAAAATTGAATCGGTAGGCCAGGTAGAGAAACCCAGACCGGGGCCAGAGGGGATTCCTCCATTGGGGTGAAGTCTTTATGCCATCGAAACAATCTCATGGAGCCCGTGTGATGAACCATAAGTCTTTCGAGCGGAGACGGAGAAATCCACTTCTTCTTGCGAACGAATAATGATGTGTTTGGTCGATAGATCCAACATGGACAGAGCCAACGAACTTGAAGTTGATGAACGCCTTCCTAATCACATCCAGGATGGACGTGAGTGGAAAACTTACCAATAAGCGAATCGGAAAGGATCCGCAAGGATGGCTTCCTCCTCCTCAGAGAAGGATATCACCGGGACCCCTCGTGAGAACGAAGGAGCACGGATCTGGATTGAGGGTGTCGGCGGAGGTTGAGCCCCCGTGACCACCTCGACGACGACTTAGCCATGATTGAGGGTGGCCGGTGGTGCGAGTGTCTCCACAGGTGAGAGACGCCGGCCCGGCCAGGGGCCAAGCCGAGGTCGTGGACAAGGAGGCACGGCTAGGGTTAGCGATCGCCAAAAACGAGATCCATATATATATATATATATTTTTCCATATATATATATATATATATATATATAGATTATGGAAAATATATATATATATATATATATATATATATATATATATAATATATATATATATAATAAATATATATATAATAATATCTATAATCTATTATATAATATATATATATATCTATTATATATAGATATATATATATATATATTATATAATATTTATATATATATACATATCTATATATAGTCAACTATATACAATATACATATCTAATATATCAACTATTATATATATATATATATAATATATATAAACCATAATATATATATATATATATATATATATATATATATATCTATATATATATATATATATATAATATATATATATACAAAAATCAATTTGAAATTCATTTTAAAATACTGAAAAATACCAGAAAATACTGTTCATCACTGAACATTGGGGGTAAACCCAAATCCGACACAAAACCTAGCTAAGACCCAACACTAGTGGTTGGTAATCGTGCCCCCATATGTGTACGTGTCGTAGGTGTCCATAGGTGTCTACCACGATACGATACCGTGTCCAAGTGTCAGAAACCCAAATCGGGTAAGTTTCAGACACTGTGCAGTGTCACAGCGTCGTGCACGGGTTCACGTGTGTGTGGAGACATGACACACATCCACGTGTCTCGTGGTCGTTCCCCTAGGTTCGCCAGGGATAGGGCTACGTGTTCCAGTGTCTGTCTCGTGTCCACGTGTCACCAGGACACGACACGAGACGCGTATCAGTGGTCGAATGCACGCGTGTACAGCTCGCGCGCGCGCGGCCAGTGCGGGAAGGATTTCTCCTCGCACACAACCATATCGATGCAAATTTTGGGAGGATGGTGGCAGACATTGCCCCATCATGCTCACCAAAATTGGCGTGTCCACGTGTCCTGTGTCGGTAGATATTCAGCCCGTGATGCAGGATACTGTGTACGTGCGTGCACAGCGTGTCCAACTCGAGAATTCGACACAACAAGACACCAAAATACCTAACACTCTTCACAAAATTTAACAAACACATCTAGGTCTAGGATTCTATTCAAGTAGATTTACAAAAACAGCCAATCGAATCGGTTCGGGCATTTCGTCGAACACCTAGCTATTAGGTTCGATACGCGTCCGATACGGACACAAAATGGACACGAAATCCACCCAAATTGAGGTACAGCTAGGGGACACCTAAACCTAGCCTATTATGCAAAGAAATCAAAATAATAATGCAATTTAAAGGGTTTTACCTATAGGTGCAAGAAAAGGCTTCAAATGGGGGTGTTCTTCTTGATGGCCAAATGCTCCAAATTGATCCTAAACTGAAATAGCTCTCCACCAATAGTCCATAAACTTCAATTAGAACCCAATGCAAAAGACTATGATGAAAAATGAGATCAAATAAATAAAATGGGAATTTTTAGAAGGGAAAAAAATCTCTCTTTCTCCAAGTGTTGGAATGAAATAAAAGAGGCAAGCCCTAATGAATAAGTGTTTAAATAGGGTGGGGATCCCTATGGCTGGTCATAAGCTCAATAATTAGGGTTAGGGTTTACTAATGGCCCATAGGCTTAAGTCATGATCAATCAAATCATTAAGCCATAAGTCATTTCATGAAACCACAAGCCATGACTTAAATTCACTTAAACTAATCCTCCTAATCCAAAATTAGTTTATAATGACTAAAAGTAGGTTAACCTAAGTTAGACTAGGGTCACCATGGCTAGGGTTAGCTTCTAGGCTAGTTCACTAGGTCTCAACAAGTCAAGGTCAACTAGAATTCATCAATTCAACAAATAATCAAATAATTCAAATAAGTAAAAATGATCAAATTACCCCTAGGCTAAAATGATAATCAAATCATCATAATGACACGGTTAGGCTCTAGGTCATGCAGTCTCTAGGGTTTCACTGGCAGCACGTCAAAATCACAAGTCATGACTTAAACCAGATTTTAAATAGTTTAAAAATTATTAAAAATCACCAAAAATTATAATATAAAATAAATATCAATAAATAATAATTATAATTATAAAATTTCAAAATTACCCTCATCTGGAAAACTGGGTGTGACAATCCTACCCTCCTTAGAAAATTTCATCCTCGAAATTAAAATGATCGTATCCCTACTAGGTCTAACCTCCAGCAAATCAAAGTTAAAGATAACACGCAACACAGTCCTACTGGTCGTGATTTCACAGTCTCGAACAGGGTAGCTACACTATCTAGCAATCACAACTATATCCTGGCAGGTACTAATGGAATCACACAACAAGATGGAAAGAAGAACAGGAAGGACAGACCTGCTAACCCGTCACCCGTAGCGTCGGTCTACTCTCGACTGTCACCGCAAAAGCCCTGCCCCTCTGGGATGTATCCCTCTGATGGTGCCGGGCATGGTGCTGCGCTACAGGTGGCCTAGCTTCCTCTATCTAATCCATGACATTTAAGTAATATCCACCCTGATATTCCACTCGATTATACTAGGACACCATCTATATGGTATCTATTCTACAATCTGATAATCATACCCGTCTATCCAGAACCATGTTACCAGAATGTGACGTCCCAGAACCAGAATACTGGAGAGCGGGGGCGTACATAGCCAGCTACGTATATTGAAATAGAATCCATCTGGCTATTCGGTCACGGCTGTCTAGATATGAGGGTTTACTACAAGTCAACGGTCTCTTAAGGTCAAGCCTATTGTCTCAATCTCAAGCAATTAATATAGTTACAAGAGTTAGACCTCCAAATATACAATAAAAGACGTCCAAATATTACATATTAGATGATCATGAAGCTAGTCGTACAAAATGTCAAGACTAGCAAGAGTTCAGTCATACATGATCAACCCTAGGATTTGTAATCATGTTACAGCCCGTAGACAGACAGTAAGTAATATACATCGAGCTAACAGGTGCTCGTCGGCTAAACATCTCAAAAGAATAATTTTACAATGTAGTGAGCGAAACAAAATGGAAAATCCACTCGTAGCCCGGGTTCCTTCTAGTCGCCACCATCGGGATGGAGGTTCGATAGATCTTCGGGAGCTGCTCCAAAATCTGGCCACACAAAACCAGCTGGGTCAAACCCCAGAAAGCAAGTGCCACAAAGGAGGCCACGAAATAAAAATAAAAGCCAGCATAGCATCATAAGGAATAAAGAAAGGTACAAGTAATAAAGAGAAAACAGGACAATAAACGACTAGGGACGTGGAACCATTCCGGGAGCCAGGTTACAACCCTTAAACCAAACAAGGACCGGGGTTGTAACCCTTCGCCTGAATAGTACTTTGTCTCTACCCATTTATTGTTAAGATAAGTAAAACAATCATGTTCAGGGGTACCAGGTACATGTACTAGACGAGACTTAGACAGGACTGGACACCATCCATTCACAAACGGCCAAGCAATTACTACGGCTTACTACTTAACTAACTAGGGTTATCACAAGCCTAATTACTAACAAGATGCAAATGAAAAATTCTATGTCCCAAGCCCTGCAGACTATCCAGTTATCCTTCTGCGGGTTGAGAGTATGGTTGGGTACATCTCCCAGAAAATGATATACCCTTAGGTGACTTAGAGGGTGCAACACATGACAGTGTGCTGGAAATGTGCCCTACTCGTCGGCAGGCTACAAGTCCATTTAAAGCGCCCAGATAACGAGATCGCCTGTGACTGGAAATTCTCCATGAACTATAGTTGGATCTAGTCATTAGCCTAACGCATATTCAGGGTGAATCCCTGACCGTGGTAACCAGGGAGTCACGTCCTAGACATGATGTGAGACAAGACAAGTAGATTGCACAAGGAAGCAAGAATGAACACCCACAACGTCAGAGTTGATTATACGAGTCAAGTTAGCCATCGCAACAGCATCAAGTCAAGTTAAGTTACAAGTTACAGGTTTACAAGTTACAAGTCAGGAGTGCGCCACCACGGGCTACTATCAAGTTATCCAGTATCAAGATTTATCATGAATTACAGGTTAAAAGTTAAGGGCGCACCCCATCGGGTCACTATCAAGAAGATCAGAAAGTACTAGAAACATACTTCACAGAAATCACGAAAAACCGTATTAGTTATAAGCAAAACACCAAAAATAAACCGTGCCAGGTCATGTTGGTCGAGACAGTCGTGTTGTTGGAACAAGATCTCAAGACTCCAATCCACAAAAGAGAAGCCAAGTCCAAGGAATAAAACCAAACCATCATGAGTTAAACTGCGCAGGAAATGAACTACGCATGAGTTGAACTGCGCAGAAAATGAACTGCGCACAGATGAACTGCGCACAGATGAACTGCACATGAAATAAACTGCGCACAGATGAACTGCGTATGAAATGAACTGTGCACAGTTGAACTGCACAGGAAATGAACTGCGCACAGATGAACTGCGCACAGTTGAACTGCGCACAGATAAACTGCGCACAGATGAACTGCGCACAGTTGAACTGCGCATGGGCTTGCGCTAAAGAGCACTGGCCGAGGGTCATCTTCTCCATCAGGCCGAGAGATAACTCAAGAACACCAAAAATTTCAAATCTTCATAACTTGGCCAAATCAAAACGAAATTTGGATTTTCAAAGTTCTAACTTGTGTAAAATTGAATTCTCTTCCACATGAAAGCCTCAAAACAAGGAAAATTTAAGTTTAATAGATCAAAACCAAGAAAATCCAAAAATAGTAAAAACTTAAATCTAGAAAAATGGAAGCTCCAAATCACAAAATACCAAGTTCTAATGTTGTTTACCATAGCCTAATCTAGCTAATGGACAAATAAAATGGGGTGCTTATTTGGTGGCAAGGTGCACTTGCCTATGGTGTTGGTGGAGGAAGGAGGAAGAAGAAGATGGGGAAATTAATGGAAATTATGGAGGAGAGAAAGTTAGGTGGGGATTTTAATGAGGGTGGTTGTGGTAGAATGAGTGTGGAGTATAAGCTAAAGTGTTCTATGCATACTAAACCAAACCAAACTAATTCTTTCTCTACAAAATAAAACCAAGCCAGGACCAAAACCCATTTTTCGAGAAAACCAAAATCCGCAAGTTAAGCCAAAACACAATTACAGGCCATAATCTGAGAAAATTAAAACAGGTCCAAAATACATATATGCCTAATTAAAATACATATTCTGAAATACGGACGTTACAACTCTACCCACCTTAAAAGAATTTCGTCCTCGAAATTTAAATCAAGATGCTTAGAGATGTAAGAGCCAGCTATGCTATCCACAATTAAGCTACACTAAGCAAACAATCAAACAATCATACATGCAAGCAAGGGATGGCAAGCATAAGGCATAAGAAAGACATTATACCTTACGAGTCAAACAAGTCGGAATATCGCGATCGGATGTCGTCCTCACGCTCCCACGTTGACTCACCTAGAGAGTGATGACCCCAAGCAACACGGACTAAGCTAATAGTCTTGTTCTTGAGTATCGTCTCTCTCCGGTCCAATATAGACACGGGCCTCTCCATACGAAAGGTTGGTACCAACAACCAATTCCGAATGGTCCAGAATATGGCTCGGGTCCGGGATGTACCGTCGTAATTGGGACACATGGAATACATCATGCACCTCACTTAGCGACGGCGGAAGAGCGAGACGGTAGAATACATCTCCTACTCGCTCCAGGATATCGAACGGCCCTATATAGCTAGGACTAGCTAAGCTTTCCCCTACGCCAAAGCGAATGACGCCGCAGTTAGGCGAGATCCTAAGGAATACATGGTCATCGATAACAAACTCTAAGGGACGTCGATGAGCATCGTTCCAATGTCGTTGGCGATCTTGGGCCACTCAAAGATGATCTCTGATCCTCTGACCACTTCAACTGTCTAGGAAATCATTTCTGGACCGAGCATCTGCCTCTGTCCAACATTATCCCAGGCTAACGGGGATCTGCACTTCCTACCATACAGTGCCTCGAACGGAGCCATCTGAATACTGGTCTGGAAACTATTGTTGTACGAGAATTCCACCAGGTGCAGGTGATCCTTCCATGAACCATCGAAGTCAAGGGTACAAGATCTCAACAAATCTTCAAGAGTCTGGATTGTGCATTCCGACTGGCCATCTGTCTGCGGGTGATAAGCTGAGCTAAACTGAAGGTGAGTTCCCAAACTCTCTTGCAAGCTACGCCAAAAGTGTGACATAAACCTTGAATCTCGGTCCGAGATGATACTGACGGGCACACCGTGAAGCCTGACAATCTGCCTGAGGTACATCTCTGCCAACTGGGTCGTAGACTGACCAACTCTAAATGGGAGAAAATGAGGCACCTTCGTGAGCCGGTCAACTATAACCCAAATAGCATCTCGACCAGCTGGGGATCTAGGCAATCCAGTCACAAAATCTATGGTCATATGCTCCCACTTCCATTCTGGAATTGGCAAGGGCTGAAGAAGTCCAGCGGGCCTCTGATGTTCAGCTTTAACCTGCTGGCAAACCAAACACCGAGAGACAAATCGGGCTATCTCCCTCTTCATGCCATTCCACCAGAAATGCTGACGAATATCACGGTACATCTTCGTGCCATCGGGATGAATAGAATACTGTGAACTGTGAGCTTCTGCCATGACCTCCGTCTGATATCTCCACTGGGTACACAAAGACGAGTGTCGTGCCGAAGTATACCATCTTCATGAATGCACAACTCTGGCCTTCTTCCTGCCTTACATTCTGCTCTGAGTCGCTGAAGTTTGGAATCTGTAGATTGTGCCATCCGGATCCTCTCAACTATGCTGGATTGAACCTGTAGACTGGCCATCAACGCCACGTTGGTAGGAAGAACCACTTCAATTCCCATCTTCTGAAGATCTGCCAATAATTCTGGTTACGCTGTTAGAAAATAAACCCCGGCTCTCCTGCTCAATGCATCTGCTACAACGTTGGCCTTCCCTGGGTGATACTGCAAATCCATATCGTAGTCTACCAATAGCTCAAGCCATCTTCTCTGCCGCATATTAAGGTCCTTCTGGGTGAAAACATACTTCAGGCTCTTGTGATCAGTAAATATCTCCACTCTGTCTCCGTACAAGTAGTGCCGCCAAAGCTTAAGTGCAAACACTACTGCTGCCAGCTCCAAGTCGTGGGTCGAGTAATTCTTTTCATGATCACGAAGTTGACGTGATGCATAAGATATTACCTTCCCATGCTGCATCAAGACTATAATACCTGTGTTCGTATTACGTATTTGGGATACGTATACATATTTTTTTTGTATTGCATGATCTTTGTTTAGCTCTCGGCTTGGTTTAGCTCTCGGTTTGGATTGGCTTGGTTCGGCCGGCCCAATGCTTGGTTCATGGGCCAAGGGTGAACACCTTAGCCTATGCTTCTCCTTCATTTCCACCACAACCCCCTTCTTTATTATCCTACCAACCTTCTTCCTCCTCCATAATTCTCATTTACTTCTCCTTCCCCCACCATTACTCTTCAACACCAACCAAGAACACCATAGGCAAGTACAACTTGCTTCCACAAGAGAACCCCCTTTGATGGTTTCATTAGCTTCTCCTCATGATTCTAAACCACATTATAACTTGTCATTTTCCATTTTGAGGCTTTAATTCTTGTAGATCTAGAGTCTTGCTATTTTCAAATTTTGGTGGTTTTGATCTATCAAACTTCTTTATTTTCAAGTTTTGATGGTTCCATGTTGTAGAGAATTTCATTCTACCCAATTTTGACCTTTGGAAAGTTAGATTTGGACTTGTTTTGATCAAGATATGGACTGTTGAAGCTTAGATTCAACTTTAGAGTTCTTGCTGTTCTTGCCATTTGGAGAAGATAGTGAACAGTGAGCTAGCTCTTTAGCTTACGCCACTGAGCTGTACGCTGCTCTTTAGCAAGCGTACACTAGCCTTGGTACGCTGCTCTTTAGCGAGCGTACGCTAGCCTTGGTACGCTGCTCTTTAGCGAGCGTACACTAGCCTTGGTACGCTGCTCTTTAGCGAGTGTACGCTAGCCTTGGTATGCTACTCTTTAGCGAGCGTACGTTAGCCTTGGTACGCTGCTCTTTAGCGAGCGTACGCTGACTTGGGTACACTGCTCTTTAGCGTGCGTACGCTAGCCTTGATACGCTGCCTGTTGGCAGCGTGTCTTTTACGTACGCTAGCGTGAGCGTGCCCTAGACCCTTTCGCTAGCTCAAGCGTACGTAGTCTTGAGCGTACGCTAGCTTGAGCGTACGCTGACCTGTAGCTTGAGCGTGCCCTGGTGTACGCTGACCCTTGCGTACGCTTCCCATTGGAAGTGTATGGACCCTTTGGTACGCTAGCTCGAGCGTACGCAGACCTGATGCGTACGCTAGCTTGAGCGTACGCGTGCCTTGGTACGCTAGCTTAAGCGAGCAAGACGTACGCTGGCCTCAAGCGTACGCATGACTCGAGCATACGCTGGCCTGAGCATAGTTTAACCTGAGCGTATGGCCTTTGGCTGACTTGGTCTTATGTCAGCATGTCAGATTTGGTTTTATTTTTCTTAAGCTTGGCTCTTTTATAGCTCTTTTATAGCATATCAGATTTGGTTTTAACCTGAGCGTCGTGGCGCACTCCTGACAAGTACACTTGACCTGATAACCTGACATGTTATACCTTGATAAGCTGTTGCGACGGCTACCTGACATGACATGACCTGTATAATAACCTGGACACCGTGGACGATTGTGCTTGTATAAATAATCCAGTCTTGTCTTGCATCATGTCTAGGAGGGGACTCCTGAGTACCACGGTCAGGAGTACCTATTGAAATAACTAAGGGCTAATAACTAGATTAATACATTAGTCATGAAGAGATTTCCCAGCTACAGGCAATCCCGTTACCTGGGCACGCCTTGGGATCTGTAGCCTGCCGTCGAGTAGGGCACATTTCCAGCACACTGTCATGTGTTGTACCCTTCAAGCTATCTAAGGGTACATTCGTTTCCTGGACGATGTATCCACCTGAATTTAACTCTAATCTTTTAACCCAGAAACCTGGATGGTCTGCAGGGCTTGTGGCTGTGGAATAATCTCGCTGCATCTTATTAGTAATTAGGCTTGTGACAATCCTAGTTAGTTAAAGTATCAAGCCGTAATTCTTGCTTGGCCGTGAAGTGATTGGATGGAGTCTAACCTGTCTAGTCTTGCCCTGATCCTGTTCCAGATTACTGCATGACCAGAATGCTTGTATTTATTTTACCGATAAATGGTAGGAATTCTAAGCTCTGTTCAGACGAAGGGTTATAACCCCGGTCCTTATTTGGTTTACGGGTTGTAACCTGGTTATCTGAATAGTTCCATGGTTATCTCGTCGTATATCATCCTGGTATATTTTTTATTTCTAGTTCTTACTTTATTTATATCTTGTGCTGATTGCTGGTTTGGTTCTTAAGTGAAGCCTCTTTTGTGGCACTTGCTTTTTCTGGGGTCTGATCCAGCTGGTTTTGTGTGGCCAGATTTCGGAGCAGCTCCAGAGGATCTACCGACCTTCCAGCCAGATGGTGGCCACTAGACGGAACCCTGGCAACGAGTGGGTTATTTTGGCTCTTCCACTCTATTGTAAAAATATTCTTTTGAGGCGTTTAGCCGACGAGCACCTGTTTAGCTCGATTGCACTAACTTACTGTCTGCCTACGGGCTGTAATATGATTAACAGATCCTAGGGTGATCATGTATGACTAAACTCTTGCTAGTCCTGACATTTTGTAACGACTAGCTTCATGATCAGCTGAATATGTAATATTTGGGACGCCTTATTATTGTATATTTAATGATCATACATCTTATAACTTTTACTTACTTGCTTGTGATTGAGACACTAGGCTTGTTTATGACCTTAAGAGACTGCTGGCTTGTAGATAAACCCTCATGTATCTAGACAGCCGTGACCGTATAGCGAGATGGATTCCATTATATACGTAGCTGGCTATGTCTGCCCCCGCTCTCTAGTATTCTGGTTCTGGGGCGTGATATGGTTTAAGTGGTGGCCCATGCAGGTCTTGTAAATCAAGATATGTGAGGGTTTACCGAATAGATGTCTCAATCAGTATTTGTCCTTGATCTCTGCTCATATCTTCGAATCCCTGGATTCTTGTCCTAATCATATGCTTGTATCGTTGATCTATCCTGGTCCTTCTTTTTTGTTCCCTATGTCATCTTCTTCACGGCATTGTTCGTGGTCCTACCGACCAGCAAGGCGGAGCACCTCCTGCGGTCCAGCAGCAACCTGGAGATCAAGCCCAGCATTCTGGAGTAGCCTCCAGAGTCGTGCCTTCTGACGGAGAACCACCAGTCCAGCCAGTTCAGCCTGTCGAGCCTGATGATGGCACTTTGGTAGGTCACGTCAGGACCTTGATAGCTTCTCAAGATCGTCGTGGAGATGCATTGCAACAGGCAGTGGCAGATGCTTTGACCAGAGGTGGTCATCCAGGGAACAGCGCCAACCTTCAAGCGCTTGAACCTCCATTCTTTGACGGTAGTGAAGATGCTATCGCAGCAGATGCATGGCTTCAGGACATAGAGGTGGTTCTAGAAGCAGCCAAGACTCCAGAGAATGAGAAGATAGCCGTGGTGCGCCTGCAGTTGTTAGATCTTGCCCGCAGCTGGTGGACAGCGCAGGCCATTAGATTAGCAGCACCTATTGCTTGGGCAGTGTTCAGGAGAGATTCCAGACCAAGTATTTCGATGCCGTGGCTCGGTATGATCTGCAGACAGGATTTACCAATCTGAAGTAAGGAGGCAGACGGTCGACGGATATACGGCCGAGTTTTCCAGACTCAGTCGGTTTGCTCCCACCTTAGTGGCAACCGAGTATGATAGAGCCCAGCGGTTCTAGCAGGGACTTCACCTGGAGATCTTGTTCGCAGTTGAGCAATTGAGCATCAGACTTTGATGCAGTCTTGAGAGCAGCTAGGAGGCATGAGTATACCTTCCAGAGGATTGTGGATCGGACCGGAGGTCGGAAGAGATCCCACGGCCAGATGAATCAATCTTCAGCCCCAGCCCCGGTAGCCAGGGCCTTGACTATTGGAGCTCCGAGGCGAGCGGCCTCAGTAACGTCGGTTCAGCATTCTACTCCGACGTACCCTCAGCAACAGAAGCAGAAGCAGTCTTCTACAGTGGGATGTTCTCATTGTGGAAAGCTAGGCCATGTGGTGGCAGATTGTCGCAGGGCAGGGATTGTGTCTGGCTTGGGAGCACCAGACCATAGGGTTGGATCCTGCCCGAATAGGGGTGGTTCATCATCGTCCAACCTTTCTAGCTCTTCGGTGAGAGGGCCAGCACCGGTCCAGCAACAGCAGTACCCATTGCCGAGGCCCTTGCCGCCTCAGACCCAAGTGTTCCAGCAGCAGAACCCCCAGCAGTATGTTCAAGCCCAAGCCCAAGTCAGAGCAGACAGCGAGGATTTTAGCAGAGGGGACCAGCACCCCGGGCACGGTCAGGCTATAGTAATGACCGTAGAGGAAGGATTGGCACCAGGAGAGGTAGTGGCAGGTACTATTCTCGTCAACTCATTTCCAGCTTCAGTTTTATTGATTCTGGTGCATCGCATTCTTTTATGTCTGCACGATTTGCGACACGGGTAGGATTGGAGCCCGAGTCATTATCAGTAAGGCTCAATATACTTACTGGTAACGGACTTGTGGGAGTAGATAGAGTGTTTTCCTCGTGTCGGATCGTAGTTAGCGGTAGAGAGTTTCCCGCTAGATTGATAGAATTCCCGATGGCCGATTATGATATGGTCTTAGGGATGGATTGGTTGAGGAATCAGTATGCTAGGATAGACTGCCACCTTGGCAGGGTTGTTTTTAGCATTCCAGGCGAGCCGGAGTTTTCTTTCTCTCGAGGTGAGGTTGAGTCATCTCCTCCAGTATTGCGGATGGCAGTAGCAGCAGTTCAGTTGCCCAGGATAGTGGATGAGTTCCCAGATATTTTTCCAGAAGAGCTTCCAGGTATGCCTCCGGAGCGGGAGATCGAGTTCCTATAGACTTGATTCCCGGAACAGCCCCAGTGTCAAGAGAGTCTACAGGATGGCGCCGTCAGAATTGGAGATATTGTATAAGATGATTGAAGAGCTTAGAACCAAGGGATTCATTCGTGCTAGTGGATCGCCTTGGGGAGCCCTGATGCTTCTTGTAAAAAAAAGGATGGTACGTCCAGGTTATGTGTTGATTATCGTACCTTGAACTCAGTAACAATCAAGAACAGATACCCTCTTCCGAGGATAGATGACTTGTTTGATCAACTCAAAGGGGCATCAGTATTCTCGAAGATTGATTTGCGCTCAGGTTATCATCAGATCAGAGTCAGAGCGCAGGACATCCCGAAGACAGCTTTTAGATCGAGATATGGGCATTGGGTTCCTCGTTGTGCCTTTTGGAGCAACCAATGCGCCGGCAGTATTCATGGACCTCATGAATCGTATTTTCAGCCTTACTTGGATCAGTTTGTGATCGTATTCCTAGACGACATCCTGGTCTACAGCAAGAGTGAGGCGGAGCATGAGCAGCATCTCCGTATAGTTCTTCAGATCCTTAGAGAGCACCAGTTATATGCCAAGTTCAGTAATACGAGTTCTGGCTCGATCACATTTCGTACTTGGGTCATATCATCACTCGATGAGGAGTAGAAGTGGATCCCCAGAAGATTGTGGCTATTGAGTCATGGCCAGTGCCCAGCCAGTTGCAGAGGTTCGTAGTTTTCTTGGATTGGCCGCTACTACCGGCGGTTTGTTTCAGATTTTGCTCGGATTCAGCGCCATTGACCCAGTTGACCCGTAAGGATGCAGTTTGCTTGGACAGCAGATGTCAGAGTTCTTTTGAGCAGTTGAAGAGAGGCCTGATACAGCTCCTATTCTCACGCTTCCAGATGGAACTAGAGGATTCTCAGTAGTGTGATGCTTCGGGCAGAGGCCTAGGATGTGTTCTGATGCAACTGGGAAGGTGATAGCTTATGCATCACGACAACTTCGTGATCATGAGAGGAATTACCCAACCCATGACTTGGAGCTGGCAGCAGTAGTGTTGCACTTAAGTTATGAAGGCACTATTTATGGAGATAGGATGGAGATTTCACCGATCACAAGAGCCTGAAGTATATTTTCACCCAGAGGATCTTAACATGCGTCAGAGAAGGTGGCTGGAGCTTCTTGTGGATTTGATGTCAACCTGCAGTATCATCCTGGGAAGGCCAATGTCGTAGCAGATACATGAGCAGGAGAGCCGGAGCTTATTTCCTAACAGCGCAGCCAGAATTGTTAGCAGATCTTCAGAAGATGGGTATAGAATTATTCTCCCTTCCAGTGTGGCATTGATGGCCAGTATGCAAGTTCAGTCCACTATAGTCGAGAGGATCCGGAAGGCGCAGTCGGCAGATTCTAAGCTTCAGCGACTCAGAGCCGAGTGTAAGGCAGGACGAAGACCAGAGTTATACATTCATGAGGATGGTACACTTCGACATGGTAAGCATCTTTGTGTACCCAGCGGAGATATCCGCAGAAGATCATGTCAGAAGCTCACAGTTCGCAGTATTCCATCCATCCCGACAGTACGAAGATGTACCGCGATATCCGGCAACATTTCTGGTGGAATGACATGAAGCGGAGATAGCTCGGTTTGTTGTCTCTCGGTGTTTGGTTTGCCAACAAGTTAAAGCCGAACATCAGAGACCGGCTGGACTTCTTCAGCCCTTGCCGATTCCAGAATGGAAGTGGGAGCATGTGACCATAGATTTTGTGACTGGACTACCTAGGTCCCAGCTGGTAGAGATGCTATCTGGGTTATAGTTGATCGGCTCACGAAAGTGGCTCACTTTCTTCCATTCAGAGTTGGTCAGTCGACAGCTCAGTTAGCAGAGATGTACCTCAGGCAGATTGTCAGATTGCACGGTGTGCCAGTCAGTATCACCTCGGACCGAGATTCAAGATTTACGTCGCACTTTTGGCGTAGCTTGCAAGAGAGCTTGGGAACTCATCTCCAGTTCAGTTCAGCATATCACCCGCAGACAGATGGCCAGTCGGAGCGCACGATCCAGACTCTTGAAGACATGTTACGGTCTTGCACACTGACTTCGGTGGGTTCATGGGAAGATTACTTGCACCTGGTGGAATTCTCGTACAACACAGTTTCCAGGCCAGTATCCAGATGGCACCGTTCGAGGCACTGTATGGTAGGAAGTGCAGATCCCCGCTAGCCTGGGGATGTTGGTGGAGAGAGACGATGCTTGGTCCAGAAATGATTGCCCAGACAGTTGAGGTGTCAGGAGAGTCCGAGATCATCTTCGAGTTGCCCAAGATCGCCAGCGCCATTGGGCCGATTCTCATCGGCGCCCCTCTCGAGTTTTCGGTCGGCGATCATGTATTCCTGAGGATTTCGCCTAACCGTGGCGTCATTCGTTTCGGCGTACGGGGCAAGCTTAGTCCTAGGTATAAGGACCGTTTGACATTCTGGAGCGAGTAGGAGATGTATCCTATCGTCTCGCTCTTCTACCGTCGCTAAGCGAGGTGCATGACGTGTTCCATGTATCCCAATTACGATGGTATATCCCGGACCCAAGCCACATCCTGATCATTCGGAATTGGTTGTTGGTACCAACCTTTCGTATGAGGAGAGGCCCGTGTCTATATTGGACCGGAGAGAGAAGATCCTCAAGAACAGACTATCAAGTTAGTCCGAGTTGCTTGGGGTCATCACTCTTTGGGGGTCAACGTGGGCGTGAGGATGATATCCGATCGTGATATTCCGACTTGTTGACTCGTGAGGTATAATATCTTTCTTATGCCTCCTGCCTTCGATTCCTTGCTTGCATGATTGATTGATTGCCTAGTATAGCTTGCTTGTTATTAATGTAGCTTGTCATTGCTCCTCTAGCCTCTTGATTAAATTCCGACGAAATTCTTTTAAGGTGGGTAGAGTTGTAATGCATGTGTTCGTATTACGTATTTGGGATACGTATACGTATTTTTTTCTGTATTGCATGATTCCTTGTTTAGCTCTCGGCTTGGTTTAGCTCTCGTTTGGGTTGGCTTGATTCGGCCCCAATGCTTGGTTCATGGGCCAAGGGTGGAACACCTTAGCCTATGCTTCTCCTTCATTTCCACCACACCCCTTCTTTATTATCCCTACCAACCTTCTCCCTCCTCCATAATCTCATTTACTTCTCCTTCCCCCACCATTACTCTTCTCCACCAACCAAAAACCATAGGCAAGTGCAACTTGCTTCCACAGAGAACCCCTTTTGATGGTTTTATTAGCTTCTCCTCATGATTCTAAACCACATTAGAACTTGTCATTTTCCATTTTGAGGCTTTAATTCTTGTAGATCTAGAGTCTTGCTATTTTCAGATTTTTGGTTGTTTTGATCTATCAACTTCCTTGTTTTCAAGTTTTGATGGTTCCATGTTGTAGAGAATTTCATTCTACCCCAATTTTGACCTTTGGAAAGTTGGATTCGGACTTGTTTTGATCAAGATTGGACTGTTGAAGCTTAGATTCAACTTTAGAGTTCTGCTGTTCTTTGCCATTTGGAGAAGACAGTGAACAGTAGCTAGCTCTTTAGCTTACGCCACTGAGCTGTACGCTGCTCTTTAGCGAGCTACGCTAGCCTTGGTACGCTGCTCTTTTGCGAGCGTACGCTAGCCTTGGTACTGCTCTTTAGCGAGCGTACGCTAGCCTTGGTACGCTGCTCTTTAGCGAGCATACGCTGACTTGGGTACGCTGCTCTTTAGCGTGCGTACGCTAGCCTTGATACGCTGCCTGTTGGCAGCGTGTCTTTTGCGTACGCTAGCGTGAGCGTGCCCTGACCCTTTCGTACGCTAGCTCAAGCGTACGCAGTCTTGAGCGTACGCTAGCTTGACGTACCTGACCTGTAGCTTGAGCGTGCCCTGGTGTACCTGACCCTTGCGTACTTCCCATTGGAAGTATATGGACCCTTTGGTACGCTAGCTCGAGCGTACGTAGACCTGATGCGTACGCTAGCTTGAGCGTACGGTGCCTTGGTACGCTAGCTTAAGCGAGCAAGACGTACGCTGGCCTCAAGCGTACGCATGACTCGAGCGTACGCTGGCCTGAGCATAGTTTAACCTGAGCGTATGGCCTTTGGCTGACTTGGTCTTATGTCAGCATGTCAGACTTGATAATCATGAATTATGTAATATGTTTGGAAAGGATAACTGAGCCTAACACGATAGTGACCCGTAGTGTGCACTCCTGACATGAGTAACCTACATGACCTGATAGTGGCCCGTCGTGGCGCACTCCTGACAATACACTTGACCTGATAACCTGACATGTTACCTTGATAAGCTGTTGCGACGGCTACCTGACATGACATGACCTGTATAATAACCTGGACACCGTGGGCGATTGTGCTGTATAAATATCCAGTCTTGTCTTGCATCATGTCTAGAGGGGACTCCTGAGTACCACGGTCGAGTACCTATTGAAATAAACTAAGGGCTAATAACTAGATTAATATATTAGTCATGAAGAGATTTCCCAGCTACAGGCAATCCCGTTACCTGGGCACGCCTTGGGATCTGTAGCCTGCCGTCGATAGGCACATTTTCAGCACACTGTCATGTGTTGCACCCTTCAAGCTATCTAAGGGTACCTTCTTTCTGGACGATGTACCCACCTGAATTCAACCTAATCTTTTAAATCCGGGGAACCTGATCTGTAGGGCTTGGGCTGTGGAATAATCTCGCTGCATCTTGTTAGTAATTAGGCTTGTGAACAATCCTAGTTAGTTAAGTATCAAGCCGTAATTCTTGCTTGGCCGTGAAGTGATTGGATGGAGTCTAACCTGTCTATTCTTGCCCTGATCCTGTTCCAGATTACGGCATGACCAGAATGCTTTATTTATTTTACCGATAATGGTGGGAATTCCGAGCTCTGTTCACGAAGGTTATTACCCCGTCCTTGTTTGGTTTACGGTTGTAACCTTTCTGAATAGTTCCCATGGTTATCTCGTCGTATATCATCCTGGTGTATTTTCTTTATTTCCAGTTCTTACTTTATTAGTATCTTGTGCTGATTGCTGGTTTTGGTTCTTAAGTGAAGCCTCTTTTGTGGCACTTGCTCTTTCTGGGTCTGACCCAGCTGGTTTTTGTGTGGCCAAATTTCGGAGCAGCTCCAGAGGATCTACCGACCTTCCAGCCAGATGGTGGCTACTAGACGAACCCTGCAACGAGTGGGTTATTTTTGGCTCTCCCTCTATTGTAAAATATTCTTTTGAGGCGTTTAGCCGACGAGCACCTGTTTAGCTCGATTGCACTTACTTACTGTCTGCCTACGGGCTGTAACATGATTAACAGATCCTAGGGTTTCATGTATGACTAAACTCTTGCTAGTCCTGACATTTTCTAACGACTAGCTTCATGATCAGCTGAATATGTAATATTTGGGATGCCTTATTATTGTATATTTAAATCATACATCTTGTAACTTTTACTTACTGCTTTGTGATTGAGACACTAGGCTTGTTCATGACCTTAAGAGACTGCTGGCTTGTAGATAAAAACCCTCATGTATCTAGACAGCCGTGACCGTATAGCGAGATGGATTCCATTTCATAACGTAGCTGGCTATGTCTGCCCTCGCTCTCCAGTATTCTGGTTCTGGGGCATGACAAAGACACACACCCCCAATCCTCTGCCTGAAGCATCGCAATAACTGTGAATCCTCCGGTCCCATCTGGAAGTGTGAATGGGAGCCGTTATCAAACCTCGCTTCAACTTCTCAATGATTCCTGGCACTCCTCTGCTGTCCAAGCAAACTGCACATCCTTGCGGGTCAACTGGGTCATCGGCGCTGAAATCCTCGCAAAATCTGAAATGAATCACCGGTAGTAGCCGGCTAATCCAGAAAGCTGCGAACTTCTGCCACTGAGCTAGGTACTACTGGCCATGTCTCGATAACCACAATCTTCTGGGATCCACTTCCCTCCTCCTCGGTAATGATGTGACCCAAGTACGAATGCGATCGAGCCAGAACTCGTATTTACTGAACTTGGCGTACACTGATGCTCTCTAAGCATCTGAAGGACGCTTCTGAGATGCTGCACGTGCTCTGCTTCGCTCTTACTGTAGACCAGGATATCATCTACGAACACGATCACGAACTGATCCAAGTAAGGCATGAAAATGTGATTCATGAGGTCCATGAATACGCCGGCACATTGGTTGCTCCAAAGGGCATAACAAAAAACTTCCAATGCCCAACCAAGATTGAAAGCTGTCTTCGGATGTCCTCTCTCTGACTCTGATCTGGTGGTATCGCCGACCGCAAGTCTATCTTCGAAAATACTGAAGCCCCCTTGAGTTGATCACATCATCTATCCTCGGGAGGGGTATCTGTTCTTGATTGTCATCGAGTTCAAGGTACGATAATCTATACATAACCTGGACATACCATCCTTCTTCTTCGCAAGAAGCATCGGGGCTCCCCAAGGCGACCTACTTGCACGAATGAATCCCTTGGTCCCAGTTCTTCAACATCATCTTGTACAAATCTCCACTCTGAAGCGCCATCCTGTAGACTCGTTCTGATACTGGTGCTGTCCCGGGGATCAAATATATAGTGAACTCAATCTCCCGCTCTGGCGGCATCCCTGGAAGTTCCTCTGGGAAGACATGGAAACTCCTCAACTATCCGGGTAACTATACTGCTGCTCTACTTGTGCCATCCACAATACTGGGGAAGATGGTTTCCACTGTACCTCTGGAAAATGAAAACTCTCTCTCCTGGAATACTAAAGACAACCTTGCCAATGTGGCAGTCTATTCTAGCATACTGTTCCTCAACCAATCCATCCTAAGACTACATCATAGTCTGCCATAGAGAATTCTATAAATCTAGCGGGAACTCTCTACCGCTAACTACGATCCGACACGGAAAACACTCGATCTACTCCCACAAGACCATTACCAGTAAATATATTAAGCCTCACTGATAATGACTCGGGCTCCAATCCTATCCGTGTCGCGAATCGTATAGACATGAATGAATGCGATGCACCAGAATCAAATAATACCAATGTTGGAGAGGAGTTGACGAGAATAGTACCGACCACTACCTCACCTGGTGCAACTTCTTCTTCCATAGTCATCATCCTGGCCTGACCTTGTCCTCTAGCTGTGGGTCCCCTGCTGGAAACCTCTCTGCCTACTCTGTACTTGAGCCTGGGCGTACTGCTGCTGGTTCTGCTGATAATGTCTGGGCCTAGGCAACAATGGCCTCGGGTACTGCTGCTGCTGCATAGGTGCTGGTCCCCTAACCGATGGACTGGTTAGGTTAGAAGAGGACGAACTACCCCTATTCGGGCAGGCTCCTATCTTGTGATCTGCCTCTCCACAAGCCAGGCACAATCCCTGTGTCCTGCGATAATCTGCCACCATGCCCGGGCTTCCCGTAATGAGAACATCCCATTGCGGAAGTCTGCTTCTGCTTCTGCTGCTGCGGGTACGTCCGGGTTGAATGCTGAACCGACGTTACTGAGGCCGCCCGCCTCGGAGTTCCAATGGTCAAACCTCTAGCTGCCGGGCTGGAGCTTGATTGGTGCATCTGATTGTGGGACCGCTTCTTACCTCCGGTCCTATCCACGATCCTCTGGGAGGTGTACTTGTGCCTCCTAGCTGCCCTCAATACTGCATCGAACGTCTGGTGCTCGAACTGCTCAACTGCCAGCAAGATCTCCAAATGCAGTCCCTGTTGGAACCTGGGCCCTATCAAACTCGGTCGCCACCAAGGTGGAGGCAAACCTACTGAGTCTAGAAAACTCAGATGCATAACCGTCGACCGTTCTGCCTCCTTGCTTCAAGTTGGTAAATCTTGTCTGTAGGTCGTACCGAGCTACAACATCGAAATACTTCGTCTGAAATCTTTCTCTAAACACCGCCCAAGTGATCGGCGCCGCTAATCCTACGGCCTGCGTCGCCCACCAACTGCGAGCTAAGTCCAGCAAATGTAGACGTACCACCGCCACCTTCTCATTCTCAGGTGTCCTAGCTGCTTCCAGAACCACCTCGGTATCCTGAAGCCAAGCGTCCGCGGCAATCGCATCTTCGCTGCCGTCGAAGAATGGAGGATTTAAGCGCTTGAAGCTGTTGGCCACGTTGTTCCCTGGATGACCGCCTCTGGTCAAAACATCTGCCACTACCTGGTGCAAGGCGTCTCCTCTACGATCTTGGAAGCTATCAAGGTCCTGATGAGACCTACCAAGGTGCCATCGTCAGGCTCGGCGGGCTGGACGGGCCGGATTGGTGGTTTTCTTCCGGTAGGTACACCTCTGGAGGCTACTCTGGAATGCTGGGCTTGATCTCCAAGTTGCGGCTGGTCCACGGAAAGTGCTCCACGTTGCTGATCGGCGGGGTCAGGTACAGTGCCGCTGAAGAAGACGACACAGGAAAATAATAAGGAAGGACCAGGACAGATCAACGATACAAGCACATGATCAGGGTAAGAATTCAGAGATTCAGAGGATATGAACGGAGATCAAGGACGAGTACTGATTGAGACATCTATTTAGTAAACCCTCACATTCTTGAATGCCAAACCTGCATGGGCCACCACTTAAACCATGTGACGCCCCAGAACCAGAATACTGGAGAGCGGGGGCGTACATAGCCAGCAACGTATATTGAAATGGAATCTATCTCGCTATACGGTCACGGCTGTCTAGATATGAGGGTTTACTACAAGTCAACGGTCTCTTAAGGTCAAGCCTATTGTCTCAACTCAAGCAAGTAATATAGTTACAAGATGTTAGACCTCCAAATATACAATAAAAGGCGTCCCAAATATTACATATTGGATGATCATGAAGCTAGTCGTACAAAATGTCAAGACTAGTAAGAGTTCAGTCATACATGATCAACCTTAGGATTTGTTAATCATGTTACAGCCCGTAGGCAGACAGTAAGTAAATATGCATCGAGCTAACAGGTGCTCGTCGGCTAAACGCCTCAAAAGAATAATTTTACAATATAGTGAGTGAAACAAAATGGAAAACCCACTCGTAGCCCGTATTCATTCTAGTCGCCACCATCGGGCTGGAGGTTCGATAGATCTTCGGGAGCTGCTCCAAAATCTGGCCACACAAAACCAGCTGGGTCAAACCCCAGAAAAAGTAAGTGCCACAAAGGAGGCCACGAAATAAAAATAAAAGCCAGCATATCAGATCATAAGGAATAAAGAAAGGTACAAGTAATAAAGAGAAACAGGACAATAAACGACTAGGGACGTGGAACCATTCCGGGAGCCAGGTTACAACCCTTAAACCAAACAAGGACCGGGGTCGTAACCCTTCACCTGAATAGCACTTTGTCTCTACCCATTTATTGTTAAGATGAGTAAAACAATCATGTTCAGGGGTACCAGGTACAGGGACTAGACGAGACTTAGACAGGGCTGGACACCATCCATTCATAAACGGCCAAGCAATTACTACGGCTTACTACTTAACTAACTAGGGTTATCACAAGCCTAATTACTAACAAGATGCAAATGAGAAATTTCCAGTCCCAAGCCCTACAGACTATCCAATTATCCTTCCGCGGGTTGAGAGTATGGTTGGGTACATCGTCCAGAAAATGATATACCCTTAGGACTTAGAGGGTGCAACACATGACAGTGTGCTAGAAATGTGCCGTACTCGTCGCAGGCTACAAGTCCATTTAAAGCGCCCAGATAACGAGATCGCCTGTGACTGGAAATTCTCCATAACTATAGTTGGATCTAGTCATTAGCCTAACCCATATTCAGGGTAAATCTCTGACCGTGGTAACCAGGGAGTCACGTCCTAGACATATGCGAGACAAGACAACTGGATTGCACAAGGCAACAAGAATGAACACCCACGGCGTCAGAGTTGATTATACGAGTCAAGTTAGCCATCGCAACAGCATCAAGTCAAGTCAAGTACAAGTTACATGTTTACAAGTTACAAGTCAGGAGTGCGCCGCCACGGGACACTATCAAGTTATCCAGTATCAAGATTAATCATGAATTACAGGTTAAAAGTTAAGGGCGTACCCCATCGGGTCACTATCAAGAAGATCAGAAAGTACTAGAAACATACTTCACAGAAATCACGAAAAACCGTATTAGTTATAAGCAAAACACCAAAAAAAACCGTGCCAGGTCGTGTTGGGTCGAGACAGTCGTGTTGTTGGAACAAGATCTCAAGACTCCAATCCACAAAAGGAAGCCAAGTCCATGGAATAAAACCAAACCATCATGAGTTGAACTGCGCAGGAAATGAACTGCGCATGAGTTGAACTGCGCAGGAAATGAACTGCGCATGAGTTGAACTGCGCAGAAAATGAACTGCGCACAGATGAACTGCACACAGAACTGCGCATGAAATGAACTGCACACAATTGAACTGCGCACAGATGAACTGTGCATGAAATGAACTGCACACAGATGAACTGTGCACAGTTGAACTGCACAGGAAATGAACTGCACGCAGATGAACTGCGCACAGTTGAACTGCGCACAGATGAACTGCGCACAAATAAACTGTGCACAGTTGAACTGCGCATGGCCTTGCGCTAAAGAGCGCTTGCCGAGGGTCATCTTCTCCATCAGGCCGAGAGATAACTCAAGAACAAAAATTTCAAATCTTCATAACTTGGCCTAATCAAAACGAAATTTGGATTTTCAAAGTTCTAACTTGTGTAAAATTGAATTCTCTTCCACATGAAAGCCTCAAAACAAGGAAAAATCTAAGTTTAATAGATCAAAACCAAGAAAATCCAAAATAGTAAAAACTTAGATCTAGAAAAATGGAAGCTCCAAATCACAAAATACCAAGTTCTAATGTTGTTCACCATGGCCTAATCTAGCTAATGGACAAATAAAATGGGGTGCTTATTTGGTGGCAATGTGCACTTGCCTATGGTGTTGGTGGAGGAAGGAGGAAAGAAGATGGGGAAATTAATAGAAATTATGGAGGAGAGAGAAAGTTAGGTGGAGATTTTAATGAGGGTGGTTGTGGTGGAATGAGGGTGGAGTATAAGATAAAGTGTTCCATGCATAGTAAACCAAACCAAACTAATTCCTTCTCCACAAAATAAAACCAAGCCTGGTCCAAAATCCGTTTTTCAAGAAAACCAAAATCCGCAAGTTAAGCCAAAACACAATTGTAGGCCATAATCTGAGAAAATTAAAATACAGGTCCAAATACATATATGCCTAATTAAAATACGTATTCTGAAATACGGACGTTACACAGAATTCTCGTCACACCAGTAAGTATGGCTGCGATAATCCATAGAGTCCACAACTAATGTACATACCTATAGAATCATGGTATTTAAAATTTTCGCATTGCCGCTAGCTTGGCTGCGAAAACTTTAAATTCCCACACCCGAGAAATACATCCAAAATCACTCTATCTCATCGTCCAACCAGCTGACATGGCTGTAGAAGACTCTAGATTCCATGACTGAGGCAACCTAGCCCATAATGTTATCTTGGTAGAAAATCAAGTCAATAATGAGTACCAAGAATCAAATTCAATGATGAATCAAGGAACATAGACAGATACTGTCAGAATCGAATTTCGAGATAGTTTATAATGAGATTCTCAAGGGTCATCCCAGGAATCATCTCAATTAGTCCTAACTGTGATTGAGTACCTCTCCGTTAAGCTTATCTCTCAATCCTATCACAGGCTCGTAGCAGTACAACTAAGTCATCGTACCACCACGATCGCACTAATGCGACTCTCGACCTGCATGGGCCACCACTAAAAACGTGTCACGACCCGCACCCACTGTGAGGGTACGAGCATGTAACAGCACCCAGCCTACGCCACAGTGTCGGCGGTAGAACGCTGTTTTAGGTCATATCTAACCAACCAATCACAATTATATAATATACTTGTCAAAATATCAACTCCGAACGGAGGACAAGTATAGATATAATGTAATCTCAATCACAGTCTAAGAACGATATGATAGCACAGAAGATTAAAACTAAGACTAATAACAGAAATAAAACCAACAACTATATAAATCTCAAACAATCTCAACTACAAATCTCAACTTATACAACTCCAGTTCTAAAATATGAAAGCTAAACAAAACAACTAGCTAATCTTCCGATCACTCCTGAGTGTCGGGGCCATAGGTAGCTAAGACATCTCCTGGTCAGTAATATGTAGGGCATGTGTCCTCAGGGCAATTATCTGTAAAATTTATAACAGGTCCAGTCAGGACAGGAACGAGTACAACTCATCAAGAAAACCAAGTAATGACAGAGAACTATAAAGAAGTTATAGACAGTTTTATTGATGAAGATGGCAGTTTATATTTAGGTGATAATATAGAGAAGCAGTAAGATACAAGGAAAGTAAAGTAACTAAACAAGAAAAGAATGATGCAATGAAGACTCTAAAATAAATCTCTGAACTAAGGTAACATAATAAGTCCAGATAGTAAATATAAACAAGTGCAAAACAACAGTAAATCCAGACAACATGAATCTGATACCAGGTGATTCCAGTGTAAGATGAGTCCAGTATAAGATAATTTCAGTCATAGTGATCAATAATTCCAGGGTGAATCCAGCCTATACTCTAACAGTATTTTTAAAATACCGAGATCGACATGTAAACGGCTATAGGTAATATGGCACATCACACACCTGGCCGGTGTGAGATGGCTATCATTCCAGTAGATTCCAGTTGGAAGATTCAGATTGGGGTATGTCTACATGTCTTACTCAAGTATTTTCCCCTCCCAACAAGTACAAGTGAATCCAGAATACGACACGAGAATCGAGATGAGTCCAACAAAATATGATGATTCCAGAAATAGATTCTGGAATGATTCCAGTGATTCCAGTAATAGAGGCCAAATAAGTATGGTATGTGTGTCGCATACATGAATCCAAAAATATCCATACTGTTGTAACAGAGAATCACATAAAACTAACTATAACTGAAGTACAATAATTAACCATTAAATGAGAGAACTATCAGAGAATGTACTCGCTGATACTCTAAAAGAGTAGTATAATGTCAGATTCTGCACCGGAGTCACAATGTCCTAAATAGAGCAGTAAGGTTATAATGTGTTTAAAAAGGGTAAATGATGTTTATGATACAATCTACATGAATTCTAAGCCAATCTAGGTCGAAGTCAACTTGGTCAACTCTAACAGTCAAACTAGGTCAACTTAAGTCATACTAGGTCATAAGGAGTCAACTAAGTCAAACAAGGTCAAACAAGTCAAGTTTAGTCAAATAGGTCAAACTTAGACTAACTAAGGTTTTGGTCAACATAGACTAGTCAACAAGGTTATTAGGTTAAGGATCAACCATTAACAATCTAAGTTAACTCTATAGGGCTAACTCAAAACATTCATAAGCTATCATAACTTAGAATACCTAAGATACCATACTACAAGCTACAAGGCTAACGTATAACCAATTATTCATACTAGTATACACATAATATATATAATACCAATCTTCAATCTATAGTTAAGCTAAGCTCATACTCTAACTCAAATCATGAAACAACTCCTACGTCCTACTTAACCCCATACATATCTTAATCTACTTAGGACTATCCACATAACCTACATGGTCAACCTAAACCAGTTAGTCAGTAGTCTATGGTTTAGTCAACTTAGTCAAACTAGTCCCCTTTAAGTCCATCTAAGCCCCTTTCTAGGTCAATTAGGTCATGGTTGACCTATAGTTGACTTTGGTCAACCATGGTCAACTATCTAGTCAAACTAGGTCTACTAGACCTAATGGTCAATTCTAACTTGCTACTAACCATAGGCTAGTAATCCTAGGGCACTAAGACATAATCAATATATATATATATATTATTATATATATATATTTATATATATATATATATTATATATATATATATAGATATATATATATATATATTCTATATATATATATTTATTATTATTTATTTATTTTTTATTTAATTATTATCTAGATATAATATATAATATTATATATATATATATATATATATAATATATATATATATAGATATATATATATATATATATACACATAGGCCATAGGCTAAGGCATCAAGTCTATATCATATATATATATATATATATACATATCTAATATATAGTCAACTATATATATATAATACCATAATATATATATATATAATATATATATATAATAATATATATATATATATATATATATATATATATATATATATTATATATATATATATACCCATACACATCTATATAACCATATATAGCCAATATACATACCTACATATAACCCAACTATGTATATATACCTATATATATTCAACTTACATATATATATGATACACTATATATATATATTGAGAGAGAGAGAATGGGGGTGAAGGGGTGTCATGTTGTGAATAAAAGAGAGTGAGAGTGTGTGGGTTAGAGGGCATGAGGGTTAGAATTTGGGTTAACAAGGGTCATGGTGTGTGTGTGGCAAGATAGCAAGGGGTTAAACTCAGAAAACTAGAATAGGACCACAACACACACATACATATATGCATATATATATAAACCTAATATATCCATACATACAATATATATACCCCATACATACATACACACACATATACATATATACTTATATACAGTATATATATACATAAATACGCATGTATATATATACATAAAAAATTAATTTGAAATTCATTTTAAAATACTGAAAAATACCAGGAAATACTGTTCATCACTGAACATTGGAGGTAAACCCAATCCGCACAAAACCTAGCTAAGACCCAACATTAGTGGTTCGTAATCGTGCCCCCATATGTATGTGTCGTAGTTCTATAGGTATCCACCACGACATGACACAACGTGTCCAAGTGTCAGAAACCCAAACGGGTAAGTTTCAGACACTGTGCAGTGTCACAGCGTCGTGCACGGGTTCACGTGTGTGTAGGATGCGACACACACATCCACGTGTCTCATGGTCGTGCCCCTATGTTCTCCAGTGTAATAGGGCTACGTGTTCCAGTGTCTGTCTCGTGTCCACGTGTCACCAGGACACGACACGAGACGCGTATCAGGGTCGAATGCACGCATGTACAGCTCGCACGCGCGGCCAGTGCGGCCTGTGCGGGAGGATTTCTCCTCGCATACGCAACCATATCGACCCAAATTTTGGGAGGATGGTGGCAGACATTGCCCCATCATGCTCACCAAAATTGGCATGTCCACGTGTCCTGTGTCAGTAGATATTCAGCCCGTGATGCAGGACACCGTGTACGTGCGTGCACAGCGTGTCCAACTCGAGAATCCGACACAACAAGACACCAAAATACCTAACACTCTTCACAAAAATTAACAAACACATCTAGATCTAGGATTCTATTCAAGTAGATTTGCAAAAACAGCAAATCGAATCGGTTCGAGCATTTCGTCGAACACCTAGCTATTAGGTTCGATACGTGTCCGATACGGACACCAAACGGACACGAAATCTACCCAAATTCGAGGTACAGCTAGGGGACACCTAAACCTAGCCTATTATGCAAAGAAATCAAAATAATAATGCAATTTAAAGGGTTTTACCTATAGGTATAATTTACAAAAAAAGGCTTCAAATGGGGGTGTTCTTCTTGGTGGCCAAATGCTCCAAATTAATCCCAAATAAATAGCTCTCCACCAATAGTCCATCAACTTCAATTAGAACCCAATGCAAAAGACTAGGATGAAAAATGAGATCAAATGAATAAAATGGGAATTTTTGGAAGGGGGAAAAATACCTCTCTTTCTCCAAGTGTTGGAATAAAATAAAAGACAAGCCCTAATGAATAATTATTTAAATAGGGTGGGGATCCCTATCGCTGGTCATAAGCTCAATAATTAGGGTTAGGGTTTACTAAATGGCCCATGGGCTTAAGCCATGATCAATCAAATCATTAAGCCATAAGTCATTTCATGAAACCACAAGCCATGACTTAAATTCACTTAAACTAATCCTCCTAATCCAAAATTAGCTTCTAATGACTAAAAGTAGGTTAACCTAAGTTAGACTAGGGTCACCATGGCTAGGGTTAGCTTCAGGCTAGTTCACTAGGTCTCAACAAGTCAAGGTCAACTAGAATTCACCAATTCAACAAATCATCAAATAATTCAAATAAGTCAAAATGATCAAATTACCCCTAGGCTAAAAATGATAATCAAATCATTCTAATGACACGGTTAGGCTCTAAGTCATGTAGTCTCTAGCGTTTTACTGGCAGCACGTCAAAATCATAAGTCATGACCTAAACCAGATTTTAAATAGTTTAAAAATTATTAAAAATCACCAAAAATCATAATATAAAATAAATATCAATAAATAATAATTATAATTATAAAATTTCAAAATTACTCTCATCTGGAAAATTGGGTGTTACATGCGCAGTAGCAGTAGGCGCTTTGGCCGATTGCGCCTGGAAGGATTTGACAGATGGCCTTTTGGCCACAGAAACTCCAAGAGTTGCAGCTTGCGCAGCAGGAGTTTTGGTTACAGAATGCTTAAGTTGTACTCTAGTTGAAGGGGCAGTTGGTTGTGCAGGAGCTAAAGTTGTAGCAAGTTGCGCCAAGGGGAAAGGGGTCTTGCACTTTGAAAAAGCATCATAGAAAGTGGCTTGCGCCTTGGCAAAGAGAGAGGGAGTTGCGCAAGGACAGAAGTTGCTGCTGGCAGCTTATCGGAGGAGACAGTAGGCTGCGCAGCAGTCTTGGGAGTCCACACTGATCGAACCTTGCTCGTGGCAGAGGTTGCAGTCGAGGGGTGGTCCAGGAGTTGATCATTGTTTCATAGGCAATTTGGTTGACATTACAACCAGCATCTTCTGCGTCTTTTCGATAGACCACGTCACATTGAGTTGTCACTTCCTGTCACGACCCGCACCCACCGTGAGGGTACGAGAACGTAACTACGCCAGTCTACGCCGCAGTGTCGGCGGTAGAACGCTGTCCTAGGTCAATCATCTAACAATATAAAGGTACCTGTACAGTATATACCCTCCGAATGGAGGTGACATAGCAATATACAGTCTCAATCACATCTAAGGCAGAATGATAAGATGAAAGATAGATAGATAAAATACTGGAATGAAAGAATATACATGACAACCAGAGAGTCTAAGTGTCTAAGATAACATCTCAACAACATCCAGAATACAAGTCCCAACTACTAAATATGAAAGAATATATACAATCTAGAACTCAAATGACAGAAATAGTAAACCTAGACTAGGGAGCCTCAATCTCTAAGCTAGTAGATCAGGCTGGAAATCTGGGTCACACATGGCATCTACAGCTGTCCCATAGTAGGTGTCTACGCAGGCCTCATCCTCATCCTCTGTAATATTTTTAACAGGTCAGTCAGGACGGAAGCGAGCACAAAATATCTCACGCAGTTCATATCATGTTAGGAAATATAAAGCATGCAATAGAGTAAGGTACATGAAACTGAAAGAAAGAAGTATATAAAAACAGTAGAGATTTGATAACAGAAATATCTAAATATGATAAGTAAGTACTGTAAGCCTACTGTGATTTAGAGTACAATATGGTTATGTAAACGGGTTAGGTTATACAATAAAATGGACTCCTTTGTACGTGAGTGTACAATGGACATATACAATTTCTTATACAATAGGATTGTTCACATAACCAATTCTACTCTCCCTCCCCCAATGAATACACAAGGATCTAATTCAGTTACGTTATCTTATAGATGGCTTGTACAATGGCTTGTACATAGCTTGTACAATAGAGCTCAATGTGATAATGAGAGTACAATATGCAATGAGTGTACAATAATAAGGGTATTCAGTAAATACAATATATAAGTGAAACGCACATCACAATATGTATTTAGAATACAAGGAGATAACATCTCAGAAGAAGATCCATATAGTACCAACCCGTGATAATGATCGTGTCAGCATCAAGTACAGTAATCTAGAGCAAGAATATAAATCCAGACAAGTATGAAACGGTCAGAAAATGTACTCGCCTGATCTCCTGAGTGTCTGAAGAGAATATACTGTCCGAGAGTGGTGTCTGTCTCCTATAGAATAGTATAAGTCACAAAAGTCTAAAATAAGGAAATAGACTGCTACAATACATCTATATGAAGTTTGGGTCAATCTAGGCTAAAGTCAACCTTTGGTCAACTTTAGTCAACCCTAACAGTCAAACTAGGTCAATAAGGTCAAACTCAACCCAAACAAGTCTAATAAGTCTCACTAGGCCTAACCAAGCCTAGGCTAGCACTCACATGCCATACAAAAGTCACACTAGTCCATCAATACACTAAACTCAAGTGTGCACACTCCACATGCCACAGGCTATATGCCATATAGCCTATATCACACATATTTCATACATTATATTTATATACTAAATTAATATAAATAACATACACATATATACCATATCATTATTTTCAAGAATATAGTTAATATTTATATGCATATAGAGTGAGGGAAACATATAAAATTATGTGTGTGTGTGGACATGAATGCCATAGAGTGTAGGCATACATCTAGCATGTGTGTGTGGTATAGTGTAATAGAGTGTGTTTAAAGTGTCATGTGTGGCATGGGTGAGTGTAGGCATGCATGAGAGTGTGTGAGTGAATGTGGTGACAGGAAAAACTAGTTAAGGAATGTGTATGTGTGTCACAAGTGAGAGAGAGAGTGTTAGTGAAACTGTGAGGCAAGAGTGAACATGTGTGGTCATGTGTGTACATGGGTACATGGCTATAGGCTATTGTGTGTGTGCACTAATGAACTGTTACAGGAATTAATAGAGAGAAATGTGTATTAAGACAATGTGTATGTGTGTTTCAGGCAGAGGGGAAAACAGTGTGTGTTTAAGTGTCCTGTGCAAAGGAAGGTATAACAGTGTACAGGTATCCAGGAACCAAAACAGTGTGCTCTCAGTGTTCAGTGTTCCAATTCTCAGGTTCAAAGTGTCTCAGTGTCCAATGTGCAGTGTGTGTGTGTGTGGCATGTGACAGTGTAAGAAGGAATAGAAACCAATTCTCAGAATGTAACAGGTAATACAAATAAGTAGGAAACCGAATTCAGTTCAAAGGGAAAAAAAAATCAAGTCATGCATCCTACATTATCCCAGATTTCATGAATTCACAGGGATCAATTCATCCCCAAAAATAGTGTAAGGAAAATCAGTCAATGTAAAGGAAAGGAACCTAATTAGTATTCTCAGATTTATGAAAACAGGAACATATCTCAGGTTTAGAATCATGAATTCAGGGAAATAGGAATTCAGGTTGGTGAAGTATTGATAAAAACATTCTTAGTTATCAGTTTTAATATCATTAACAACCAACTCCATAATACCTAGTTCTATTCCATTTGAAAACATCACAATAAAAAATGCTCATTAACACATCAAAAGTCCAATTTCATATTATATTCTTAGCTAACCATGAGCTATAACATGTGGAGAATGGTGCACAAAATCTCAAGCTTTGGGTATAAACTGGAGATAACAGTTTCATAACCCCACCAATCCAAATTCGAAACCTATCATCTAAATCCCACACAAATCCTAACTAAACATTAAACAAGTACACAAATTAATATGGCAGTTCATCACGTATCAGTTGGAAAACAGGAATCAAACTAGGAATTGAAAACAGGGAATTAAGAGTTGAACTCAAACTGCAGTCCACACATTTTTGAAAACCCATTCCAATATCAAAAATCCAATTCGAACCTTAAGAATTAACACAAATCAGTGGACAATATTATAGGGATGTAATTACACATGTTCATGAATTAAAATGGCCATTAAACATTAAGAAATCAGTTTAGAATAGGAATCAAAACTTAGGAAAGAACAGCACATGTGTATCAGTGAAGTATCAGGAAAAAAATTAGGATTTCAATAAATTGACCTAATTAATCATTAAGATTACAAACAATAGGTTGATAACTAGTGTAGCATATGTACACGTGTCATGTGAGTCATTTTGTGTCCAAAAACTATGACACAGACGTGTCCAACATGTTGCAAACACGTGGGGTGCACCCAGTGTCACACAGTGTCGTGCACGCATGCACTCGAGTATAGGACACGACACACGACACTTCGTGTCACGTGCACACACCACGTGGTCGCCTATGGTAGGGCTACAGTGGGATAGCCTGATACGTGTCCACTACGTGTCTACAGAGGATACGACACGTGTTCGTGCGTGTCTGTGCACGTGTTTAGTCGTCTGCGTGCGACAGCGCACGGCCAGTGCGGCCCCGATTTCTTCGCGCACAGACCACGAGACGCTCCCAAACTTTGGGAGCAGGGAGTCAGTCAATGCCCCTCAATCCACACAAAATTTCAGATCAAAAGACCCCATGTCATGGCCACAGTGAGGTTCGAGTAGCAGAGGAAAATTGTGGACTGTGCACAGGCCGTGTCCAACACCAAAATGTGACACAAAGGGACACGAAAATCACCTCAAAGACTAAGAAATCATTAAGCAATATCAAAACCAAGATTTCTATTCAAATAGAATTTGAAAATAACAAAGAATGAATTCATTCCATCATTTCATCAACACTTGCAGTCACGACTGATACGTGTCCGATACACACGTATCCGACACAATAAGGCACCAAACTTGGTCAGGACGAGGTGGACACCTAGGGTTACATGAATATGCAATAAAATCTAGAGTTTCAATAGGATTTTAGGGTTAAACCTGAGTGAGTTTTTCAGCCTCCAGAATATCCAAAGCTGAGGGGTTCTCTAGCAATGTAGGCTCCCAAATTGCTTCTAGGCTGGGTTTGCTCCAAAGAACAGCAAGTAGGGATTGGTTAGGTGCTATTACAAAGATTAGAGCTAAAAAGGATCAAAAATGGATGAACTATGGATTGGGGAAGGAGTCTATACCTCTCTTTCTTCAAGACTTGCAAGAATGATAAAAAGGAGGCAAGAGTTCAACATGAAGGCTTATATAGGGAAAAAAACTACTACATGGCTGGCCATCCTAGGGTTTAGTGCCCAATCTATGGCTCTTAATCTCCCACTAAGGATCTATGGTCCATATTGATTCTAGGTTTTAGCTATACTAACTCAAGACTATGACTAATCCTAGTCATGACTAGTCAGGTCATAAATCATGCTAACCAACTTAGTCAATGCTAACATGACCATCAACTTAACCAAGGCTAATCTAGGTTAGTCCAATCTATTAGGGTAGGTCCTTCTAGGTTAGGCTAATCACATCACTTACCAAGCAATTATTCACATATTCAATAAGTTCTAACAAATCCAATTAAATTTAATAAATCCCAAAATTACCAAGTACCCTCTAGGCTAAAATGTAGTAAATGGAAACTCTACTCACATGGTTAGGCTCCCAAGGTCATGGTTAGTTTCCTGGTCAAGTAGTCTCTAGGGATACACTAGAGAAACATCAAAACATAAGTCATGATTCAAAATAGTTTTAAAATATTAAAAATCAATAAAAATCATGGAAAATCTTAAATACCATAATAAATTAAAATACAAAATTTTAAAATTACTCTCATTTTAGAAAACTGGGTGTTACAAGTCTACCCACCTTAGAAAAATTTCGTCCTCGAAATTAAAATGGTAGTTGTCCTTCTAGGTCAAACACCCCCACAATCAAAGTCTCAAACATACCGTCAGATAATCATATGCGTCTGTCGAAAATCATGATACTCAGAATCTTCGTCGTGTTAGTAGCAAGGCTACGATAATCACAGAGTCCTTGACTAAGGCACATACCTCTAGAATCATGGTATTTAAGATTTTCGCGTTGCATGCTTGGCAGCGAAAACCTTAAATTCCCACACTCGAGAAATACGTCCTAAATCTGACTATATGTCCTCACTATGCCAGCTAAACGACTATCGAAGATTCTAGATTCCATAACTGGGTGACCTAGCCCATATGACTTATCTCAGAAGAAATCAAACATAACAAAGAACAACAGGACAAAATTGATAAATCAACAAGAACAGAAGGAATCGAAATTTCAAGGCAGTTATAAGAGGCAATTGCAGAATTTGAATCAAGAACGGAACCTGCAACTAGATCTCCAACGGCCTGAGCATCCTCGGCTGTCATGGCGAAAGCTCGCCCTGGCTGGCCTCCTGGCCTGCTGCTGATGCTACGAACCTCTCCTGGTGAGTCTGTAATGGTGGTCCCCTCTGCTGCCCTGCCGGAGCCCTAGCTCCTGGTGCTATCTGAGCCAACGGTCGGGTTCTTGGGACACTCTCTATACTGATGCTCTGCTGAGCCGTAAAGTAAACACATACCCAGCCTCTTCCTGCAATCGTTCCACCAATGGCCTGGCTTCTTACAGAAGTTGTACACGGTGTCCTGCGATATTGTACCTGTCTCTGTCCCTGATACTGAACAGGCCTCTGCTATAGCTGATGTATCTGAGCCTCGGCTGCTGGTACTGCTGCTGAAACTGATGCTGAACGTACGGCCTCTTGGCCGGTCCCCAGCTGCTGTGCCCCCAACTGGGTCTCGCCCCCTCTTGAGCCTAAGCTCAAGATCATCCTCCGCCAATAAGGCTCAAAATCTCTCAAAAGTGGCATCCCTGTTGCCCTTGGTCGGGACTTGACTTCCTTGACCAGACCCTTCGGAACCTCTGGGCCTTCGCGTCTCGCTCAAGCCCTCTATGAACCTGTCGAGGCGGTCAAACTCGCCTGCGTACTCCTCCACTGAAAGACTCCCTTGGACTAGGCTCTGAACTGTGAAGGCTCTGAGTGCTTAATCTGGAACTTCTTCTTGAAGAAGCCCTTGAACTGCTCCCAAGTCTGCCCAGCTACCTCCATCCTGGGTCTGACTGGTACCAGGTGCGAGCAAGATCTCGTCCGGCTAGCTGCTGCCTCTATCTGAAGGTCTGTCGGTATCCGGGCCAAGCGGAAGATCTCCTCTATATGCTCGATCCACTCATCGGCATATAGATCCCCTCTGTCCCCAGAAAGTCTCTGGGGCTCATCTTCTGGAACTGCTCTATCCCAGGTGTCTTCGCTGCTGGACTACTGGTCGAGCTGCGACTGTCGCAATGGCCAGCTCCATGCCCCTTTCTACCGGGTCTGCTGCATCTCCATAAACTGCTGAAAGTACGAACATCTGTGCCGCATCCACGTTTCTGTAGGCGGCGGCTGCTGGAATGGTTCCTCTAGAATGACTGGGTCCTGCCTCCAACTGGTGAAGACATACCCTCTGTTGCTGCTACTGCTGAAATCCAATATAGCAGAGGTGGCAGGGGTGTAGCCTCCCGACCCTGCTGAACTGGCTGAGAGGTAGCAGTCCCCTCTACAGTATCCCCATGAATGGTACGCTGTAACCGCGTCTCCACCATCCTGAAGACAGATCAAACAAGGTATCAATTGCTGAAAGAAGCGATAAGTCAAGGGAGGACAGTTTATTTCAAAAGAAAGTATTAAAGTAGCAAGAATTTTGATAACAAGAATCAGATTGAAAGCTTTTCCTAATATGATTGAGTACCTCAAAAAATATCCAATCCTACTGCAGGCTGTAGTGATACTCTAGTTCAAATACCACTACATAAACTCGACCTGCATGGGCCACCACTAAAAACGTGTCACGACCCACACCCACCGTGAGGGTACGAGAACGTAACTACGCCCAGCCTACGCCGCAGTGTCGGCGTAGAACACTGTCCTAGGTCAATCATCTAACAATATAAAGGTACCTGTACAGTATATACCCTCCGAATGGAGGTGACATAGCAATATACAGTCTCAATCACATCTAAGGCAGAATGATAAGATGAAAGATAGATAGATAAAATACTGGAATCAAAGAATATACATGACAACCAGAGAGTCTAAGTGTCTAAGATAACATCTCAACAACATCCAGAATACAAGTCCCAACTACTAAATATGAAAGAATATATACAATCTAGAACTCAAATGACAGAAATAGTAAACCTAGACTAGGGAGCCTCAATCTCTAAGCTAGTGGATCAGGCTGGAAATCGGGTCACACATGGCATCTACAGCTGTCCCATAGTAGGTGTCTACGCAGGCCTCATCCTCATCCTCTGTAATATTTTCAACAGGTCCAGTCAGGACGGAGAGCACAAAAATCTCACGCAGTTCATATCATGTTAGGAAATATAAAGCATGCAATAGAGTAAGGTACATGAAACGCTGAAAGAAAGAAGTATATGAAAAACAGTAGAGATTTGATAACAGGAAATATCTAAATATGATAAGTAAGTACTGTAAGCCTATGTGATTTAGAGTACAATATGGTTATGTAAACGGGTTAGGTTATACAATAAAATGGGACTCCTTTGTACGTGAGTGTACAATGGACATATACAATTTCTTATACAATAGATTGTTCACATAACCAATTCTACTCTCCTCCCCAATCAATACACAAGGATCTAATTCAGTTATGTTATCTTATACAATGGCTTGTACAATGGCTTGTACAATGGCTTGTACAATGGCTTGTACAATAGCTTGTACAATAGAGCTCAATGTAATAATGAGAGTACAATATGCACAATGAGTGTACAATGATAAGGGTATTCAGTAAATATAATATGTAAGTGAAACGCACATCACAATATGTATTTAGTGAATACAAAGAGAACATCTCAGAAGAAGATCTACATAGTACCAACCCGTGATAATGATCGTGTCAGCATCAAGTACAGTAATCTAGAGTAAGAATATAAATCCAGACAAGTATGAAACGGTCAGAGAATGTACTCGCCTGATCTCCTGAATGTCTGAAGAGAATATACTGTCCGAGGAGTGGTGTCTGTCTCCTATAGAACTGTACAAGTCACAACAAGTCTAAAATAACAAATATACTGCTACAATGCATCTATATGAAGTTTGGGGTCAATCTAGGCTAAAGTCAACCTTTGGTCAACTTTAGTCAACCCTAACAGTCAAACTAGGTCAATAAGGTCAAACTCACCCAAACAAGTCTAATAAGTCTCACTAGGCCTAACCAAGCCTAGGCAGCACTCACATACCAACAAAAGTCATACTAGTCCATCAATACACTAAATCAAGTGTGCACACTCCACATGCCAAAGTCTATATGCCATATAGCCTACATCACACATATTTCATACATTATATTTATATACTAAATTAATATAAATAACATACACATATATACCATATCATTATTTTCAAGAATATAGTTAATATTATATATGCATATAGAGTGAGGGAAACATATAAAATTATGTGTGTGTGGACATGAATGCCATAGAGTGTAGGCATACATCTAGCATGTGTGTGGTATAGTGTAATAGAGTGTGTTTAAAGTGTCATGTGTGGCATGGGTGAGTGTAGGCATGCATGAGAGTGTGTGAGTGAATGTGTGTGACAGGAAAAACTAGTTAAGGAATGTATATGTGTGTCACAAGTGAGAGAGAGAGTGTTAGTAAACATGTGAGGTAAGAGTGAACATGTGTGGCATGTGTGTAACATGGTACATGGCTATAGGCTATTGTGTGTGTGCAATAATGAACTGTTACAGGAATTAATAGAGAGAAATATGTATTGAAGACAATGTGTATGCGTGTGTTCAGGCAGAGGGAAAACAGTGTGTGTTTAAGTGTCCTGTGCAAAGGAAGGTATAACAGTGTGCAGGTATCCAGAACCAAAAGTGTGCTCTCAGTGTTCAGTATTCCAATTCTCAGGTTCAAAGTGTCTCAGTGTCCAATGTGCACTGTGGTGTGTGTGGCATGTGACAGTGCAAGAAGGAATAGAAACCAATTCTCAGAATGTAATAGGTAATGCAAATAAGTAGGAAACCCAATTCAGTTCAAAGGAAAAAAAAATCAAGTCATGCATCCTATTATCCCAGATTTCATGAATTCACAGGGATCAATTCATCCCCAAAAATAGTAAGAAAATCAGTCAATGTAAAGGAAAGGAACCCAATTAGTATTCTCAGATTTATGAAAACAGGAACATAATCTCAGGTTTAGAATCATGAACTCAGGGAAATAGGAATTGAGGTTGGTGAAGTATTGATAAAAACATTCTTAGTTATCAGTTTTAATATCATTAACAACCAACTCCATAATACCTAGTTCTATTCTATTTGAAAACTATCACAATGAAAAATGCTCATTAACACATCAAAAGTCCAATTTCATATTGATATTCTTAGCTAACCATGAGCTATAACATGTGGAGAATGGTGCACAAAATCTCAGGCTTTGGGTATAAACTGGAGATAACAGTTTCATAACCCCACCAGTCCAAATTCGAAACCAATCATCTAAATCCCACACAAATCCTAACTAAACTATTAAACAAGTACACAAATTAATATGGCAGTTGAATCATCACGTATCAGTTGGAAAACAGGAATCAAACTAGGAATTGAAAACAGGGAATTAAGAGTTGAACTCAAACTGCAGTCCACACATTTTTAAAACCCATTCCAATATCAAAAATCCAATTCGAACCTTAACAATTAACACAAATCAGTGGACAATATTATAGGGATGTAATTACACATGTTCATGAATTAAAATGGCCATTAAACATTAAGAAATCAGTTTAGAATAGAATCAAAACTTAGGAAAAAGAACAGCACATGTGTATAGTGAAGTATCAGGAAAAAAATTGGGATTTCAATTAATTGACCTAATTAATCATTAAGATTACAAACAATAGGTTGATAACTAGTGTAGCATATGTACACGTGTCATGTGAGTCATTTTGTGTCCAAAAACTATGACACAGACGTGTCCAACACGTTGCAAACACGTGGGGTGCACCCAGTGTCACACAGTGTCGTGCACGCATGCACTCGAGTATAGGACACGACACACGACACTTCGTGTCACGTGCACACACCCACGTGGTCACCATGGTAGAGCTACGTGGCATAGCCTGATACGTGTCCACTACGTGTCTACAGAGGATACAGACACGTGTTCGTGCGTGTCTGTGCACGTGCTCAGTCGTTGCGCGCGACAGCGCACGGCCAGTGCGGCCCCGATTTCTCCGCGCACAGACCACGAGACGCTCCCAAACTTGGAGCAGGGAGTCAGTCAATGCCCCTCAATCCACAAAATTTAGATCAAAACCCCGTGTCATGGCCACAGTGAGGTTCGAGTAGCAGGGAAAATTATGGGCTGTGCACAGGCCGTGTCCAACACCAAAATGCGACACAAAGGGACACAAAAATCACCTCAAAGACTAAGAAATCATTAAACAATATTAAAACCAAGATTTCTATTCAAATAGAATTTGAAAATAACAAAGAATGAATTCATTCCATTATTTCATCAACACTTGCAGTCACGACTGATACGTGTCCGATACGGACACGTATCCGACACAATAAGGCACCAAACTTGGTCAGGACGGTGGACACCTAGGGTTACATGAATATGCAATAAAATCTAGAGTTTCAATAGGGTTTTAGGGTTAAACCTGAGTGAGTTTTTTAGCCTCCAAATATCCAAAGCTGAGGGGTTCTCTAGCAATGTAGGCTCCAAATTGCTCCTAGGCTGGGTTTCTCCATAAGAACAGCAAGTAGGGATTGGTTAGGTACTATTGCAAAAGATTAGAGCTAAAAAGGATCAAAAATGGATGAACTATGGATTGGGGAAGGAGTCTATACCTCTCTTTCTTCAAGACTTGCAAGAATGATAAAAAGGAGGCAAGAGTTCAACATGAAGGCTTATAAGGGAAAAAACTACTACATGGCTGGCCATCCTAGGGTTTAGTGCCCAATCTATGGCTCTCAATCTCCCACTAAGGATCTATGGTCCATATTGATTCTAGGTTTTAGCTATACTAACTCAAGACTATGACTAATCCTAGTCATGACTAGTCAGGTCATAAATCATGGCTAACCAACTTAGTCAATGCTAACATGACCATCAACTTAACCAAGACTAATCTAGGTTAGTCCAATCTATTAGGGTAGGTCCTTCTAGGTTAGGCTAATCACATCACTTACCAAGCAATTATTCACATACATTCAATAAGTTCTAACAAATCCAATTAAATTTAATAAATCCCAAAATTACCCAAGTACCCTCTAGGCTAAAATGTAGTAAATGGAAACTCTAATCACATGGTTAGGCTCCCAAGGTCATGGTTAGTTTCCTGGTCAAGTAGTCTCTAGGGCTACACTAGAGAAACATCAAAACATAAGTCATGATTCAAAATAGTTTTAAAATGATTAAAAATCAATAAAAATCATGAAAATGTTAAATACCATAATTAAATAAATTAAAATACAAAATTTCAAAATTACCCTCATTTTAGAAAACTGGGTGTTACACTTCCTCGTCGGAGGAGCAAGTTGTCCCCAGTAGAGTCGCATTTTGTTTGCAAAAACAAAAGACTTTTATTTCATAAACTTTAAAGAATAGTACAAGAGTACAATGAATTCTGGAAAGTACAACTATAGGAATCCATCTGAAGATGATCGCTTTATCCCTTGGACGATGTGAACTTTGAAGACGATAGCCTCTGAAGAATGCAGCAGCACTTGGACAAGAACTCCTGATCTCTGATGATAATATGATTTGATCCCCTTAATATAGGACTTGAAACTCTATTTATAGTTCTAGAAATAACTATTTTGTAGTTATTCTGGATTGCGTATGATGAAATGCTGTCGACAGACTGCAAACTGCGCTGGCCTATTGGGCAGTTGCTCGATCGTGGGCTAACTGTATTTAGACGCGTGGTATTGTTTGATTAAATGCGCTTGGTCATGTTCAGGCGGTTGCCACATGGCAAATTGATGCATGTAAGCCATGTGATATATGTCAGTTATTTGATGAATCGTGCTAACCGAATAGCGCTAGCTTCAGACTGCGCTTCCTTCTAGTCAATGGATAGCGCTAGGATTCAGACTTGGTCAAACTGCGCTGAGGTTGGACTGGCAAAATGCTGAGATGTACAGCTATTCTCGAGCGTGTGCTGCACAAGAAACGAACGAACTCCTCATTTTTGGGCTGTCAGGCTGTCAGAAGATCTGATCTTCGCCAGGTAATGATGGCATTGCCACGTCAGCGTAGCGTGCTCGGATGGTTGCACAGTTCGGCTCGCACATTTGATTTACAGTGCAATCTATCTTCGGCGCAGTTCATTTGAAGGGTGCACAATTGAGACTTCTCTGCCTATTTGATAGATGCAACTTGATTTTTAGGACATACAACGGGTGCCACCAGGACAGGCGGGCTTGTCAGGTAAGCTTTGATATCGTCGAAAGCTTGCTGGCATTCTTCTGTCCGGACGTAGGAGACTTCCTTCTTAATGAGCTGGGTGAAGGTTTGGCATTTTCCGAAAAGGTTTGCTATAAACCTTCGAATGTATGCCAGACGCCCCTGCAGGCCTCGAAGTTCTCGGAGGTTCTTCGGAGGGTCCATATCAAGGATAGCCTTGGTCTTCTCGGGATCAACATGAATGTGTTTTGCCGTAATAGAAGCCCAGGAACTTTCCGCTAGAAACCCCAAGGAAGGATTTAGCGGGGTTCATCTTGAGTTGATGCACTCGCATGAGATCGAAGACTGTCTTTAGGTCTTGTAGGTGATCCCCTTTGAGACGGCTCTTGACTGCGATGTCATCGACGTAGCACTCAACTGTCTTGCAAGATGTTGTTAGAAGATGGTACTCATAGCTCGTTGGTATGTAGCACCAGCATTCTTCAAGCCAAAGGGCATCACTGTGTAGCAGAAAACCCTTCGGTGTCCTGAATGACGTGTGTTTTATGTCGTCGGGGAACATCTTGATCTGATTGTAGCTCGAATATCCGTCCATGAAAGACATGCGTTCGAAGCCACATGTATTGTCAATCATTACGTCAGTGATTGGAAGCGAGAATTCGTCCTTCGGGCAAGCAGTATTGAGGTCCCTGAAGTCGATAGACTCGTATCTTCCAATTCTTCTTGGTGACAGGGACGACGTTGGCACCCAATCCGGGTGTTTCTTCGTGGATAAACCCGCTGGTCAGGAGTTTGTCTACCTTTGGTCGATAGCGTTCATGATGTCAGGACGAAAATGTCGCTGTTGCTGCTTTATAGGCTTGTCATCAGGTAAGATGTTGAGCCTATGCATCGCGATCTGAGGATCAAGTTCCGGCATATCTTCGTAGCTCCAGGCGAAGACGTCGATATATTCTTTAGCCAATTGGACCAAAGATTCCCGGTCTTCTCCTTTTAGGATTTTGCTGATGAAGATAGATTTGAAGAAGATCTATCCCCAAGGTCGATCTGCTCGACTTCGTCTTTGGTAGGGTTCGCGTAATTCAAAACGAGACTCCTACTGAGCTCCTAGTCGTTGAGCCCAAGGTTCTTCCTCGAAGAATTCTGGCGTTTGGTCTTCGCCTTCATCTTCTTGAGATTTTGCAGATGCCATGTTGGCTGATAGCACCTTCTTGAAGACTGAGCCGATACTGGTATCGGAATCCCAAGTTGATGTTTCGGACGAATAGAATGTTCTACTTCTTTTGCCTCCAAAGTCTCTGGAGTTGTCGGCGTGTGACATAGCCTACCCCCCGTCGAGTTCGATGATAGTAATCCTGTGGTTTTCCTTTAGGTATTAGGAGCCGGAGAGGAAGACGTCGACCCTTGCATAGTTCAGGCCTTTCTTGCTTTTTAGGTCATAACCCATCTTTTGGATGAGGTACTTTGCTTTGTCCGTGTACCGATAGACTTGTATTCTGCGGTATCTGGTTCTTGCTCGAGTGGCGGAGGTCTTGATGACGCTCAACTTTGCCGAAGATGATGGATTTTTTGTCTCGATTCCGTGTAGGACTACAAAACAGACCCCTTGGGATGGACTACTCGATTTACATGATTGACGATCGTTATTTGTGTTTGCAATGACCGTAGAGTGTTATCTAATGTATACATGACATTCCAATGTGAAAGACTAGAATAATTAAAAGATATATACTCTATAGGTCTACTAAACCCATCTTTGTCCCACGGGATTACATTGTCCAGAGAGGGTGCATCTACATCAGCAGATATATACTCCTAGCTCTTCATCTGTGAGTACTGGGGTTGGATCGAAGAGTCCACCGCAGCTTTGACCTTGGGGTCTGAGAGGGCTATGTGGGCCTTCTCCGGCAGCTTGGATGAGACGGATGATTGTGGAGGCTTGCCTTTAAGACGCACCTTCAGAGGTGCCTCAATTGTGCCTTCAGTGATTGGTGCCTTCCCTTGTAGTTTTGCCACAAGGGAAGTCGATGTTTGGGGCAGCTTTTCCTTGAGCTGTATCTTCAAGGGAGCTTCAGTAGGTGTTCTACCTAGAGCAGTTGGTGCTTTTTTAGGTAGCTTGATGGTCATGGGAGGCAGCATCTGAGGCGGTTTCCTTTTAAGTCAAATTTTTAAAGTAGCATCGGGAATCATCTCTGGCTCCATGTCCGGTTCTGCTGCCGCTTCTGCTTCGTCGTCGTCAGCATCATTGGCTTCCCCTTCGTCGGGCGACTTGTACAGGGTAGAATCAGTGAAGTAGGCTTCGACCTCCCTTGAAAGGGTCAATGTCCGCAAACTCCGTCCAGATGAAGTCGTTGGTGGACACGCACTTCAGAAATTGGTGGAGTATGGATGGTACCACCATGTACTCATACAGCCACGGACGACCGAGTAAGAGGTTTTAGTTGACGTCAGCGTCCACGACATAGCAAGTCACCTCGGTTCTGAGGTTACTGATATGACACTTCAGCCATATTTTGCCCAACGGCTCGCTTTTGCTAGCATTGAAGCCGCTGATTGTTGTGTTGGAAGGCGTCAGACGGTACATTAGGATCCCCAGTGTTGAGAGTAGCGTCTTCGGAATGATGCTAAGGGAAGACCCTTGATCGATCTGAATCCATTTCACCTTAAGGAATCGACATACCCTGTGTAATACAGTGGTCTGTTGTGTCGGTTGTGCTTGAGCAGCATGTCTTGTTGGGTGAAGGTTATGTTAGGGATAACCTATTCGCACATTGGCAGTACACACATGTAGTCGGGAGATCTTCAGGCTGCTTGACATAACTGATGAAGGACTCAGCATCCTTCAGAGCTTCACAGAGAGCTTCACGAGTGTCCTTGGAAAGACGAAGAAGCTCAAACAGAGATAGGCGGACAGGAGTACTAGCAAGTTGTGCCAGTATGTTAAGTTGTGGGGCTTGGCTAGCCCCGAAGCATTTTCCCTTTATAAAGTCTTGTCGAAACGGGCCTCTACATGCTTCTGTTTATTGGCTGCTGGAGGTTTGGATGGACCTCCTTCTTCGACAGCAGGGGCAGTACAGAGAGGCACCACCTCAACGGCAACTTCGTCGAGTTGGACGTTCAGCTGCGAACGAGTTTGTACAGGAAGAGCCTCTTCTGCGGAGGAAGAGACCATGCGGTAAGACTTGATCTTCTTGTCCTTAGCTTTGGAGGTAGAGCGTACCCGCGCTTGAGTAACCTCGAAGACGAGATCGAATGAACCAATAAGACCTCTCCCGAGATATGGTGAGTGGGATGAGTCCACTAACGTTGTCACGAGTAGGTGGTAGATTGACCACCTCCATTGTCGCCTTTGGGATAGGGACGACACCATCTTGCGTTGTGGTTGGCGGCAAGGTGCCAAATTGGAGTGACACCAGGTTGGCCGAGACCTTTTTTTTCTCGTAGTCGACGGAGATAACATCTGCATTGATCATGCGCTGGATATAGTTCTTGAGGACGTAGCAGTCCTAGTTGGATGTCCGACAAACCGATGGTAGTGACAGTACCTCGGATGGTCCACTTTTCCAACCTCGTCGGGACGCTTCGGGTCTGACAACTTGATCTTGTCATCCTGCTTAATATCTCGAAGAGTTGCAGGGTGTCTTCATCGTTGAAAGAACAAACCTCCTTTAGCCTTGGTGCAAGTGGAGGCTTCTGAGTGGGTGCTGATGCATCTTTGGAGGCATTAACAATCAATGCCTGTTTCCTCTTCGTCTCTCGTCCAGGGTTGTTGGCTGCAGGCCGTTTTCTCTTGTCCTCAAAGGCAGAAAAATTGACTCCCAGAAGACGAGCATTGGACGCCTTCTTTTCAGCTACCTCGGCCTCGATGATCAGGGAACTCCAGTCGAGAGAAGGAGTGGAGTTGAGCCAAAGTTTGATTGCAGCAGCATGTTCATGCTACAGGAGGAGAGGAGTGCATGTTCTGGCATACCCGGGGGTAATCTGAAACAGGCTTGTCAGAAATGTTCGATGAATGCTCGAACCGTCTTCTTCTCCTTCTGACCACCTCTATGAGGGACGCCATTGTCATGTCCTTCCCTCCGTCATAGAAATGATCGAGAAAGAGATGCGTCAAGTCGTCGAAGGAAGATCTGCAGTTGTCGGGGAGACTGCAGTACCAATCGTAAGCTATTCCTTTCAATGCCCCGACAAATATGCTGGTGAGTAGCGCGTCTTCCTTCGGGAGAAGTCCGTTTGAGACTGGAAGTACATCATATAGCGGCACGGAGATTCCTTCCCGTCGTATGGCGTCAATTTGTGGTTTACTTGGGAGGATAAACCACTTAGTTCATTCGAGGGGGTATGGTTGTGGATCCCCATCTTCTGGCGCTCCTTCTGTCTGTTCTTGGACTCAAAGCGCTTGCGTAAGTCCCTGATCATCTCGACCACGTCTTCTGTGGAGCTGGGAGTCGGAGAAGGTGGTACAGCCTGGAGTTGAGTATTTGATGGCTCCGACGTCCGAGGTGCCTCGCGGCGATCTATATCCAAGGATACCCGTTGAAGGGGTATACTTGATTCTCTATTGTCCCCTGGGTCAGGACTAGTAGACGGTGCCCTGGCCAAAGCTGACCGTATCTCGAACATCGCTTGAGTCTGTGTTTGCATGGAGGTAGAGAGGGTTTTGAGTCCTCCCTCCAAGGTATCCATGCGCTGGACAAGGTCTGCAGGTGGCGCATCTGGCTCGGCATCACCCCCAGTCATGTTTACTGTCATAACACGGCTGGAAGTGGATGGATCGGTTGAGGCTTCACTCTCGGCCTCACCCTCCTGTAGGGGAGTTGCCTCTCCTGGAGCTTCGTCCTGGCTACCCCCAGCTATATCTTGGGGGATATCTTCACCTTCGGGAAGGATGTGGCTAGCCTCATCTGTGCTCTGGAATACAAGGACTTGGCTACCCCCAGCTATGTTATGGAGGACATCTTCACCTTCAAAGGCGGATCGACAAGGGTCTGACTACCCCCAGCTTCCTCCAAGATCTTTTTTCTCTCCGAGTGCCTTCAAACACTCCGGAGGACGGGACAGTCGTCTTGGCTTTCCTTGGCTGGCTCTTGGATGAGGACACAGTCGAGGAGCTACTAGTCGCCTTCCGAATTGATGGGGAGTTTGAGACTATATTGTAGGAAGCAACCTGTAGTTTGGCTCCATTTTCGCTGACACCTTCTTTCCGAGGCGATGTTGGAGAGGTGTTGATGATTGCAGTCGCTGGAACATCGACTGCCTTGGTGGTGGGACTGTTGTTTTGGAATAACAGTTGATGGTGACTACAGCACAGGTGCCCTATGAAGGGAGCATTATGCTTGTCAGTCGACTCTCTTGATCGGCTCTTATGACTGATCACATTACGCAAATCATTGGGGGAGAGTTCCACCTTCGTACCCCCATCAGGCGCATGGCAAGGCCAAGCACAGGGATGGTCAAGTGAATGTGCGCTCCCTGATCCAACGTAAAACATGCGCTCAGATCAGTAGTGGGGGAACAATATTTACAGAGACTTGAACGAACCTCAGACGCACAACCAATGGAGGCGCAGGAGTTCAAGACCACAGGGTTTACCTAGCTCGACTTGATTGCGAACGCAGCAGATGCGCCTAAGTGAGACGAGACTTTGAAGGTTGGCTCATTTCTGGCACAGAAGCACCCGAGTCGACCTTATACAGCTTACCATCAGCAACGTGCATGATTTTGAGCGCATGCTCCTGATTTGCTGCCGGCATAGCATGTTTGAGGCACATGGCCCATGCTGTCTTGGACCCTTCGTACCAGCCCACTGGGGTGCATAGTACTCAGTGTCCAAATTCTCCTTGCCACAACTGCGAGTGAGTCTGTCAAAGACAGAGGCCTTCTGTGGTGCATCAGAGGTGATGTGCAGGGCATTATCTGCGTCCTTGCTCCGTCGACGCATCTTTCTTGTCTGAGAAGGAGATGGCTGGGGAATGTGGTCAGTACCACGCTATCCCGAGAGATGTGCTGTACAGGTGGGCGTATCCTGGATGTTAAGGTCGTCAGCGAGAAGGGTACTGTATCGACGCATCCCCTTCAGTGGTGGTGCCAGAGGCCTCGACCTTGCGCACCCAGACTTGGCGAGTCTTCTTCAGCTTTGGCAGCCGCTTCGAAGGACTTGCGCTGCCTTCAGAGATGAACTTCTCATACGCCTGTTGATTGAGACGTACAACCAGCGTCTTATGGGAGGAGCCCACCTTCACGTCGTCGGATTGTGACACAGCTTTCTCGGTAGAGAAAAAAGAGGTCCCCAGCAGAGTCGCCAGCTTGTTTGCCATTAAAATCTTTTGATTGCAAATTTCAATTTCAAACAGAACAGTATTACAATGTAGGACTTAGATGTAGTCCTAGGAGTACACTTTTGTTTATCTGGGTCCCTTGTGCCGATGGAGCGAGTGGTAATGCGTTGACTCCATTGACGATCTGACGACGGTTATCGGTTCTCTGAAGGTCTGAGTTGCTCTAGGTGCTGGAGCTTACGGAGAGGAAGAAGATGTTGAGTGTCTGTATCCGTCTCTGTGTGTGTGTGTTCGTAGGTCCGTCCTCTTTGTCAGAAGAAATGATCCCTCTATTTATAGTCTGCAGGCTGGCTGCTCATGCGCGCATATGTAGGATGCGCCGGTTTGTAGGGATGCCACGTGGTGATTGCTGATGGAGGCACAGGGACGATGCGCTCTGATTGAGGAGTTGAACCCTTCCTGTTGCCTTTGTGGGCTGTGGTCGAGCTGACATGTAGCAATGGAGAGGATCTTTTAGTTGCTGAGATCTTGGGTGATTAGCACCCTTTCTTAGGCTGAATCGAGTCAAAGGACATGTGTCGTAGGTCCAAGGATCGGAGATCTCGATTTGGTGGGGAGTGATCTGATAGGATGCGTCTGGGATTGGGCACATGAGAAGACTTTGGCTTGTAACTTTTAGGAGTCACGAACTAGTCTGGGCGCATGGCTTTTGAGGCGCATGCGGGACTTCAGTAGTGACTTTGACTTCTGTCTTTAGGGATCAGAGAAAATTCTGAGGCGCACGGCTTTTGAGGCACATGTAGAGATTTGGCGCATGGTTGCGGAGATGCATGCAAAATGGTTGGGCGGCCACGTGGCTTGTAACGCCGAAGCAAAGTAATGATGATGCCGACGTCAGTGACGCTTCGTCTTCTGAAAAAGCTGTCAACTATTCAGTCCTCGAGGACTGGCTACTGTCGTGTCAGTCTTCAGCATTTAATGTTCTTTGACGGGTGATGGGTTGTTGAGTGGGCACGTCGATCTGCGTTCTACTAGGCACATGGGGACGTGTGGGGCGCATCCTTATGAGGCGCTTGGTGCTGATGGACATCTATATGATGCGCGGTCCGACCGGCGCATCCGTTTGCATGACACGTCTTTATTGGTCTGACTGTTACGTTCTTCGAGTGCTTTAAATAGCCATTTTTGACTTGGTCGAATTCGAAGCGTCAGGTTCATCACCATAAATGCAAATTTATTGCACGGGATTCGGAGAGCCCGCCACTTGGCGCATGCATGGGTTTGATTTGTCCGGCCTATAAATAGTGGCAAGGAGAGAGTTTGCTTCTCGTTCGCTTACATCCTTCCAATGAACTTGTTTGCTCGAGCACATTCTGTTGACGAGATGCTTCCGAGGGTGAAGATGCGACGACTGTCTTCATTTATGCACTCGTGAAGGTGACTGTTACATCCAAAAGTCGGGGTCGAGGGCTTCTAAGGCAGGCGGAAGGTGCCTGTTGCATCCAAAGATCGGGATGCTCGAGCCTCGTCTCCGTTATGCTGAAGAGCCGCAGATTGGAATTACGGTGCCCCGACTTTGGAGGCTCTTTTCTCTATCATAGTGGGTGTTGCCCATTCTGGTTGTGTTGAAAGCCCCTTTTTGCGCGGGTCAATTACGATGCTCTCCTCTTCCTTTGGACTTTGGAGAGCTCTTTCTCCAGCTAGGGGATTGATTGTCCACCCTCGTTCTGCTCAATAAATGCTTCATTAGTCGAAGCATTTGATCGGATCGAGGTAAGGCACATATGCTGAGACTTTATGATGCACATAACTAAGGCTCTTGAAGAGATGCGCCTGACTGAGACGCCGAAGAGATGCGCCTGACTGAGACGCTGAAGGGCGGCACATAACTGAGCTGCTGAAGGGATGCACCTGGCTGAGACGCTGAAGTGATTGCGCCAAACTGAGACGCCGAGAGATGTGCCTGTTTGAGAGCGCATGGCGAGATGCGCCCGTTTGAGAGCACATGGTGGTTGCTACGCCTGGCTGTAGACTTAGGGTCTTTTATTTTTGTAGAATTTCTCCTTTGTACAACCTTTTTTAGACATGTAATAGACTTTTATATGAAATAAAAATCTTCTTTTAATGTCTAAGCTTTTGCTGTTTGTTGTGCCAAGTACTTCATCTGAGCTTCCTGGCGCATGTAGTGTTAGGCGCATAGGATTTCTGGTTCTGAAATTCTATGCTTCTACAGTTGGGACAACTTGTCCTTTTATTTATGTTGTAGAAATAAAAACAGTGGGTTGTCTATAATCTAAAAGCAAAATTGAGTTTTAGAGAGAGGGACAATTTAGTCCTTTCATCATCGTTGAACCAAAGCACATGGGTCGGATCAAAAATCCACTGTAATATATATATATATATATATATATATATATATATATATATATATATATATATATAGAGGAAGGATAGGCATCCCCACAATTTTTGCATCCCCATGCATCCCCATGTTCACATCCGTTGGATGTGCTTTAAGTCATCTAATCTTAACCATTGGTAAATCAACGGTTAAGATTAGATGACTTAAAGCACCATCCAACGGTGCAAATAGTGGGGATGCATGGGGATGCAAAAAGTGTGGGGATCTTGATCCTTCCTCATATATATATATATATATATATATATATATATATATATATATATATATATATATATATATATATATATAACATATTTATATTATCATAAGATTTTTACCAGTATGTACTTCTTCGTAACCTTTTGTTTGTATTTCTACGTAAATATTATTTATGAAATCTTTGATTGTTATTAGAAAGTCTGGACTGCAATAAAAGATTCCTGAGTTACTATTCATATCCACTTCTATACTTGCTAACATTCCTTTGGCTATGTCATTCCATCTTTTATCATATATAGTGACTAAAGTCTTACATCCTAGATTTTTTTCTCATCAAACCTTTTATACCTATAACTATTAACCCTAAGTGAACAAGTTTATAAGCAAAAAATTTTAATTCATTAGTACCTTCTTTACTTGATAAGGGTAAGTTGATACTTTGATTTCCTAAACAACTTATAGCCTATTCTCTTATATGTTTAAAAATTCTGTTCTAACTTCAAATCTTTTGCTTGATATAGAGTTCTAGGATTTA